>CAWUFW010000275.1:452500-517500 GCA_963921515.1 Calotriton arnoldi | reverse complement strand
CAGATCTGAATCTGCTATAAATATTGGTCAATTATACCCAGATCCATATATCTGCGTTCCATGAATACATATAGATCCTATCACAAACTTACAGCAAAGAGAGAAGCAATCGCATCTCACAATTTGTTTTAACCCCTTCGATGCTCATGACGGAATGGTTCCGTCATGAGCATCGGTGCTCCTGTGCTCATGACGGAACAATTCCGTCATGAGCACAGGGGCACCAAATCCCTCTGCTGCAGACAGCAGAGGGATTCCTTTATCTTCCCCAAAGCCTCGGGAGCTGGGGAAGAGCTTCCCCAGCTCCCGAGGCCCCCCCCCGTTTCAGTGAAATGACTATCAGCGCGCACGTTGCGCTGATGTCATTTCACTGAAACCGAAACTGAAATGAGCCTTTAGGCTCATTTCAGTTTCACTTTCTACGTGCTCAGGGGGCTATCTCAGCCCCCTGAGCACGTAGAAAGATGGGAGCGGTTTCATTGGAAAGGGGAGATTCAATGGTACTCCTCCCCCAGTGGATCCCTGCTTGGGGATCGCCCCAGGAGGGCGATCCCCAAGCAGGGATCCACCCACTAGACACCAGGGAGGGGGGAGCGGCCCCTTGGGCAAGGGCCTTTGCTCCCCCCAAAATACATTTGGCATAATTTAGTCTTTTTGCCCCCCCTGGAAGGCAGATGGGGGCAGTAGCCCCCAATCTCCCCCCCGGGGGGGCAAAAAGACCACTAGACGCCAGGGATTTTTTTTTGGCGCATATATTATTAGGGTGGGGCTGCCCATAAAGGGCATGTCCATGCCCCCACCCCCGTAAAATTTACAGCCTTTCTGCCCCCCGGGGGCAAAAGCCCACTATACGCCAGGGATTTTTTATTGCCAAATTAAATTAGGGTGGGGGCTGCCCAAAATGGGCATGCCGATGCCCCCACCCCCCCGGCCGCAACAATTACAGTCTTTCTGCATGGGGGCAGTAGCCCCCAATCTGCCCCCCCGGGGGGGCAAAAAGCCCACTAGACGCCAGGGATTTTTTTGGGACAAATCTGAATTAGGGTGGGGGCATTGGCATGCCCGTTTTGGGCAGCCCCCACCCTAATTAAAATTTGCCCCAAAAAATCCCTGGCGTCTAGTAGGCTTTCTGCCCCCCCTGGGGGGCAGATGGGGGCATTAGCCCCAATCTGCACCCCCGGGGGGGGGGCAAAAAGCCCACTAGTCGCCAGGGATTTTTTTGGGGCAAATTTGAATTAGGGTGAGGGCTGCCCAAAACGGGCATGCCCATGCCCCCACCGCCTCCCCCGCAAAAATTACAGCCTTCCTGCCCCCCCTGGGGGGCAGATAGGGCAGTAGCCCCCAATATACCCCCGCGGGGGGGCAAAAAGCCCACTAGACGCCAGGGATTTTTTGTGGCAAATTTTAATTAGGGTGGGGGCTGCCCAAAACGGGCATGCCAATGCCCCCACCCCCAACCGCAAAAATTACAGCCCTTCTGCCCCCCATGGGGGGAAGATGGGGGCAGTAGCCCCCAATCTGCCCCCCCCGGGGGGCAAAAAGCCCACTTGACACCAACGATTACGCTGGCTTTTTTTATGCGTGGTGGTGGGGGCTGCCCAGAATGGGCCTACCAATGCCCCCACCCCCCAAAAAAATAGCCACAGTGTTTCTGCCCCCCTTGGGGGTATATCGGGGCAACCCCACCCCCCGATATCCCCCTCCAGGGCGGCAGAAAGCCGAATCGGCACGGATTTGTTTATAGCAATATGCCTACCTGTGGATTTTGGGCCCTAGCGCAGCCGGCACATAGGGAAACCTAGCAAACCTGTACATTTTTTAAAACTAGACACCCAGGGGAATCCAGGATGGGGTGACTTGCTCTCACCAGGTTCTGTTCCCCAGAATCCCTTGCAAACCTCAAAATGTGCACTAGGCCTACCCACACAAGTGAGGTACAGTTTTTCTCGAAAGACTTTGGGGAACGCGGGGTGGGTGCAATTTTGTGGATCCACGCAGATTCCAGAACTTTCCACCACAGAAAAGTGAGGAAAATGTGTTTTTGGGACAATTTTTTGGGTTTGCAAGGGATCCTGGGTAACAGAACCAGGTGAGAGCCAGTCAAGTCACCACATCCTGGATTCCCCTGGGTGTCTAGTTTTCAAAAATGTATAGGTCTGCTAGGTTTCCCTAGGTGCCGGCAGAGCTAGGGTTCAAAAACTACAGCTAGGCACTTTGCAAAAAAAGGGTCATTTTTCACTGTGAAAATGTGGTGTGTCCACGTTGCGTTTTGGGCCGTTTCCTGTCGCGGGCACTAAGCCTACCCACACAAGTGAGGTACCATTTTATCGGGAGACTTAGGGTAACACAAAATTGTAGAGCAACTGTTATTATCTATTGACTTTCGATGCATTTCTGCCTTCCAAATGAAAGACAATGTGTAAAAAAGAAGTCATTTTGAAAAATGACCTATAATTCTCATGCTAGTATGGGTACTCCCAATTTCGGAAATGTGCAAATATCTACTGTTTCTAAACTCTATATTTTGTTCCCATTTCAGAAATACATAGGTGTCTTTCATACCGATTTTTCCATGTATAAATTTTCCCAGAATAATTGCTATATACCCGGTACATAATAAAAAACCATTGCAAGATGCTGCTCAGTTATTGGCTCTGGGTTCGTCGGGTTCTTGGTGAACCTACAAGTCCTATATATCACCACAACCAGAAAGGTCCAGCGGATGTAATGGTATATTGCTTTCAAATAGCTGTCATAATTAGAAGAAGTTACAGGTGAAAACGTTGACACAAATGGCTTTTTTTTCCAACTAATTTTCAATTTTTCCTATATTTAACTGTTTGTTTCTATAAAGAAAACTTGAAGGATCTACACAAATGACCCCTTGCTGAATTCAGAATTTTGTCTACTTTTCAGAAATGTATGGCTTTCCTGGATCCATTATTGCTTTCATACCCATTTCTACCATTAACTGGAAGGAGGTTGAAAGCACAAAAAATAGCAAAAATATGCTATGTCCCAGAAAAATGCCAAAACTGTGTACAAAATTTTGGTTTTCTGACAAAAGTCTGCTTGTCCCTGAAAACTGGGAAGATGGTGATTTCAGCACCACAACCCCTTTTTTGATGCCATTTGCAGGGGAAAAACCAGACGCTTTCATCTGTAGCCCTTTTTTCGCATTTTTCCCCAAAAAAACAAAATTTTGCTGTATTTTGGCTAATTTCTGGGTCCCCTCCAGGGGAATCCACAAACCCTGGGTACCTTTAGAATCCCCATGATGTTGGAAAAAAAGGACGCAAATTTGGCGTGGATACCTTATGTGGTCAAAAGTTACAGGGGCCTAGCGCGAACTACCCCAAATAGCCAAAAAAAGGCTTAGCACAGGAGGGGAAAAGGCCTAGCAGCGAAGGGGTTAAAGAATGTAATATCCTTGTTATTATATACAGCAGAGCTATATCTCAGCATGTGTAAACACATATGGAACACACTTCTGTAAACACTCAAAGTACCATACAATATAGTATAAAGAGAGATACCGCACCCTCAATGAAAAACCTAGGGTGACTTAGCATTAAGATAATGCTGCCTGTCGAAAGTATCTGAACTGGTACTACCTAAAAAAAAACATGTGAAAATGAGCCCTTGCCAGCAGCAAGCACTTACAACCGCACTTGGCCTAGGTCAAGGTGAATAAAATAAACCAGGCCCCTGGAAAATACCCAAAAAGGGAACCCAGTTGGAGTAATTGTTCACAAGTCAAAATTAAATCTGACTGTAAGGCAGACAAGTGGGGCGTGGCTCGGAGCATCAAGATGGCGGTCGCACTCTAAGAGTGCTCAGGAGCCCTCCGCCATCCGCTCTCATCCTTATGCTCCTCCAATACCAGAAATCCCCTTAAGCTATCCCGCGCAGAGTGGCGACCAAAGCAGCAGTGCGCCAGAGACGGAGGGCGTACGGACTTAAAGTACGGATATTTGTAACGCCAACCCGCAACAGCGACTGAGCTGCGGCAGGATGGCGGAGTAGCCCGGGTCCGTAGGGTTGCGGGCAGAGCAGTGCAGTTCTGTCACTCTGGGGGCTGGCGGGGGCCCCCTGCCGGGCGGGCGTCATTCACCAGAGGCGCTGTATGCGCTGAGATCCATCTGTGGGAGTGGAATCCCGAGAGCCCATCCGGCCTGACAAGATGGCGGCTGGTGTGCGGAGAGTGATGGGCCCGGCCGGGGACACTGCACACGACCGGGTGAGGTGCCGGGTGGAGACCGCTAGACGGCCGCACCTTCAGGCTTTGCGCTGGTGACCCTCCTGCTTCCTCTGCGGGAGAAGAGCGGTAGCTGCGGCCGGGCTGAGACCGGCGAGGCAACGTGTTGTCGGCTGCCCCCTCCTGCAGCGGTGTGAGCCCTGTGATGCGGGCGAAGCTGCGTGAGTACTTCGGCTGGCTCCAGACTGACTCACGGTGCAACCGCCTGAATTAGACTGCGCCACCGGGAGCCAGAGGCGACAGACCCCTGCACGAGAGGCGCCAGGAGTGGGACTGGCCAATCCGTCCGAACGGACCCGGGGCCTGCAGAGGGTGAGCGGCGACACGTCAGCAGTGCCAGAGTGAAGGCCGATGGGCCCCCTACATGCTCAGCCTCAGCAAGGTACGGACCCAAACTACTCCCATGTGGGCTACATTTTGAAAAGTAGGGGTTACTTGGTGGATGTGGCAAGACTCTTGGGCCTCCCCCCCCTCGCCCCCTGTTGGATCCTGAACCAGCCTGAGGTGGTGGGAGCGTTATTTGGGGCACCCGCCTGGCGCCCTGCGGTTTGGGGCCATCTCTCTCGCACCCCTCCCCTGGCACTAGGGACGGTGCACGTCATGCGGATTGGCAGAGCGGCCATGGGGACAGTCGCGACTGGACCTTCTTGCACCTGTGTTGACCCAGAGGTTGAGGGGTCTCCTCTGGAAGCCTACCGGGGGGGCACTGCCGCAGGGTTCTGTGCCTGGACCATTTGATCATGCGGAGCCCCGAATCCTAATCTCAGCTTGGACTGTGAGGAGGTCCTGAGGGAGTCGGATCTCTACCGCCTGGTGGAGATAGACTCCAGTCCTGGGTCATCAGGAGGCCGGATTGACAAGCATACCCAGACCCCACTCAGGCCAGGCTGCCTTACTATCTACACTGCAGACCTCGAAAGGGCAGGCGATGCAGCAAGATCGTTGCGCTGATCGCTGCAGAAACTCAGCGAGAGACAGCGGACTCTGTGGAGGCCCCCCCACACATCCCAAAGTGCGACTTCTATGCGCTCCACCCTACTGCAATCAATCCTGGGAACCCCATGAGAACTATCACGGCTGCACTTCACTACGCCTGGGTGCACGCCACGGGAGGGAGCTGGAACTCTGACACACCGCTGTGGCCAGTCTAGGAAGAGAGTCCCTGGAGATAGGCATACATTGTGGACGTACACTGCCCCCCCTTGCAACAGCCCTGCTATGGGGAGGGATAAGGGAGCAAACCCACAACCATCCCAGACCCGCATGGATGAATACACTACTGGAGGCCCTAGCCATAGGGAGACTATACCGACTACGACCGCTCAATCGGAAGGAGATCTCGCTACGATCCTGCAAGCTATAAAGTCTTCACAGGACTCTGGAAACCAAGATAGGGGAGGGTTCAGGTGGATGTGGCCCTCATCCGTCAAGATCTTCGCAATGCCACCACCCAGATAACAGAGTCAGAGTCCCGACTATCTGCAACGGAGGATGACGTGCTACAACTGAAGGAGCAGGTCAAGCAGTTGTTATCCCGCACGAATGACCTCCGTAGACGCGCAGAAGACGCCGAAAATCGCTTGCAACGAAATAATCTTCACCTAGTGGGAAACCCTGACGGAGCAGAACTGGCGCAGGTGGCCACCTTTGTCGAAGACTGGCTCAAATCTTCAATGCCGCCGGGTGCGCTATCCACATGGTTCACTGTGGAGCGTGCTCACGAAGCCCTCGTGCCCAAGCCGCCACCGGGAGCCCTGCATCGCCCAATCATTGCCAGGATCTGAAACTTCACAGTTAGAGATGCTATCCTGCAGGCAGCTCACACCCAACCTGCTTTGTCCTATCAAGGAGCCAAAATAATAATTTTCCTGGACTATACTAAGGAATTACAAATACAAAGAAGATCCTACTACTCCGTAAAGCAGAAACTGAGAGCCCTTGATCTGCCATACAGACTCCTTTTCCTGGCCCGCCTTCGACAATCCAGAAGCGGCATGGACATGGCTTACTGAGGAATGTTTGCTCCGTCCACGGGCGGGTGCCCCTCCTCCAGGGCCCCATACATCATCGCAGACAGCCAAACCTGTGGGCTCCCAGAGAGGGCGCAACATCCAAAGAGCAGTATCCACCTCACTTGCCGGCACCCCCCAGGGACCGCGTGGATCGCCGACACCTCAGGGCCCATCAAACCTCTCAGAGAGTCTCAATGGCTTGGAAGGGACTCTCAGAGGGGATGCCCCTAGGTCTCCCTCACCGAGGTCAGAGGACACGGACCTCTCACGTAGCCCCCCGAATCTAAGCTACAATGCACAATCATTAATGCTTCTGCTTTGAGGAACTGAAAATCCTGATATAAGGAGGGCTCCAATACTCTGTTTCCACACTTAGCTTCATAGCCTAGCCTGTCATGAGTTAATGGGGCGACAGGTGCTTCAATGGTTGAAGTATAGGGTGGGGGGGGTTGGTTGGGGAGGGATGGGAGGTACTGTTATCCCTGTTTTTGTTGAAACTGTTCTGCTCAGCTGTAACAATGGCTACGATGTTAAAAATACGGGTGTAGACGTCCTTCATAACAAGGCCCGATTCACCCAGATGATCCCAAATTCCAGGCACTCAAATCCAATAGGTTGTCCACAATGACGGCTCCATGCAGCACCACCAGCCCAACATGGCCCTGCCCCATTACGAGGGTGAACCCTTCAGAGTCCTTTCCTAGAATGTGAATGGACTCCTGGATAAAGTGAAACATACTGCAATCCTAAAATACGCTCGAAGCGTTGCACCGGATGTTCTGTTGCTCCAAGAAATGCATCTCATGGGGAATCACAGCCCCTTTTTAGTGTGCAAAGGTTTTGACAGGGTCTGAGACTCTGGGTTTTCCAGAGGATCCCGCTCAGTGGCGATCCTCCTGCGTCGTTCCCTTCCCTTTACACTGGTCCATACAATTAGCGATCCTCAGGGCCGATTTGCGACCCTCACGGGGATTCTAGGAAGTGCCATTATTAATTTAATGTCGCTCTATGTACCTCCAGCGACCCTGGAGCCCCCCCCCTCCGAGCCACTGTAGAGGTCATATCCTCCCTTCCTCAAGGGCGGACAATAACTGGGGGGGGGGGCTTCAATGCAGTCTTAGAACCTACTAAAGACGCCACTGGGACACCCTCTTCCCATAGGAACCTAGGTGCTAGGCTCCTGGCAGAATTGACATCCCAACTGGGCCTTTGTGATGTCTGGCGAACTTGGAACCCCAGGATACTTCAATACACTCACACATCTGCTGCACACCATACTCACTCCTGCATTGATTTAGTCTTTATGCCTGCTCCAGACTGTCGGATGATTACAGACATCCAAATCCTAGCGCGCGGCATATCGGCTCATTCTCCCCTTCTTCTACAAGCTGGGGGCCCCACAGGAGCTCCAAGTCCCGTTTAGAGGCTCAATGCCTGGTTTCTCCAAGATCAGGATTACAAGAGGGTGGTCGGAGACAAACTCAAACACTACTTTCAATCTAATGAGGGTACAGTACAGCTTCAGGGGACACTATGGGAGGCGGGCAAAGCCACAATCCGAGGCTATGCTAAAGGATATCTTAAGCACAAAAGCTTGGTGCAGGAGCATCGTCATTCCCAACTGGAGGCCCAGGCCCTCCGTCTAGAGCGCAACATTACTGTGACAGAGGGAGAAGCTGAATGCTGACCGCTCCATTTGATAAGAGAAGAAATTAGACATATCTCACTCGAATCAGCCAAGCTGATTTGGAGGTCTTCTACCGCCCAGGTCAATGGATGGGGAGATAAAATGGTAAACTGCTTCATTGGCTTGCTTCCCAACCCCTGGCTAACTGGATTTTTCCGGAAATCCGAGATACTTGAGGCCACACATCCCGCAAACCTTTGCGGACTTTTATAGGGCGCTTTACGCAGCGGATCGAATACAGGATCTCACTTCCAGCTCCCAATTCCTACAGGTCATCCTCCTCCCAGGGCTCTCAGAAACTGAAGCACAGGGCCTGGATGAGCGCATCTCGAGCGAAGAGATTGAGGAGGCAATCTCAGCACTCGCAAGACTCCCGGACTGACCGCCTCCCAGCAGAGTACTATGTGGCGTTCCTGGAAACTCTGGTCCCGCGCCTTCATGCCTTGTACGAGGAAGTGATAGAAAGGGGCGCCTTTCCCCCAGAAACGGATATGGCTACGATCGTGGTCATTCCTAAAACAGACCCCCCGTCGGCCTCCTGCTCAAACTATTGCCCGATTCCGCTCATAAATAGTGAAGTCAAAATATATGTGACCATCCTTGCCACGCGTTTTAAACGGGTACTCATACATCCTGTTCAATGCGGCTTCATGCCTCATCGAAGCATGAGGCACTGTCTACGGCGTTTGCACATGTCGCTCGCCCATCACCACCTCCTCCCTCCATATTTAGCCTTTTTATTAATTGACTTAGAAAAGGCCTTCGACACGGTCCATTGGCGGTATTTGGGTAATGTGCTAGAGAGAGTGCAATTTGGCCCACATTTCCAGAAGCGTGTGCGGGTGCTCTACTCCAACCCGTCAGCTAGGGTCCTTGCCAATGGGACACTCTCGGAGATATTCCCTATCAAGAGAGGAACCCTGCAGGGGTGTCTTCTCTCTCCCTTCCTCTTTGCTCTAGCAATAGAGCCATTAGCCTGCCTTGTCCGCATGGACGCCCAGATATGAGGTTGGCTATGGCGGAATACCCATGAGGATCGCATTGCACTGTATGCCGATGGCATTCTCCTCTTCCTCACGGACCCGGCGCTGTCGGGCCGCAGTGCCTCCGTGTCCTCCGGCTACTCGTGGAAGCATCAGGCCTGCGCCTTAACCCGGCCAAATCAACCTTGGTGCCCCTTCACATCCCTGTGAGTGTATAGACTGGCAAACAATCATCCCCTTGCGACGCCTCTCTTTCAAGTATCTCGGCATCTGGGTGGGCCTCCACCCGGAGTTGACCTGGCCCCTCAACGTCACCCCCTTATTCAAACGCATAGGTGGCAATCTCTCCCCCTTAATTCCCTCGGCAGGATTGCTGTGTTCAAAATGATGGTGCTCCCCCGGCTTTTATATGTGATTCAGAAACTTCCGCTCCATCTCCCCCGTACTTGGTTCCGTAGTTTGGATGCTGTGATCATGACATTTCTTTGGGGTAACTCCAGATCGCGACCAGCCCTTACCCAGGGGCAAAGGGCCCCATATGACGGAGGTATGGGGATGACAAATCCCTTCTTGTACTACATTGCCACCCGATTACTGAAAATACATGACTGGTTTAATGGAGGATGGTGCGATCCGGCCTTTCGACTGGAGCTGGAGAATCTTGGGTTTCCCCGGGTCCAGGCCATGCTCTATGGGGCCCAGATTCCTCATTCTCTTCCTGCAACAACTAGGATGGTCTTCTTGACTTGGCGCTCTGCTCTACACTCAATGGGAAGTCAAACTCACATTACAGACACCCCTATGGTATGGTGCATGGCTGAGGGAGGTGGCGGCGGTGGAGGGCTTTCGGAAAGGAGATCTGATAGGAATTACACGCCTTGGGGATGTGTGGAAAGGCGGGCATCTGCGCTCCTTCCAAGACTTACAACACACTTATTCGTTATGCTCTACCCAGTTTTATAAGTACCTCCAACGCTGGCACGCCATTGCCCTTCACGTCCCTGAGAACACTACAATTCCAGAGTTTAGTCCACTAGAGGCCAAAATCCTTATGGGTAGCCTAGGAAAGGGGGTGTCTCTCAAATTTACCGCTCTCTAATGAACAACTCCCCGTCCACCGTAGATTCTCTCAAAACTGCAAGGGAGAAATGGCTGTGTCCTCTAGAAGAGGAGGACTGGAGAGATGCCCTCCACCCCACCCCCCGGCGTGCTCACCATTTCTGCTAGGCTTTGCCTAATCCAAATATACTATCTGCACTGTGCTTACCTTACCCCAACCTGATTGCATCAAGCTGGCTTCCTTCCTAACCCTAAATGCCCGCGATGTGCGGCAGACTCCGCCGACTTCTTTCACATGGTCTGGTCCTGCACCTCTATCACAAGATACTGGTCAGCAATAGTGGAAGAGTTGAGCGATGTACTAGGCTGGACAGTCCCCCTTAGTCCCCTTGCCCTTCTCCTAGAGGTGATGGAGGGTCTGGATGGCTCCCGAACCGATAAACTGTTCCTTGGGGTGGCCACCATGGTGGCTAAAAGAGACAGTGCAGCTGCCTGGAAAGACCCTGCCTCCCTGTCCATCGCAAAATGGCAGGAAGGAGTGGACTGGTTTGCCATGCAAGAGAAACCAGTTTACGAGGCAAGGGGTTGTCCTGCCAAATATGGGCATTATTGGGACAAATGGCTGGGTTTGATGAAATAAAGATATGCAGGCGGGAGGTGGGTAACTTGAGTGCATGTCCTGTGATCATTTCAACCTTGTGAATATTGAGTATTATCTGGCGAAGTAATTATTTAACGATGTCGTATGCCAATGTATAGCGTTGTTGTGCTCACTATGTTAAAACCAATAAAATTGATTGTAAAAAAAAAAGGGAGACAAAAGCTCAATACAAATATTTAGTTCTATAGGAACACACGAAGCACCAGATCATACGTTCGTACTATAATCCCTTAAAGGGCAGTAAGGTATAGAAAATAACAAATGCTTAATAAAGAAAGAGGAATGTCCACTAGGAGACCGAGAACATCCAACCTCCCGACAGGAACTGTAGGACTATCAATAGTACCAATGCCAAATAATATGGAAATATCCATGATGTTCTTAAAGTGAAGAAAGATGAAAAAGCGAACCTTCTCTTCCGAAAAAACAGGAATTTTTTCTACCATGTAAAGCATGGTCGGAAACAACCCTAAAGTAAATATTCATACCCTGCATCTCAGAAAACCATAGAAGCAGAGCTCACGGGACAACCAAGTTCCAGAATTGAAAATAAGAATAAATATCACCTCCAAAAATGGAGGAAACCAAACCTTTAACTATTCAGAATACAAATCAGACATCCTGAAATGCCAATCAATGTCTCGAGCAAAAAGGAACACACTTCCATGGAACTAATTCCTATGTGTAGGTAAGAAACACCTCGCGTAAATAAGCTGGCATGACCCCTTAACACACAAATAAAACGCAATGTCATTTACAATGCCAATAGCTCATACCCTTGGTAAATGCGAGACCTATTGCATTTAAAAGAAGCGGCCGCCATTGTCCCGGGCTGCTTGTAAAGTGAAAGCGCGCACGGCGCGATGAATGTTGTGCCTGCAGTAGGAGAAACTCAAAGAAAATAGAGCTTACAGACTAAATACGACATACCAGTAAACAGAAGTAAAAGGGCCAGTCCTCATGGGAGGTTACAAATGAAGACAAGGCGGTATTAAGGAGGGACTAAGAAGCCTATTAACGAATCAGAAGCCAGCACTTACAAAGGACAATGACCCAGCCAATGAAAAATATGGGCGGAGCTTCAAGTCCATACTCTAATGCAGCATGCCTCGCAGAGCAGCACATGCGCTGCCCAGGCTCTACCTAAAAATTGGGACTGGCCTAACCAGTCCTGCATTAATCTGGGAAACGTGCCAGCTATGCGTGCAGCGCCCCATCAGTATTCTTCGAGCACTGCACTTTTGGTAGCAAGCCTTCTGCTGAACCCCCAACCTAGAAAGCTCGGAATTCGAGACTTTTCTGCACTGGAGGTGGTTAGATGAAGCTCTCAGACTATCTATTTAAGATTAATTGAAATACAGTGTGACAAAATTATGTGACTGTACATAGGTTTTTGTTGTTTTTTAAAGTGTGGGGTAGATCCAGCGGTGTAGCGTTGTTTGCCAGCGCCCAGGGCAAGACAAGTGTTGTGTGGCGCAATTTGCTCCCCCAATTTTGCGCCCCGGGCAACTGCCCCTGTGGCTCCGCCCACGCTACGCCACTGGGTGGATCTGGGTAGCCTGTGCCTACCTTATACACTCGTGGGGGGAGCTGTGCACGACATCTCACTTCCAGGAATATCTCAGTTTAGGGGCGTGCTGTACAACCAGACTGTTTCAGAAGCTTTTACACATCTGGGTGCTTTAACTGTAGTCTTTCGCCCTGCCCTAGATCATTGCTTTATTGTAGCCCTGACTCACTAGATTTTGTTATTGTTCCTGTTACAAGTTTCACTGTCTAAGGACTCCCTTCCATCTCTTTGGTTATCACCAAGACCTTGTGGCTCAGTGAGTGCATCTACTTCAGGAATCTTGGTTTTACCGCATGGTCATAGGTTCAAATGCTGGTGGGTTCACTCAGCATTTCATCCTTCAGAGAATGTTTAAATAAGCCTCATTGTGTTGGGTAGCAATAAATGTCTCTCATTCCCAAATAAGATGTAAGAAAGATGCCCAAAGGGGTGAACGTGCGTTTTGCAAATACTCAGTGGCGTAGCTAAGGTACCACTGGCGCAAATGCACGTAAGGAAAGTGCCTCCGTCCCTAGTTCCCTCTCATCCCTGGGGCCCCGATATCACTCCACCTGCTGTTCTATTGATAGGTAGGCCCCTGGTACCACACATTGTTATCAAATGGCTGTCTTGTCGCTCTCACCCCCTTACATTGCTTTGATTTCATTAGTTCTCTCGCTGACCTATCAGAGAGCTTACCTCTTCCTTTCCAGCTGCAGGGCTGGTGCTTGGATAAGGCAAGGTATGACAGCTGCCTTGGAGCTTAACCTAGTGTTAGCCCTCAATTACTGAAAACAAGCCTGTTTACAAATCAGACACCAGCATTTACGAAGGACACTGACACAAGTCAATGGCAAATATGGCCAGAGAGTGGGCGGAGCTTCCATTACATACTACACTACAACAAGTCTCACCTAGAGCAGCGCATGCGCGCTGACTCTAGGCTCGACCTAAAAACTAATAGATGTGACTTTTACCAACATCCTTCTCCCATCATGCCCTACATTTCTAATAATTACCGGCAGAACTGTCTAGAAAGTGCTATGGGATAATGACAAGAGGTAGGAAAGGCCTATAGAAATGCTAGAACAATAAATCCCTGGTTCTGAACTATAACAGAACCAAACAGATTACATCAAATCAGCGAGAGGTGCACGTGTAATAGGCTGTCAGAGCTGCAGCTTTGCTTTCGAGCACAGTCGTGAAATAACCTGGCTACCCACTCACCTGGTCAACGCGCTGTACGCAAAACAATAAACAAACTAATAGCGGTGCAGGCAAATTAAAGCATGTGACGCGTGTAACGAGGGTGACGGCCACGACCCTGAGCATGGGGTTGTTGTCACCTTGGTCTGTTGTTGACAATAGGGCAGTTAGATGGGGCAAGGGTCGTGACTTCGCGTTCTTTATTCTTCATAGACTCCGGTTACGCACAGATAAAAAGACCAGTAGGGTCAGGGCAGAGCACACTGGCAGGGAGAGGGTCACTCGGTAGAGACAAATTAAAGAAATGTGCACACATTTTTGCATTATACCAACTCCTGCTGGGTAGGAGCCTCTGCAAAGTGGCAGGATGTAATGTCCCACGGCTAGAGTTTAATGTGACAGAACGTTGCATGCTGGGATATCTAGGCAAATACTTACGAGAACACTGGAACCGCTCCCAGAATGCTAAGTGAAGTTGGCGAGAAAGCCAGGACTAGCTGAAACAAACACATAGGGTATGGGGTTATTTACAACTACGACCCCCCTCTTCCCTTACTTACTCACCCCAAATCCCTTCTCTGCCTCACCCTCTCATCCAAACCTTCCTCACCCTATGTGATATAGAGGAGGAAAGTCAGACTTCACAACCACTCGCCACAGACTCCTATTTGCCAAAATGACTCACGTCATTTGTGACACCTTCATCCAGACATAGCTAGTTGGCCGAAAACAGCACTATTCAAGCTGTGTAGTTTTAAACCCCTAAATAACCCAAAATAGCGAAACTACAGGTCCCAGAATGCAACCTGCAGTTGGCTAAACGAGCAGGAATACCTGAATGCGGCATACATTGCTTGGCAGCTATGATGACCTCACTCTGTAAGATGAAGGTTAGGAGTGCCTGGCTTCTAGCTCACCCCTTCACTCCTTTTTCGGGCCATGACCTAACACCGTGTGAGACAAGTAATGTGAGCCTGATTGACTCAATCATCACTCCTACCCAACAGTCTAGGGGTCTTTTCAGACTCTCCCCGGCTCCCCTAGCTCTCCTTGGAAACCTTCGGAGCCCATCGTCCTTTACTCCATCCACTACCCCTCCTCCTTCCATCGTTGTCAGCGCACGTCGCTTGTATCCATACTGACCTTTGAACCTTCTCAGTCACTAGGCTTTGTAAACAGCGTATCCACTCCCGTGAGAAGACGAACAGCCGATACAAGCTGAACACAGAGATCCCCCGTCTACAGCTCAGACGCGGTCGTGCTCTCCCCCTGCCCGACCAGAGGGAGAGCACAAGCTACACAAAGGGCATGGATGAGGGAGGGAACAATGGAGATTTGTGTAATCAACACAGGGCGCGTGGCGTCCCTGCAAGGGGGGGTGGCAAGGGGGTGATATTTAAAAGTTAAGCCAACGCCAATAAGCACAAGTAAAAGCGCGCACAGCGCGATGCAAATACGGCCGTCATTGCTCAAGCTGGCGTCCCACCAGTGCTCTTTAAATTTAATTGGACAAAGAGTTCGGCAGAAGTGCTAATGCAGGCAATATCGAAAGGACACAAGTAAAAGGTCCAGTTGCCATGGGAGGGTACAAATAGAGACAAGGCGGTACGAAGTAGGGTATAACAAGCCTGTTTACAAATCAGACGGCAGCATTTACGAAGGACACTGACACAAGCCAATGGCAAATATGGCCAGAGTGGGCGGAGCTTCAGTGTTGTATGAAACTAAATAAATGAAATGTATAGCACTGATACTACTGAGCCTTTATATCATATGGTTTTCATCTTTAATGCCATTTGACTCCTATCCTGTGAAACTAGCAATCCATTGATGGGTATTTTGCTTTTAAGCTCTGTTACGCTAGAAGTTGAATTGTTGGGGTGCAAGAGCATTTAGATTTCTGAACGCATAGCCTCAAACTCTAATAATAATAATGAAGCCATTAGTCCCTAAAACAGTGCAATTTAAGCCACGTTTTCTTTGAGCTTTGATGTGCAAAACTATTATGCTGATAACTTCAAATTTTCATTCATTGCTTAAATGGAGCTAGAAAATGTCAACTTTGTACCCCCTGCTCCCCAAAAACTCCATAGCAATAAAGTTATAGCATTCCTGAGGAACATATTTTTAATGCTTAGCACAAAAGTCTTGACATTTGGATCACTTTGATTATTCTCACTCAGAGGCATCAACTGTACTGATTAAAAAGGGAAGTAATCCCAGCCGATTTTGAAGTATACACACTTCATTTTATTTTAATGTCAATTTTTTCATTTTAGCCTGTAATGAAAATAGTGACATCAGTTGGAAAAGGGTGTTTTGTATAAATTTAACAGCAATTAAAATGTATTTTTGGTGTCTGGACTAAGCTTCTGCTTTACAGTTGTATCAAATTAGCATAATTCCCCGCCATTTTGGTGAGTTGCAGTCTACCTGTGCTCCAGATTGCAGTGAAGCAGCAGAGTCCAGGAAGTGGTAGGGAGGCAGACTAGTGCTGTCTCTTTCCTAACAATTTAAAAAACGATTTTACCTACCTGTGATTGCATCATTTTTTTCTCTTTCTTTAACTGTCTTTGCCTGTGGTTGTTACAGTTTAAAATTGTAGTTTTAACCTGCCCTTGATTGCATACTTATCACCTGTTTTGTGTTTAAACTTGTGGTTCTTCCTTACCTGCGACTGTCCCCATATAACCTGTTGAATTGTGGGATTTGCAGTCCTAATTCAGTAGTTTTTTCCGTCTCATTCCCCGTGACTATCAGTTTCTCCCTCCGTTTTTCTCCCTTGCTCTGTGCCAAGACCTGTATGTTAAGCAGTCCACCCCCAGCTCCCATTTTGTGTTAGCAAGTGAGTGAAACCAGCCGCCCCCCCCCAGCAACAGGGATATTTCTACATCAGAGAGAGAACAGAGGGTGCTCTGACACAGCAGTAATCTGCTGTTTAAGCTGTGTTTAATAGGGACTGTGCACTTCGTTTTTTGGCCAGGAGAGGGAGTAAAGTTTTATTCAAACAATATTGTTAGAGGACAAGTTTGTTAGGCCCTTACCTGCAGAAGTCCAAAGTGTCGATTGAGCCGGTCTGTCTCCTAGGAGATTTCTGAATAGAGGAGCATCTTCCAACTCCCTGGCCAGCAAACCTTGTCTGAGGTCGCTGGGACCTTATATAGACTGCTATTGGTTGGTACATGTGTACACTGATTGGTGGTTGTATCTGGTATTTCTATTGGATTAGGGTTAGTGTCCTCATTGGTTGGGTATTTGAGGGTTCTGATTGGTTTCTGGGTCTGTGACTCAATCAATGTAGGGTTGGGGCTAGGGTTAGGATTTCTATTGGAAGTAGGGACTAAGGCTTCCTGTGTGATTGGTTGTTGGGACTAGGGATGGGGCTAGGCCTTTAATTGGAAGTAGCGATTAGGGCTTCTGGTGTGATTGGTTGCTGGACTAGGTGTGGGACTAAGAGTAGGGTTAGGCTTTCTATTGGAAGTAGGGACTAAGGCTTCCTGTGTGATTGATTGTTGGGACTAGGGTTGGGACTAGGGCTAGGCCTTTAATTGGAAGTAGCGATTAGGGCTTCCTGTGTCATTGGTTGCTTGGACTTGGGTTGGGACTACTGGTAGGGCAAGGGCCTCTATTGGACGTAGAGATCAGGGTTTTTGAAACTGATTGGGTGCTTGGACTAGGGCTAAGATTGGCTGTAAGGTCCTTGTCTCCTATTGGTTCTAGATTTTAGGGCTAGTGTTGTGATTGGATTGTGTTAGGGCTAGGGTTCCCATTGGCTGAAGGGGTCACCTGATTAATAGGGCTATAAAAGGCCAAGGCTTAGGGTGTCTCAGCCCGGGCTTCGAGGCTAAGGGCAGAGAGGGCAAGGGCAATTGCCTGTTTGAGCCTATTCGAGACTGGTCGGGACTAGGGCCAGAAATGCTGCCCATTTTCCCATTCAGTAATACCCAGCCCACACCATCCACAAACAGAGCAACACACTCACCACACCAAATGTACACCACACACTTACTACAAACCAACACTATGCACAAATCCATGTCTCAGCACCCACTACAAAACCACACAAACCACACCTATACACCCTTCTTTCCCAGCTACCACACATTTCCGCCATCACCTACAAACAATACACAACTCTATCCTATACCACAAACCAATCCACTCATCACTAACAGAACCCCATTCCACACCATACTTAACTACATCCCATCCAGACACACAATCCCTGCTCTAATTACTCCTAACAGACCACTTTTTATCACTAACAAACATATAATCAGCCATCCATCATTTGTCCAACCAACACCCTCCTCTTCCTTCTACCATAATAACACAAACGCAAAACACATACATTGCACAACACCATACTTTTTAACTCTTGCAACAAACCAGTCTAAGACAAACACTCTTACCTCTAACTTCATTCCCTCCTACACAAAACATACACTCTACTCATAAACACATCACCACCCCCTCTACCTTACAACCTCCTCTCACAAACAATACTATACAAACAAATCCATCGCATGACACAAATACACCAGCACCTCTTGTCACTACTCCTCAAAAACAAAACATATCACGCACACCAACACAAGATCTTCCAAGCGCAACACCTCATAATACTTACCATCACAAAATACAAACATACACCCACCTTTCAAACCACACAAAGGAACAAACACCAATGCCAAGCTCTCTCTCTTCCACCACATCTAACACAGATACAGCAACACAGCAACTCTCTTCCAAACGCCTCTCATCCATTGGACAATTTAGAACCTTACATGACCCACATGCTGCACCACCACCCCTGACTCATACACCTTCCGCCCAAAACACACGCAAACAATATAAGCAACGTGCCACACCTCACAACTTCGCTTCCCCATGTCTACTGCACAACAATGTTATACCACGAACACAACACAGCACACCAACTCACTCTCAAACACCGTCTCCACCACCTACACACGCAGAACCATCAAAATGCCTTCTTAGCATGCTGGATGAGGAACATGATACAGAACAGCTACACGATTGCTATCCTAACACAGCTAATACCAGCACTAAAAACACACCTGCTACAAACCCACACAATACTAATCACTCTTCTACAAAACAAAGTCTCACTATCACCAAAGCTCATTCTCTAAACTGTCTACTAATAAATGCTCGATCCCTCTCTAAAAACAAACATCACATCTACGACCTTCTCACCGATGCAAAACCAGACATACTATTTGTAACTGAATCTTGGTTGGAAGATGATATGGTTCCAGTCCTGCATGAAGCCGTTCCTCTAGGCTATCAAACCATCACCCAAAATCGTATAGGCAAAAAAGGAGGTGGTCTAGCTGTTGTGTTCAGGCAAACATTACATATCACTAAAGTTGACGACATCACCATAAAGAATTGTGAGGCTCTTCTCACCAGATGCAATCCTACACCGTCTTCCTCCTGTAACTTCCTGCTCCTTTACAGACCTCCACCTAGCAAGGCGACATTCCCAGACGCACTTCTAGACACAGTTTCAAACCTGATAACAATACACTCCAACCTATGTGTTCTGGGTGACCTCAACATTTGGTTTGACAAACCCAATATGACCCATCCAAAAACAATAATCAATGGCCTAGACGCACTAAACCTGGATCAGATTGTCCACAAACCCACACACATCGCTTGACATATCCTAGATGTCATTTTTGGTGATACTGAACTAGTTACCTTGCAAACTATAACTACAGTCACATGGTCAGACCACCGCTTGCTTTCCAACATAAAACAACACTAAGCGACTCACCTAAAACTACCTTACATCCATCAACCTATCGACCGTGGAACAAACTCAATTTGGAACACTTAAAAACACAACTAACATCCAGTACAAATCTGGAAAGAATAAATTCTGTTCAAAAACTATATGAGTGGTTACAGGAAGCTTTTGACATCCTGATACCACTCAAAACCACACAACAGAACAAAAGAAAAAAAGCGCCTTGGAGAAACAGAGATAAAAGACATAAAAAAAACAAATTAGAAAGCTGCAACGTACCTGGCTCAAAACAAACGCCAAACAAGACAAACTTCACCTACAGAAAATGAACAGATTATACAAGTCAGCTATCAAAAAAGCTAAGAAAAGGTACTATTCAGACATAATTCAAAATGCTAAATGTGCAAATAAAGAATTCTATAAAATACTCAATGAATTTCGCAAACCAAATTGCCTAGAAGGAACTCATCCTGCTCCTCAAGATTTCACAGACAAACTGGCAAATCATTACACTGACAAAGCAGACACGTTGGACTCATACTTAAAACAGAGACAAAGCACCAGCACTAACCCTTTGACAAAACAACAATCCAAGAATACTCTAACCCAGCCTCTCCGTTCCTTCCAACACATCTCACATGATGAATTTATGGACCTGATCAAAGCAAGCAGGCCTGCCGGCAGCCCTTCTGACCCGTGTCCACCACAAACTTTCAAGACACTTCTTTTAACAACCTCTGCTGCCACTCCAGTAAGAATCATCATCAACGATTCCTTAACTACCGGAATATTTCCAGAAGAACTCAAAAAGTCATACATACGCCCTTTACTGAAGAAAAACTTGGACCCGCTGAACCCTGACAACTACAGACCCATTACAAATGGACCTTTCCTGGGCAAACTGACAGAAAGAGCAGCGTTCGCCCAGATGTCACAATTCATTGAAGAGAATGACATACTTTCAGACTTCCAAACAGGTTTCCGTCCGGGAAGAGGCACAGAATCTGCCCTCCTTGCCGTCTGGTATGACCTGAAGAACACAGTAGACCGCAACGGGGTTGCTGCGCTTCTCCTCTTGGACCTCTCGGCTGCCTTTGACACGGTTGACCATGACAGTCTGAAACAAAGGCTCTATGAAGCCGGCATAGAGGGGACTGCTCCAGACTGGATTGCGTCCTACCTTCGAAACAGAACTAATGTCATCCATACCCCACCTTTCTCATCCAAACCATACTCCACAAAAGCAGGGGTCCCTCAAGGCTCTATCATCTCGCCCATGCTTTTCAACATCTACATGAAGTCATTACCGGTACTGATCAATCAATTTCACCTCACGTGCTATAACTATGCAGATGACACAAATACTCCTTCAACTGGAATGCCCCAAAGATATTGGAAACTCCCTAATTTTTAGTTGTCTCAGAGCAGTGGATCAGTGGATGACTTGGAGCCACCTCAAATTGAATGCTTCCAAAACGGAAGTACTCTCGTGTGGCAATTGGAAACATTGTGACCCGCTTGCCACCTGGCCTGATAAACTGGGATCACCAACTAAAGTATCAAAGGAAGTAAGAAACCTCGGAATGACCATGGACTCCAAGCTGTCGATGAATGCCCAAGTGGACAAACTAGCAATATCAAGCTTTGTCACTATAAAAACGCTGCGACAAATTTTCCCTCATTTGGGATTTCCACACAAGGTCCAAGCTACCATCTCCCTTGTTCTGTCCAAACTCGATTACGCCAATATCCTCTACCACGGATCACCTTTAACGACCATGAAAAGACAACAGATTCAGAACTCGGCTGCCAGACTACTCTTGCATATCAAACCGCGAGACCACATCTCACCTGCCTTGAAAGCCCTGCATTGGTTACCGGTTGCCAGAAGATCCACGTTCAAGCTGCTTTGTATCACCCACAAAGCAATACATGGAATGGGACCGCTCTTCATCAGGAATAAAATCACCAAACACATTCAACAAAGGAACCTCCGCTATAAAATGGCACCTCGCCTCAAAATCCAAAGATACAAGAAAAAAAACATGGGTGGCACATCCTTCTCTGTTCAAGCAGCCAAACTATAGAACTCTTTACCCCCCCAACATAAGATCCACAGACAGCCACCTTATCTTCAGAAAACTGCTCAAGAATTGGCTCTTCCCCACATAAGCACCATACGCAAACAGAACTTTACAGCATATCCCTCTGTATATAATCATTTATTTTTACTATAAATATGTACCTATCTTTGTGTATTGCTTTGTATAAACATGTAGAATAATGTTAAAAAAAAAATAATTGAAGTACAATAACACTTGAAAACCGGAGTTTATCTGGTGCATCTTTGGTCTACATGTACTTCTTCCATTGTGCAATTATGTACCTTCCATGTACTTGGATCCGTGTGTTTGTTACTTTCCTCCTGAAAAGCATATCCAATGCACTACCCTATTTCTCATCCTGTACCTCTATCAATATCTTTAATCTATATATACCTACCTCCTTTATGCATCTATTTACTTTCAATGTACTTCTGCATCTATATATTTATCACTTTCTTCTAATTCAGCATACACTACCCTATTTCTCACCCTATACTTCTCTCAATATATCTTCTAACCCAACTTTCTGACTCATCTCAAACTTCTTTCTACTGCTCTTTCCAATGCACTACCCTATTTCTCACCCTATACATCTATCAATATATCCTTTACACCCACTCATTTATCCCAAATCCCATACCACTACTATGATCCCCAAAATAACCCTTTCTAGACTCTCCCATACTCTACCCCTCCTTGCATCATCTGACACCTCTTTTACTATACCGATCCCCAAAACAAACCTTTCTAAACTCTTCCCCTCCACACCCCCTTTTTACTCATCCAAAAGCCTCCTCCTACTGCTATAACCTCCAAAAAAAATAAAATCAAAATCCTTCACTCTCCTATCCCTCCACTATCTTTTTCAATCAAAATAACAGACTAACATGTTCACTTCTCAAATTTCATATTCCACTATACTAATTCACCACTAATCCTTTATGGGTTCCGGAGTAGCGTGCTACTCGCCAATAAAGTGCTTCAACACCCCATCAGGGTTACAAGCGCTATATAAAAATGCAAACCTTTTCCCTTTTATACCCCTCCCCAACCCTTCTCAATCCAAATAACTGACTAACATATCCACCACTCAAATTACTTTCATATTTCACTATACTAATTCTATGTCAGGACCGGAGGCGAGGATTATGCTGTACTTCCTTTTATTCCTACAGCCAGCAGTATTCAACTTTCAACATTTAAACAAAAAACTAGCACTCCCATGGTGCTTAGGCAGTCCAACATGTCCATCATGTCCACCAGTCAGCTCTCTCCGCTATCCCTGAAGGCGTGTGCTTCCTGTGTTAACCTCCTCTTTCTTTCCTGCTGCCAGCAAGTTAAGTACCAATTTCCTTTCCTCTCATAATTTGGTCTGGAATTGTGTCGTATTGCTGCAATTTGCATATTTCAGATTCATTAATACAATTGTTGTTAACTGCGTTTTATTACTGTGTTCATTGACATTGCGGGTCGTTCTGCCGCTTCACGCGGTGAGGAGATTTGCGGGACGCCGTTCTTGCGGCTCGCGCGAGCGTTGTTTCACTCAGGTTTCGATCGGCATCTTATCGCCGCTTCATTACTTCGTTTTTGGTTTTTTTTCTCTCCTTCTTCAAAACGTGTGGGGCCGCGGGAGAAACGTCGCAAAAGCAGCTCCGCTCGCGGCCCCGGGGACAGTTGCAGTGCGCTTTGGCTCGCAAGGGGGCGTGGGTGTGGACTCGATCTGTGCCATTCTCTGCGGCAGGGGTCGAGTTTAAAGGCGCCCGCGAGTTTGAATTACACAACGCGCCTCCTGCTTCTGCCGAGGTCTGTGGAATCCTGACATCTGCATCGCAGGTCAGACTTTCTATTTTTTCACCACAGCTGAACACCCGATCGGGTCAGACAACGCGCCGTGAGGCAAAGAATTAGCGCGCATAACGATTAACAATCTGCCGCTTGATTGCTGTGGTGGGGGCGGGCCCAGACCTAGCTGACACCCGGTATATTTGAGGGTGAGTCGCCCCATTTGCCTGACCGACCGCTGGGCGATGCCAAATCTCAGCGCTTCGCGCTTGCCAAACCTTGGTCAGTATTGACCTTTGTCCGTGATACTAACGCAAACTCTGCGTCAAAAGTGGCCCATCACACAACAATGGAGGTGGACTACGCCGAAGAAGAAACCCTCCAAGTTATTCCCCTGGATGATGAATTCTGCAACGCGGTGGATACGTCAATCCACCGGGCAGTAGAAGCAGCGATGGTGCCCTTTGAGTGTCGCATTATGAAGTATGCTTACGCCATCCAGGCTGAACAAACTCAACGCGCAGAGAAGCGCAGACTAACCGCTACACCTGTACCAGATGCATTCGACCGCTTGAAGACAGCGTTTCTGGCAAAAACTCTGCGTCTGGAACAAGAATTCACGGCGGAGGCCCCAGAGGAGTCGCAATTCACGCACGAAGACGACGACGACTCGGCGGGGGATTCCCTGGACGAAGCAGGCCCCTCTACTCCTTGGTACCCTGCGGTTCCCCCTTCGGAGCCCTCTTCCCAGTCCGAACTGACCTCGGATATGCTGGTCCCAGAAGACTTGGTCCATCCCAGGTCCTCGGCCTGGACCCCCTCCCCGAAGGTGACGGCGTTTGTGGCTGGCAGACTTCGCAAACCCCTGGAAAAGGAGGTTAGGGCTTGCCTTCGGGCGGAGAGCCCTCGACCAGCCCTTCCGGGCAAAGTTGCCACCACTCCTGAGGTCGACCCGAAAATGGCGACCTTCCTGCAAAAGTACGTCCGAGACCCTAAAAAGGGTATTGACCGGTCCTGGAAGAACTGCCAGGATAAACTCCTGGACATGACCTGCCCGCTAACGAAGATTTTGGAGTTAGCGGAAGAAGCTAAGACGTCAGGGTCTTCTCTATCACCGGACCCTATATCCAACTGGGCTCAGCGAGCTATTGTCTTTCTGGGAAATGCAAACTGCGCCCTCTCTACGGAGAGGCGGCGCTCCTTTTTGCTGAAGGTGGACCCCAAACTTGGGGACCTGGCCTCTTCGGAGGCGGGCACGGTTGCCCAAGGTGGCCTTTTCGGTGACCCCGTTATTAAGAAGTTGATGAAATTCGTCTCAACGTTCACCTCCCTAGACAGAGCACAAACCTCAATCAAAAAGGTGTTCCACCCACGTGTTTTTGTCAGCGCCGGTCGTGGCAGGGGGCGCTCGGCCGGCAAGTTCTTCACCCAAGGCCCTCAGAGAGGCGGCAAGAAGACCACGGACTCAGGTCGACAGGAGTTCTTCCAGTCCCGCCGCGGTTTTCGAGGCCGAGGAGGCAGAGGCCGGGGCCAACCGGTGGCCTCAACAGGTGAGTGCCTTTTCTTCACCACACCTCAGGGTGGGGGGCAGGTTAGCTCTTTTCGAGAGCAATTGGAGAACCATTACCTCAGACGCCTGGGTGCTACAAACTGTGAGAGGTTTCCAAATAGAGTTTTTTGGGACTCCCCAGCAGGACGCTCGTCCCAGACCGCTTGTTTTTGCTCGGGACAAGGCCGGGACAAGGCGGATCTCTTGCGAAAAGGAGCGATAGTCCCCACCTTCTTACACCCACGGGGGTTTATCAGCAATATTTTCCTTGTGGACAAGACGGACGGCGGTCAGCGCCCGGTCATAAATCTCAAAGAACTCAACCAGTGGCTGGTTTACCGTCACTTCAAGATGGAGGGTATCCATCTTCTCCGCGACCTTTTACAACCCAACGACTGGATGGTTCGTCTGGACCTGAAGGACGCGTACCTGACTGTGCCGGTCTATCCTCCTCACAGGCGTTTCCTTCAATTCCTGTGGAAGGATCAGGCGTACGAATTTGCAACCCTGCCCTTCGGGCTCTCGTCAGCCCCGTGGTGTTTCACGAAGGTTCTCAAACCGGTCGTGGAGACGCTTCGGGCGAGGGGCCTTCGCCTCAGTCTACCTGGACCACATTCTCCTCCTAGAGCAGTGCCCCTTACGGCTGACAGACTGTCTCAAGGAGACGACCGACTTGTTGCAACACCTGGGGTTCATCATCAACGACAAGAAGTCTCGCTTGACCCCGTCCAGACAAATTACCTTTCTGGGTTTCACCATCGATTCGGTGAACCGTACCCTGAGCCTTCCTCCCAAGAAGATCGTCAAGATACGCAGGGAGCTCAGGCGCACCCTCGCTCGTCCCTCCACCTCACTCCGCCAGATTGCGAGAGTGGTAGGTCTCTTGTCCTCGTCGATACAGGCCATTTTCCCAGGTCCGCTCCATTACAGAGCGCTACAGCGGCTCAAGGCCGCACATCTCCGCAGGGGACTTCAGTATGCGGATCAGGTGCCCCTAACGGAAGAGGTGCGCAGAGAAATGAGATGGTGGCTAGACCATATGGAGGCCTGGAATGGCAGAGCCATCTTCGGATGCGAACCGGACTTGGTCATAGAGTCAGACACCAGCAAACTGGGCTGGGGGGCTCGTTGCGGGGACTACTTTTCCAGAGGAAAGTGCTCTGCCGCAGAAGGCCAGTTACACATCAACTGTTTGGAGCTGATGGCAGGCTCGTTCGCCATTCGATGTTGGACCAAGGACAAGGTCTCGTGCAACATCCTACTAAAGATGGACAATGTCTCAGCGGTGCGTTATATCAACCACCTGGGGGGGACGAAGTCCAAGGCACTAGTGGATCTCGCCAAGGACCTGTGGACCTTTTGCCTCTCTCACAACATCTCGGTGACGGCAGAATACCTTCCAGGGGTCTCCAATGTGGTGGCGGACAGATGCTCCAGGACTTGGACGGACATGAGCTTGTGGCAACTCCAACCTCGGGTCTTCCAACGACTGAACGACACGTGAGGCCCGTTTTCGGTGGACCGGTTTGCGTCCAGGTTGGACCACCAGCTTCCAAAGTTTAACAGTTGGAAGCCGGACCCCCTAGCGGCAGCGACGGATGCTTTTCTGCAGGATTGGTCCATAGACGTGGGTTATGCCTTTCCCCCTTTCGTCATGATCATGAGGCTCACGACTCAGGTTCGCAGACAGAGAGCGCGGGTGGTTTTGATAACCCCGTATTGGAGGTCTCAAGTGTGGTTTCCAGTCCTTCTGGAACTTTCCTGGGATTCTCCAATCCTTCTACCCCGAGACCCTCTTCTCCTGAGGGATCCTCAAGGTCTCCCTCACCCCCTCCTCCAGCAAGGAAGAATGCCCCTCGTGGCCTGGCGGATTTCAGGCATCGCTGGAGAGTCGGCGGCCTATCGCAAGACGCTCAACGACTGCTGGGAGCAGCGTGGGCAGATAGCACCAACAAGCGCTATAGGTCGGCTTGGACTAGATGGGTCAGTTGGTGTGTTCGGAACAACTACGATCCCATGGAGTGCGAAGTGGTAGCCGTCCTTAATTTTTGGGCATCCCTGGCGTCCCAGGGTTTGGCCTACAGAACGGTTAATTCTTATCGCTCAGCGATTTCGGCAGGACACATGCCGGTTCAAGGCAGGCCAGTTGGGGAACACCCTATGGTATGTAAATTGTTGCGAGGCATTCGCCTGACGCTCCCTACGGAGCCCAGATATTCCTCCTTTTGGGATGTTAACAAAGTCCTTCGGTTGTTTAAGTCCTGGCAGGCCAATAGGTATTTATCCAGGAAAGAACTTTCCGCAAAGTTGGCGATGCTTTTATGCCTTGTCTCATGTCGTAGGGTTTCAGATGTTCGAGCACTGGATATTTCAGGCCGTGTCTATACCCCTCAGGGAGTTACGTTTCATGTCGTCCGTAGGACGAAGTCAGACTCTAGGATCATCTCCTATCCGGCTTTCGACCATTCTCCCAAATTGTGCGTGGTCAGGTGTCTCAAAGAATACGAAAACATGACCAAGGAGACACGCCCGCCAGGCGAGCGGCAGTTGTTGATTTCCTTACGCAAGCCCTTTAAAGAGGTTGCACCACCAACGATAGCACGTTGGGTCAAATGGGTGATGCAAGAAGCGGGCATAAATGTCTCGCAGTTCGGCGCCCATTCAGTGCGAGAAGCCATGGCGTCTAAAGCCTTTTCCCTGGGAGCTAGGCTGGAGGACATTTTGAACCCGGCTGACTGGTCATCGGACTCGATGTTCAAGAGATTTTATTTCAAACCAGTCATAGATATGGCCTCGCTGGTGGTGGATAAGCTTTGAACAAGCATAATCCTCGCCTCCGGTCCGGACATAGAATGAAAAATGTCCTAGTAACCATGACGGAAAGTTTCAATTCTATTAAGGACGTGGAGGCGAGGATTATTCCCGCCCAGGGCTCTAACGATCGCCTGTTTTCCCGCCCTCTAGTGGGATTGTTTTCTTTCACTTACCTTAGCGGAGCGAGGCCTCGTATGGTATAAGTATAAATTTAGCTTACTATACGTTGATTCATGATAATATATTTTCTTTGGTTATCTCTCCTTAAACCTTGGTTTGTTCAATTCTTGCTTTGCCTGTTCAGTATGGAGAACAGAGTCATGGGCCTCTGATTCATTCTTTCAGGGTCTGACGGAGCCAAGAATGAGTGACTGGTTGATAATTGGTTCTGGCCGCAGTCTCGAAAGAGGAGGTTAACACAGGAAGCACACGCCTTCAGGGATAGCGGAGAGAGCTGATTGGTGGACATGATGGGCATGATGGACATGTTGGACTGCCTAAGCACCATGGGAGTGCTAGTTTTTTGTTTAAATGTTGAAAGTTGAATACTGCTGGCTGTAGGAATAAAAGGAAGTACAGCATAATCCTCGCCTCCGCGTCCTTAATAGAATTGAAACTTTCCGTCATGGTTACTAGGAAATTTTTCATTCAACACTAAATCTTATGGGCTCCAGAGTAGCGTGCTACTCACCAAAAAAAGCGCTTCAAACCCCATCAGGGGTAGCAAGCGCTATATAAATACAAACCTCTTTTCCCTCTTCTATCCTGCCGCTACCCTTCTCTAACCAAATAACTGAACAACATATCCACCACTCAAATTACTTCATATTTCACTATACTAATTTTCAACACTAATCCTTTTATGGGATCCGGAGTAGCGTGCTACCCGCCAGAAAAGTGCTTCAACGCCCCTTCAGGGGTAACAAGCGCTATGTGAATAGAAACCTTTCTCACCCCTTCTATCCCTCCGCTATCCTTCTCACTCCAAAGAACAAGTTACTTACCTTCGGTAAGGATATATCTGTAAGAAACATTAGTAGTGATAGATTCCTTACCTTAGAATATCCCCAGGCGTCAGACTGGATCCGGAAAGTTTTCGTCAGCAGTACCCCTGCGAGTCGGTAGGTGGCGTCGTGCGGCTCCGCGTCAGTTGTTGGCGTCGTGGTCGCCGAGATGAAGTCGCGGGCGCTACTTAGACGCCGCCCACGCGCGCTGACGTCAGTTCTGTACACGACTTTCCGCGCCAGGAACGCAGAGCCATGCAAGATACTGACCACTGGTGCATTGAAACTAGGGCCCTGAAAGGGTTGACCTTAACCATAGAAATCAGTTCGCAGAACGGGGAGGATGGGTGGGGCGGTAAGGAATCTATCACTGTGAGAAGTTGGCCTGGTATATGCTGTCCACTAATTATAGTGGGCACCTTGCACCAGTCCAAACAACCCCTTATTGGAGATAGGTTAAAGACAACCTTTATTGAAAGCTATCCTAGTGGTAGCTATGGAGAGCAGCCTTCAGGCTAAGTCTTGAAGGAATGTAAAGCAGCTTGTTTTACCAGTCTATAATCTCTTCAGTGACCAAATGAAAGAGGACCACACCAGGTATATATTCAAAATATATGTATTTATTGCTAAACACACCCCTCTAGTCTCTTTATGAGGCTAGAGTTCAAGTACATAAGTTATAAGTTAGTTATCAACAGTAATAGCACAAATACACGTTTGAGCCCTAGGGGCGTACCAAACCATATACCAATAAAGTGGTATAAGAACCACGACTGAGCTAGACACAAGGCCTAGAGCCTGTAGAAGTGCTTGGACCACAAGGAACCACCCAGGGTAGTGACACAGGGCACCCACGGGGGACGCGTGCAGTGTGAGAACACAGCCACGAATCGCCATTGACTTCTATGGGGAAAGTCGCGGTTGGAATTTTAAAGAAAAGGGACACTTAGAGGAGGACTTGGAGCAAACCCCTTTAGAACTGGGTTGTTCTAGAGTCTATACCCACGGGAGCACCGGAGTACTCGAGTTACCTCACCCAGGGAAGCCGGGTGCATAGGTGTCTTTCGGGGTCGTGTTTCGTCGTCGTTTTCAATGGCGATCTGCTGCAAAGTGCTGCTGGCGACCAAGTCGAAAGTGTTCGGGTGGATCCAAAGGTGGATCGAAGATCTGAAGAACCTGAAAGCAGAGGGGACAGAGTCTGGGTCACTAGCCAGTGACCAGGAAGGCGATGAGCGGATGTCCACCGATGTCGGGTGCTTCAGGTAGGTTGACGGTCGTCTTGACTCTTCAGCCACGAGGTCCAGGAGGCGTAGACGACGACCAGGAGCTGGATTCGAGCTGTCCCACGACGTCTGTCGATTGCTGAGGTGTCGGCGACCGGATTGGACCCAACAAGCCTTGGCAACGGCAAGTCTCGTGGAAATAGAAGAAGGACGGTGATGCAGACCAGCAAGGTCTGAGGGACTCACCCAGCGAGGGTAAGTCAGGGCACGCCTGGAGCAACCAGGAAAGCCCAAGCAGAAGAAGAGTTGCCTTCGGGAGGGCCCACTAGCCAACGGACTAGCGACCGCGAAGGAGCCTCGAGTGGACGCACTTAGAGCTGGCTCACGGGACACTCGTGAAGTGGAGGCCAGTGATCTTCGGTGCAGTCGGTGCTGGAGGCGGGGGCTACTCAGAGCCCAAAGCACAACTTCGTGGGAGACCAGGAAGAGGATGCACTTGCAAATGCGCTCGATGTCCAGGGGTCACGGTTCCACGTTACCCACGACAGCTACGGGCCTCAGCTTTGCTGGGGACTCAGGGCAGCCTCGGGGAAGTCTGGAAATCCACCTCTGGTGATGCAAAGACTTCGGCGTCCGGCGGGAGCTTCAGCGATGCAGACCGGACAATTGCTTCGTTGGTGCCTGCCAAGCAGGGGAGTCACTCCTTGACCCCAAGGGAGATTCTTCAGTCCTCTAATCGTAAAGTAGAGCGTCGAAGGTCCAGGATTCTGTATCAGAGTTTCGCCCAGGTAAATCTAAAGTCCTAAGGACTGGGGTCCCATACTTATACTAAGTTAGGGGGTTGGACATACTCTGGGGACCCACCTATGGGAGGGTCAGGGAAGAGGGGTGGTTACACCCATTCCCTTTGTCCAGTTTCGCGCCAGAGCAGGGGCTGGAAGCCCCTGAACCAGTTTGAACTGGGGTATGCACAGGGACACCAAGTGTGCCCCCAGGGCAGGACTTCAAAGCACCAGAGAGTGCTCCCGCCCAGCCCCAATACACATTATCCTGTCTGGGGAGGTGGTTACACCTCCCTGGGACAGGAAACCTATTGTCCAGGACTCCCCTGCCGGAGTTTCAGTCAGCAGCAGGAGGCCAGACCCGTGTCTGTGGCAGCGGCATCCATTTTGTGATGCCAGGGCTTGGAAAGAAGTTACCAGGCAGGCCGGTGTGTACATGTCTCTCCCTCTAGAAAGGTGGAATGCTACCCCCGCCGCCAGAACTGGCGGGGGGTAGTATTCCAAGATGTTTGACACCAAACACGACATGTTTCCGTGTAGCCATCCCAAAGTTAGTATTTAACGCGAGGTTATAATGCGCTTAAGAGTATATGGTCAGGCTGCACTACAAACAGCATCAGAGAAGGGTCTCCGAACGCTGCAGAGGGGCTCTGCTCATGCAGGGGCACCCTCTCACATAGGAACCAAGCACTCTGCAGTCAGGATTGACAATGCCTGCCATAGGAGTGACTTATAGGTTTATATGTGTGTATGTATGTAGTGATATAGGTAACCTATATCACAGTAAGGGGTGCATGCACCACCTTACCCAGGCTGCAGTAGCAGACCTGTGGTGTCCTTTTGGCTGGCCTTCCAGGGGTGGCACAATACATGCTTCAGCCCCTGGCAGGTCTCTGAGGTACCTATGCCCTGGGTACATAGTATACCATATACTAGGGACTTACAAGGGCACTCAGATTCCAATCAGAGATGTGCCTAAGGCACATGGAAACCATTTTAGAGAGGAAGCAGCTAGGCTGGGGTTCTGATTAGCAGGGCCCCAGCCAGACTAAAGTCGAAAAACAGTGAAGCATCAGCAAAAAATGGCGGTACCCATGTGAAGCAGATCCTACTCTCCTACAATCACTACTAATGTTTCTTACAGATATATCGTTACCGAAGGTAAGTAACTTGTTCATCTGAAAGAAACACAGTGATAGATTCCTTACCTTAGAATAGATACCCCAGCAATACCAACCCCGGTGGTGGGTCTGCGAACCAAGATCACACCAGAAAGTCACGGAGAACAGAACGGCCAAAGAAGCCGTCTCTCCGGACTTGGCTGTCCAGGCAATAATGCTTGGTAAACGTGTGCAGCGAGGCCCACGTGGCTGCCTGACAGATGTCTTGCAGGGGGACACCACGTCCCAATGCAGTAGTGGCTGCAGTAGCTCTGGTGGAATGAGCACGCAGCCCCACCGGAGGTTCTTTTTTAGCCAAAGAGTAACAGGCTTTGATACATAAGACAACCCAGCGGGAGATAGTTCTCTTGTGTACCGCCCGATCTTTCTTGGTGCCAACGTAGCCAACAAAGAGCTGGTCATCCACCCGGAACTGCTGTGTGCGGTTGAGATAAAAGGAGAGCACACGTTTTGGGTCCAGACGGTGGAGCCTCTCCCTCTTTGGAAGGATGCGGAGGCGGAAAGAAGGTGGGCAAGGTAATAGTCTGCCCAACGTGAAAGGCCGTAACCACTTTTGGCAAAAAGGAAGGACGGGGCCTGAGCACAACCTTGTCCGGATGGACTGAAAGGAAAGGAGGCTTACAAGAAAGAGCCTGTAGCTCACTCACCCGCCTGGCGGAAGTGATGGCCACCAGGAAGGCAGTCTTTAACGTTAAAAGACGAAGAGGACAGTTGTGAAGAGGCTCAAAGGGAGCGCACATCAAGTATGTAAGAACCAGATTCAAGTCCCACTGAGGCATCACGAAAGGAATAGGAGGAAAAAGGTGTGTAATGCCTTTGAGAAATCCATTTACAACACGGGACTTGAAAAGAGAGGGCTGATCAGGTAGCCTGAGAAAGGCTGATATTGCAGAAATGTAGCCTTTGATAGTGCCCAGAGCAGAGCCCTGCCGGGCCAAAGAGAGAAGGAACAGTAGGACCTCAGAAAGAGGGGCAGAAAGGGGATCCACAGCCTTTGCTGTGCACCATGCCACAAACTTGTTCCACCTGCAGGCGTATACCACTTTAGTAGAGGGACGCCTGGCTGCCAGAATGACATCACAAACTTCAGGAGGCAAGTCGAAAGGAATCATCTGCCACCGCTCAATCTCCACGCAAAGAGGTGGAGGCTGGACAGGTTCGGGTGGAGGACCGTCCCCTGCTGCTGCGACAGAAGATCCTCCTGAAGAGGCAGTCTGATCGGAGGATCGATGCTCATACTGAGTAGCTCGGGATACCATACTCTTCGAGCCCAGTCCGGGGCCACAAGGATGACTTGTGCCCAGTCGCGCCTGATCTTCAGCACTCTGGGCAGAAGTGGTATAGGCGGAAAGGCGTACAACAGACCGCAACTCCACTCGCGACGAAAAGCGTCGCCGAGCGAGTGCCGCCTTGGAAATTCCAACGCGCAGAACTGATGACATTGCGCGTTCTCTTCGGTGGCGAATAGATCTAACCAAGACTCTCCCCACTGTCGAAAGAGACCTTGCACCACCTCCGAGTGAAGACGCCATTCGTGATCGAGCATGCACCTGCGGCTGAGTTCGTCCGCCCTGGCGTTCAGAGAACCTGCCAGGTGTTGAACCACCAGGGACATGCCCTGATGTTCCAGCCATGTCCAGAGATGCAGAGCCTCCTGACAGAGGGTCCACGACCCCACCCCGCCTTGTTTGTTGCAGTACCACATGGCGGCGGTGTTGTCCGTGAACACCTGCACTACTCTTCCCTTGATAGAGGGAAGGAATGCCTTCAGTGCAAGTCGGATCGGCCGAAGCTCCAGAACGTTGATATGGAGCCTGGACTCCGCCGGAGACCAGAGGCCTCTGATCTCCGCCTCTCCCATGTGGCCCCCCCATCCCAGGAGGGACGCGTCCGTCACCACTGTGTACTCCGGTTGGGGAAGAGAGAGAGATCTGCCGCTGACCCAATGTTGGTTCGTTAGCCACCACTGCAAGAGACGTGCAGTGCCCTCCGAGATCTGGACGTAGTCGGACAGGTTTCCCTGATGCTGCGCCCACTGGAACTTCAGGTCCCACTGCAGAGCCCGCATATGCCACCTGGCATGATTGATCAGCAGGATGCAGGAGGCCATGAGGCCCAGCAGCCTCAGGGTCATCCTGACTGAAACCCAGGATAAGGGCTGAAAAATTGGAATCATAGCCCGAATATCCCGGACTTGCTGTTCGGGAGGAGAAACCCGAAACCGCGCCGTGTCCAGAACAGCTCCGATGAAGAGGAGCTTCTGAGAGGGGATCAGGTGTGACTTCGGCACGTTGATGAGAACCCCAGCAAATGCAGGAGGTTGGCCGTAGTCTGGAGGTGGGAGACGACTGTCTGGGGCGAGCCCGCCTTCAACAACCAGTCGTCGAGATAGGGGAAGACTGAAACCCCTGATCTGCGCAGATGAGCTGCGACCACCGCCATCACTTTCGTGAACACCCGAGGGGCGCTGGTAAGGCCAAAAGGGAGCACGGTAAACTGAAAATGCTCGTGGCCTACCGTGAACCGGAGGTAACGCCGGTGGGCCGGCAGGATGGGAATATGAAAGTAAGCATCCTGCAAGTTCAACGCTACCAGCCAGTCTTGTGGGTCTAGAGCAGACAAGACCTGAGCAAGCGTGAGCATCTTGAACTTCTCCTTCCGGAGGAAGAGATTGACGTCCCGAAGGTCCAAGATAGTAAGCAGGCCCTTGCCCTTCTTTGGAATCACAAAGTAGTGGGAATAACAACCACGACCTACTTCTGGCATCGGAACGTGCTCTATGGCCCCCTTGGCCAAGAGGGTCGCAACTTCCTGCTGGAGAAGTGCCAAGTGATCCCCCGATACGCGGTGGTACTGAGGTGGCATGGCTGGAGGGGTAGTCTCGAAGGGGAGGGAGTAGCCCCTTCGGACTATCTGTAAAACCCACCTGTCCGACGTGATGGTGCGCCAGTGGGGGAGGTGATGGCGAAGCCTGCCACCCACTGGCATTTGATGAGCCTGAAATGACGGAACAGGAAGGTTTGGAGGCAGTGGTGGCTGGGGCGGTGGTGGACTGACCCGACCGCTGGCCCCCTGAACCGCCGCGGCGGTTCCCACGTCCGCAGCCGCGCGTGGACTGTTGCGCCGGCCTGTGGCTCTGTTGCGAACGTGGTGGGTTGCCCCTTCCGCGAGCATGAAAGGAGCGAAAGGCAGAAGGCTGAGGAGGCCGGGTGGCCGAAAGGCCCAAGGACTTGGCCGTAGCCCGGGAGTCCATAAATCTCTCCAAAGCACTGTCTGCCTTGTTGCCAAAGAGGCGAATGCCGTCAAAGGGCATGTCCAACAAAATGTTTTGGACATCCCCCGAAAAACCAGTTGTCCTCAGCCAGGCGTGGCGGCGGAGCGCCACTGTCGTGGAAATCGCCCTGCCTAGTGAGTCGGCGGTGTCAAGGCCACAACGGATTGTGAACTTGGCTGCATCTCTCCCCTCAGCAACAGCCTGAGAGAGTGCCGTCCGGGCCGCCTCCGGACAGCTAGGCAGCACCTGCGCTACCGTATCCCACAAGGAGTGCGAATAACGGCCCAAGAGGCATGCAGTGTTCACAGCCCGCAGCCCTAGGCTGGAGGAAGAAAAAATCTTCTTCCCGTACTGTTCCAGCCTCTTGGATTCCCTATCCGGGGGTGCGGAAGGGAATGTGCTTGGAGAAGCAGAGGCTTGGACAACCAAGCTCTCACGGGTGGGGTGTTGGGAGAGGAAAAGGGGGTCGCCCGGGGCCGGGCGATGGCGTCAGGCCACGTTCCTGTCCACAGGAGCCCCTGTGCTGGGCCTGGACCAGGAGCCCAGAAGAACGTCAGACAGTGCTTCATTAAAGGGCAGCAGTGGCTCCGCAGAGGAAAATGCCGGCTGAAGCACTTCTGTCAGGAGGTTAGTCTTGACGGCCACAGTAGGTAGCTGCAGGCGGAGTGCCCCAGCAGCCCTACGCAACACCACAGAAAAACTAGCGCCCTCCTCCGTAGCCACGGTAGGAGGAGACATCATGCCACGGTCTGGAGAGGTGTCCAGACCACTGGCGTCCCCCAGCTCCTCAGCCCAGTCCGGGTTATACTCACATTGGGCTGTGAGAGGGTCCTCAGACCCCTCCCAGTCCTCCCCTTCCTCCTCCTGCTGTTGAAAAGGAGGAGGATGGATATAGGGAAACAGATTCCCAAACGGCGTCGTAATCGGCGTCGGGCGACACCGTTCCGGCACCGTATCCACGTCGGGACTGTAACCAGGGTCGACGTCGTCCGGCGCGCCGGGCGACATCCAACGTGGTGCCGGTGGGGTCGAAGTCGGTGGAGGTGTTACTAGGTCAACCGGCGTCGACCGGGATACACAACGGAATCCATGGGAGTCCTGCGGTGCCGAGGCCGGAGCCGACGGCGACGCCGGGGCCGGAGCCACCGGCGTCAAAGCGCGAGGACTCCCAGTCGTGCCCGCAGGGCCCGAAGGCGCTCCGGAGGGGCCAGACGGCCCAAATAGGCGAGCCATAGCGGACAGGAATTCCTGCACCTGGGCCGGAGTCGCCGATGAACCCGGGAAGGGCGGGTAGGTCACCGACTGCGTAGGCTCCGCCGGAGCCGCGGGGGTGGCACCACCCGCTCCCTCTGCCGCGTCGCGCGACCGGCGAGAGGAAGTCGAAGAACGAGGACGTTTCTTCGACTTCTTTTTGTGCTTCGCCTTACCTGACCCAGAGTGCGAAGACTTCGATTCGGACGACTTCCGATGAGGACGGCTCCTCGACCTCCCTCTGGACCGGGACCTCTCACGGCGCGGAGCCGACTGCCGGGCTTCCAGCAACTTTCGGGACCGCTCCCGCAAAGTCTTCGGCGCCATGGCCCGGCAGTCGGGGCACGACTTGGGGTCGTGGTCGCGGCCCAGGCAGAAGAGACACACGCGGTGCGGGTCCGTCACCGACATCATGCGATGACAGTCCTCGCAAGATTTAAACCCGGGAATCCCTGCTGCACCAGGAGTCGATCGACTCAAAAAGCTGAGACAAAAATCTCAAAAAAAAGAGTCAAAAATTTACTGGGGTACCGCTCTCTCCGGATCTGCGCTTGCTGGCGCGGAAAAAGGAAGAACTGACGTCAGCCCGCGTGGGCGGCGTCTAAGTAGCGCCCGCGACATCATCTCGGCGACCACGACGCCAACGACGGACGCGAGCCGCACGGCGCCACCTACTGACGCGCAGGGGTACTGCTGACTGAAAACTTTCCGGATCCAGTCTGACGCCTGGGGATATTCTAAGGTAAGGAATCTATCACTATGTGTTTCTTTCAGATTAACTGACTACTAACCACCATTCAAATTACTTTCATATTTCACCATACTAATTCACCACTAATCCTTTATGGGTTTCCGGAGTAGCGTGCCACTGCCCACAAAAAAAAAAAAAAAAAAAAAGGCGCTTCAACATCCCATCAGGGGTAACAAGCGCTATATAAATACAAACCTTTTTTTCCTCTTCCATCTTTCCGTTATCCTTCTGAATCCAAATAACTGACTAACCTATCCACCACTTTAATTACTTTCATATTTCACTATGCTAATTCAACACTAATCCTTTATGGGTCCCGGAGTAGCGTGCTACTCGCCGAAAAAGCGCTTTTACAAGCTCCACTACAACAAGTCTCCCCTAGAGCGGTGCATGCGCGCTGACTTTAGGCTCGACCTAAAAAAGGACTACTTTGGAGAAACCAGAGACCAAAATTATCCTGAAGATGAAATTCAGATATTCGCAGAAAACAAGTATACACTCTGCACAGAAGGTCCCCAATTGGCATAAGTAATATGTCTATATAAGAGATACTGCAATTCCGCATTAACGAATACCAGTGTACCGGACTGGCTCGAAAGAAACATGTGAAAAGGTAAACTTCCTAACCGGAAGACACATCACCTACAATGACCTCTTGAGCATGAAGCCCATTTTCAGAGGGAAAATATAAGGAAAATACGTCAGGTATCCTTGTACCACATACACTGTTAAAGACAGTATTGAAACAATAACATCTGCTCCTCGCAGGAACACCAGTGTGGTATAACCAAAAGACGGACATGTGAATGCCCTAACAAGGCTAGTCCTTTGAAAAATAAAAATCCTGTATCACCAAACAACCCAAGAATAGGGGCAAAACTAAAGAACATACAACCAGAGAAAGAGTAATTAAGACTCAGTATCACTTCCCCCATCACGGAAGCGTCTCAATGCCGAGTTGGCCTGAGCCCCAAAAAGATGGGCGCCGTCTAAGGGCATATCGAACAAAGTCGCCTGTACAGCCTCTGAAAAAACTAAAGTTCTTAGCCATGCACGACGTCTACCCACCGAAAATGCCATAGCCTGACTTACTGAATCAGTAGTATCCATGCCACATCTAATTATCAGTTTGGCCGCCTGTTGGCCATCTCTAATCAGCTGTTCAACATCAGAACAGAGGGCATCCGGAAGTAATGGCAACCTAGTCTGCAAAGAATCCCACAAAGCATGGGGAAAAACACCCAAGAACACAAGACCTTAAAGCACAGCTAGCCGAAGAAAAGAGGTGTTTGCCACATGCATCCTGATTTCTAGACTCTCTAGACAATGGAGTCTTAGGTAAAGAATCCATATCCTGTGAGGCTGTAGCCACCTGAACTACCAGGCTATGAGTGGTAGGATGCCTGAGGAGACAAACTGAGTCTCCAGGCGCAGGCAGGGGCCTGCGAGATACAGGGTTCTCGGTGGACCGTGCTATATCAGGCTTGGCCCAAGTACCAAACAATATGTCGAACAGGGCCTCACTGTACTGAAGAACAGGCTCTTCCCCAGACTGTCCTTGATAAATCGTCAATATAAATAATGGCTCTGAACTGTAACAGATATCAGAACTTACTAAGTTTTCTTGTCTTCCCGATATAATTTCAGAAATATAGACCCAAAGAAAGAACCAGGTACAATTTTAACAGAATGCAACAGGATGTTATGTAGCTTAGTTACACACTAAGGGTGCTCTCACACAATAGAGTTACATTAATTGACACAGTTTTGGTATGCACATTCAAAATATGACAATATTGATTTTTGTTAAACCAAAATGAAGTTATGAAGACTTTTCATTAGAGAATAAAGTAGTCTGTAGACTGTAGAGTATAAAAATAGATAAAAAATATATAAAGAAAAAAAGATGTAAAATAAATTTTGGAAAAAGATACAATGAAATTGAGAAATTGAAATCACTTATGTTACAGGAAATTTGGTTTTATTTCACAGAAACTGTGCATGGGTTGCCACTGTGATGTCACCAGATTAATAGAGCGCTGTTAACATAGGCACGGAAGTCACAACATTTGGGATGAGAGTGACATAAGAATGATAAGATGTATTATAGCGATGTACATTTCTAGGTCTTTTAGCCCTGAGGAAGTCGCGGGACTGACTCCCTTGGCGACTAAACACATGTTGGCTAAAGATCTAGGAACCAATTAAAGAATACAAGAACGACAAGAAGCTTTGAGAATATATTACATGATTATGTTACTTGATTACGACCTTGTATGTTGATATTAGCGTGTGCTGGAGGATCAAAAACCAATCAAAGTGTCAGTGGACTTCTTCACTGTAGGCAGTGACAAGTCCAAAACTGCAGCCACGCTCCTCAACACATCTGCGAAGGAGGAATTTGCCTCAGTAGCAAGACTAGGAGGTGAAAGTAGCCACAAGGCTGGGGAAAACTCCAGCCAGGTAACCTCATCTAGTGCAGATATCCAAATCTTCTCCACTTGTGATGGAATAGTCTCAGAAATGGGCTGAAAAGCACCAGACTCCCTTGTATCACCTGCCACAAAGTGACCACCAGAAGTCTCATGAGAAGGAAGTGAAAATGCCACATTCCCCTCAGTTTGCTCTATCAACTCAGCACCCGGCGCCGAATGACGACGACGACGACAAGGCGACGCTTTGACATCGATAGAAGTGACTTCGATCGGCGGCGCCGACTTCAATGCCGGAGTTGGCTGATCAAGAATGGACGCCGAAGGTGGAGTCCCCGAAAGGATGTTCACTGGCTCCGAAGCGGAGTAGGCTGACGCCGACCCAACTACTTGGATGACCCAACCAACACAGAGGGCAAACCCGCCTGCATGGCTCCACTCACCTCCTTGGAGCCTGGGGGCGCTCCAGAGGAAGATGGGAGCCCAAAGATGAGATGTAGAGAGTTATAATACTACCTCATCTGGGCCATCGATGCCCCAGCTCCCGGAAAGACGGGGAGGAGTCGTGAACAGCATCCTCAACCAGTGAGTGGGAGGAGCTGTGGGAGACGGAGTCTCACTGCAGCCAAGTCAGGGGGTGCCACAACTTCAAACGCCTGCACTTACCTTTAGACGTTTCTGATTGAGATCGGCTCCGGCTCCTGGAACGGACCCGTGAAAAGACCTCTGCATAAGACGACAACGACCGAGGCTGTGAAGTCTCTGAGGACTGTGACAGATGCGCTGCCAGTAACTTAATATGGTGCTCATTGAGCGCCTTCGGCATCAGCCTATGGCAGGAACCGCAATCCTCGGAGTCGTGGTGTTCTCCAAAACACCACATACAAACAGAATGCGGGTCTGTAGCCGGCATTTGTCGAGAACAGGACCCACAAGGCTTAAAGCCTGACGACATAGAAAAGGGCACAATGTCCCCAACCAACAAAAAACTGCTGAAAAAGGCCAGAAAAAACAGCCTGAGGAACCGCTTCTCCGGATCCAAGCTGCAGCGCAGAAAAGAAGAAACCGACGTCCGCGCATCAGAGGGGACTTATATTACTTCACTAACAACCCAACCGGAGTTGATGTCATCACAGAGTCGTAGGTGCCGTTCCTCCAGCACGCAGAGGGACTGCTAAAAAATATCCAGATCCAGTCTGACGCCTGGGGAGAATTCACAGGTTATGCAATCTGCAGCTAGATGTCTTTATCAGATAGTGTGGCCTGATTCTAGTATAGGCCAGACCCACCCCAGTATTTTATTAAAAAAATGCATTCCTTACATATAGGTGGCTTTTTTGCCGAACCCCTCCCCCCATCCCGGGGCAAACCTCCTGCCTGCTCCTGGTTTGCCCCTTTTGCGGTGGGGGAGCCCCACCCTCCAAATTTGAATGCAACCTTCCCAAATCGGACAAACGTCCTATTCCCAGTTCTGGGGTCGGGTGTGGCTCGATTGATGCCACGATATGCCACCCTCTCCTTTTGTTTCTTTTGGCGCAATTTTGAATCCCTGATGTTCAGTCGGGTTTCTACCCCCTCGGGCCAGACTGGGGGTGAATACCCTCCCCCCCCCCACCCCCCAGTGGGGGGGGGTCTCTATTGGGTTGTGGGCTGGGGAAAGCAGGGGGGCTGTGCCCACAACAAACAAATACTGCATAAATGCAGTCCCTGGTGTCTAGTGGGCTTTCTGCCCCCCAGGGGGGCAAATTGTGGGTAATTGCCCCCATCCATCTCACAGGGGAAAAAGACTGTTGAGCCTTTTTTTGGGGTGGGGGTATGGCTATGCCTATGGTAGGCACCCCCACCCCTATATTTTTTTTATTAAAAAGAAAACATCCCTAGTGTCTAGTGGGCTTTCTGACCTGTCACCCTGGGAGGAGGGTGTAGGAGAGTAGGATCTGCTTCACATGGGTACCCCCACTTTTTGCTGATGCTTCACTGTTTTTCAACTTAAGTCTGGCTGGGGCCCTGCTAATCAGAACCCCAGCCTAGCTGCTTCCTCTCTAAAATGGTTTCCATGTGCCCTAGGCACATCTCTGATTGGAATCTGGAGTGCCCTTATGAGTTCCTAGTATATGGTATACTATGTACCCAGGGCATAGGTACCTCAGAGGCCTGCCAGGGGCTGAAGCATGTATTATGCCACCCCTGGAAGGCCAGCCAAAATGACACCACAGGTCTGCCACTGCAGCCTGGGTAAGGTGGTGCATGCACCCCTTACAGTGGTATAGGCTACCTATATCACTACCATTGCACACACATATAAACCTATAAGTCACTCCTATGGCAGGCCTTACCAATCCTGAAGGCAGAGTGCTTGGTTCTTATGTGAGAGGGTGCCCCTGCATGAGCAGAGCTCCTCTACAGCGTTCGGAGTCCCTCCTCTGATGCTGTTTGTGGTACAGCCTGACTATATACTCTTAAGCGCATTATATCCTCGCGGTACAATGCTAACTTTGGACTGGCTGCACCAAAACATGTCGTGTTTGGTGTCAAACATCTTGGAATACTACCCCCCGCCAGTTCTGGCGGCGGGGGTAGCATTCCACCCTTCTAGAGGGAGAGACATGTACACACCGGGCTACCCGGTAACTTCTTTCCAGAGCCCTGGCATCACAAAATGGATGCCGCTGCCACAGTCTGGCCTCCTGCTGCTGACAAACTCCAGCAGGGGAGGCCTGGACAATAGGTTTCCTGTTGCAGGGAGGTGTAACCACCTCCCCAGACAGGATAGTGTGTATTGGGGCTGGGCGGGAGCACCCTCTGGTGCTCAGAAGTCCTGCACTGGGGGCACACTTTGTGTCCCTGTGCATATGCCAGTTCAAACCGGTTGCAGGGGCTACCTGCCCCTGCTCTGGCGCGAAACTGGACAAAGGGAATGGGTGTACCCACCCCTCTTCCCTGACCCTCCCATAGGTGGGTCCCCAGAGTATGTCCAACCCCCTAACTTAGTATAAGTATGGGACCCCAGTCCTTGGGACTTTAGATTACCCTGGACGAAACTCTGACACTGAATCCTGGACCTTCGACGCTCTACCTGAAGATTAGAGGACTGAAGAATATCCCTTGGGGTCAAGGAGTGACTCCCCTGCTTGGCAGGCACCTAAGAAGCAATTGTCCGGTCTGCATCGCCGAAGCTCCCGTCGGACGCCGAAGTCTTTGCATCACCAGAGGTGGATTTCCAGACTTCACCGAGGCTGCCCTGAGTCCCCAGCAAAGCTGAGGCCCGTAGCTGTCGTGGGTAACGTGGAACCGTGACCCCTGGACACCGAGTACTTTTGCAAGTGCATCCTCTTCTGGGTCTCCCACGAAGTTGTGCTTTGGGCTCCGAGTAGCCCCCGCATCCAGCACCGACTGCACCGAAGATCACTGGCCTCCACTCCACGAGTGTCCTGTGAGCCAGTTCCAAGTGCGTCCACTCGAGGCTCCTTCGCGGTCGCTAGTCCGTTGGCTAGTGGGCCCTCCCGAAGGCAACTCTTCTTCTGATTGGGCTTCCCTGGTTGCTCCAGACGTGCCCTGACTTACCCTCGCTGGGTGAGTCCCTCAGACCTTGCTGGTCTGTACCACCGTCCTTTTTCTATTTCCACGAGACTTGCCGTTGCCAAGGCTTGTTGGGTCCAATCCGGTCGCCGACACCTCAGCAAGCACCAGACGTCGTGGGACAGCTCGAATCCAGCTCCTGGTCGTCGTCGACGCCTCCTGGACCTCGTGGCTGAAGAGTCAAGACGACCGTCAACCTACCTGAAGCACCCGACATCGGTGGGCATCTGCTCATCGCCTTCCTGGTCACTGGCTAGTGACCCAGACTCTGTCCCCTCTGCTTTCAGGTTCTTCAGATCTTCGATCTACCTTTGGATCCAGCCGAACACTTTCGACTTGGTCGCCAGCAGCACTTTGCAGCAGATCGCCATTGAAAACGACAGACGAAACCCGACCCCGAAAGACACCTATGCACCCGGCTTCCCTGGGTGAGGTAACTCGAGTACTCCGGTGCTCCCGTGGGTATAGACTCTAGAACGACCTAGTTCTAAAGGGGTTTGCTCCAAGTCCTCCTCTAAGTGTCCTTTTTCTCTAAAACTCCATCCAGCGACATTCCCCATAGAAGTCAACGGCGGCTCGCGGCTGTGTTCTCACACTGCACGCGTCCCCTGTGGGTCCCCTGTCTCCACTACCTTGGGTGGTTCCTTGAGGGCCAAGCACTTCTACAGGCTCTAGGCCTTGTGTCTAGCTCAGTCGTGGTTCTTATACCACTTTATTGGTATATGGTTTGGTACGCCCCTAGGGCTCAAACGTGTATTTGTGCTATTACTGTTGATAACTGACTTGTAACTTATGTACTTCCAACTCTAGCCTCATAAAGAGACTAGAGGGGTGTGTTTAAGACTAAATACATATATTTTAAATATATACCTGGTGTGGTCCTCTTTCATTTGGTCACTCAAGAGATTATAGACTGGTAAAACAAGCTGCTTTACATTCCTTCAAGACTTAGCCTGAAGGCTGCTCCCCATAGCTACCACTAGGATAGCTTTCAATAAAGGTTGTCTTTAACCTATCTCCAATAAGGGGTTGTTTGGACTGGTGCAAGGTGCCCACTATAATTAGTGGACAGCATATACCAGGCCAACTTCTCACAGAGGGAGGCAGAAAGACTGTCAGCATATTTTGTTTAGGGGTGAGGGTATGGCCATGCATGCCCATGATAGGCAGCCCATACCCCTATATTTTTAGGTCTCATGCGCTGCGTAGGAGGGGACCTTTTGGAATCGATCAGCATTTTGGCAAAAAGCGTGCACGTTTTGCATTGCTTTCTATTGCAACGCGTGCACGTTTGGCGTTTCCCTTGCGGGAGCGAGCTTTGGCACCATCTGTTTGTAATTATCTTGAAAACAGATGGTGCCCCTGCTCGCTCCCGCAAAACGCTGTGTGTGTCTGGTTTTTAATGACCATGGCGCCTGCCTCCCGGGCTGCCATGCACAGATTGAAATGTACGTTTTCCAACTCTTTTGTGCTTTCATGAACCCAGCGTTTGTGAACCTAGCGCTTTGCCTCCCAGTGTTGGTCCTAATACCTGGGCCCAGGGCGTTGGTTCAGTCACAAGGATCTTGGTTCGGGCCCCAGGAGTTAAACCTGTGGACTCTCCCAGCACGGCGGATCCCCACACTGTTGGATGTTTCCACACCCTCGGACCACCACGTCCACTGCCAGCGGTAGGTATCTTGGGAAATAGTTTTACTAATGAAGGTGCCTGACCGGATTTGTTTACGCGTGGGTGGCTGTTAAAAGTTACCAAAGCCTTTACATGCGAAGTGAATAGCGCCATTACCAGTTTGTCTGCAGTCTCCATTAGATCTATTGTCTTTGTCCATACTTGTTTTTAAAAAAAAATGTTACCGTTAATTGTTTCCTAAAATACCTCCGGCATGGTAGCGCTTTGCGTTCTGGTGCGGATACCGAGGCCCGGGGAGTTGGTTCAGTCACAAGGATCTTGGTTCGGCCCCCGGGTGTTAAACTTGTGCACTCTCCCAGCATGGCGCATCCCCACACCGTTGGATATTTCCGCACCCTCGGTGCTTTCCGACAAAGCCTTTCCATGCAAAATTAATAACGGCATTACCTTTTAGTCTGCAGCCTGCTCCTGATCAATTGGCTTTGCCCATACCCGTTTTATTTTTATTTTAACCGTTCCTTTCTAAAATACCTCCGGAATGGTCAGTCTCTGGCAGCGGCATTTTCTGCATGATTGTGGTTTCGCTGTGCCTACCACATTCCACGGCCTGTTGCCTAATTTGCATAATTCAACCCAAAAGAAATCTGGGTCAAACCGATTAAGTCACCAACTTAATGTTCATACATAATTACAACACTGTCAAAACGCTGCAAAAATGAGCTTGTCAACCGATTGCTTTAAGCAATACATACGTTCTGAAGAGGTAAACATGCTGTCCATATAATCAGGGTTCCCCCTAACCCCACTTGATTGCATACACGAGGGGTTCCGTCTCTGAAATTGCTCGTCATAAAAACGTTTTCAAGCTCATTTTTATCAGTGTGGCATGATGCCAGAGCCAGTAGTGCGAGCACGGCATCCCGAGGACCTGTTCATTTCTCCCTGATGTCCTAGGAAGAACATCATTGTTAACACAAATACAGCAGAGCTGCCGCTTGAAGATTGCCTCTTTCATTATAAATTACTAATGATAAACCGATATGACCATGTCAGTAATGGTGCAAAATCCTTGGCGCATGGCACGATAGGCCAGGGTACCTCCAGCAAGTTTTGTTTTTATTCTCCGACCAGAGTCCAGCCTGTCGCCCACAGCGCAGCCCTCGTGACTCTCCTTTTCTGCAGCAACCCACCGCGAACGAAGCTCCACAAACAGTGTATTTACACAATGTAAGGTGCCAGATGGATCTGTTTTACTCCATTTTGGAAACACTATCCAGCATGTAAAATACACGCAAAACACCAGGCTGAGGTGGCAGAAGTAGGAAAAATAGAAAGCAAGTCAAAGGAAAGGGCATTTACTGGAACAGACATGCAGCCTTGCCAATTTCCTTACTTTCAACAGGAGTAATTGTATTTATATATTCGGTAATCTTTGGTGATTGCCAACTACACTACTCAATCTCCATTGGCTGTCCAGAGGCAGTGTTGTGCCTCACGTTCAGTGGTGAGAACGCCCGCACAGCTCACATTGGTAGAAGAGACTTCGGTAGTGATACAAATGTTATATTACCTGAACACCTCAATAAAACCATCTGAGTGTCCATTTTTTTAGACATGTAATAATACCAACGTTTTCATATAACGCTTACTAAAAGAGGTGTGTACTCTGAATGCTCCACAAACGAGAAGTCTTATTAGATTTCATCAAAACGGCTCCTATGTTTCCATCCTCTGAAAGATGAAAGGCTGAGCGATTTGGAGTGATAAGAATGTGCTGCAGACAGGTTTCAATGGTAGAGGAGAGCTTTACATTTAAAAGTAGCATCCTAGCTAATGAACAGTCAAGTGGTGCCATAATACCCAGATCAAGTGGTGTAATAACGTCACTAGAACACACCGTGTACGTTATTGGACCAGAATATTTGGTTTCCACTTTTCCATCTTTATATTAAACAAAGTGGATTTTAAAGCAGCTGTTCTGTTTCCCTTTGGTTGGAAATAAAGGTATAGCCAAACATGGAATAATTAAGCTTCACCGAAGGCAATATCTGCACGGCAAATTTGCGGGACTAGATAATGTAGTATAAAAGTTTGCCTATTTTAACTTTCCACATCTCCCGAACAAATCTTTTGTGCACATTTTTAAATTCAAATCTGCACACATATATTTATAACATGTTCATATTTCTAGAAAACGTTCAGGGATTTAGAAACAAAGCATCCCTCCAGCTTTTTTAATTATTTTCTATTAAATTAATGGGACGCTAGCAAAATGGTCCGAGCACTGCACCCCTGGCATGGGCGGTAATAAAGAGGGTAGTTATTGTGTCCTCTGCAGAGATATCGAGGTGTCCCCTGTAAATGTGAAGAGCTCACCCAGTGCTGCCTTTACCTTCCCTTTCGCACGCACTCTTTCCCTACATTCATAATGAAAGAAAATGCAAGCATCAGAATGCAAGAAAGTTAATTGGTCTGGGTGAGATGCTCTCATCTGATTTTGTAGTTAATTGGGCATGTTTGTGCATATATCTACGTAGCGCCAAAAGCTGGCTGTGCAAATGCAGTGAGGTGCTAAGTGGTCTTTGTAAATTAATCTGGGTCAAAATCTGACCACTCCTCAATCCGCACATCTGCAAGGAGTGCACTCCTGAAAAACTGTTGTGGTCTAGAGTAGCTTGCCAAAGCCCAAAAATGCTTCTATGATGCCCTCTAGGCACTATAAGATTTTGAAGCTGGTGTAGCTCTGTTTTCCAAAACAGAAAGCGAAGCATCTCTGTTAGAATTACTTCAGCTAGGCTTTTGCCAGGGATTGAAGGCTGAAGAATCCGGTTAACCACGACACGTGTTAAGTTGACATATCTGAAGAGGCATTAAAAATGTATGTGTACTCTTGGGTAAATAGATGACACTCGCTGTTCAAACCTCACACACAGACTCCTTGAACCAGAGAAGCTCGGATCACCACAGTTATAGAGTAATTGCACTAGCCGCCCAACTTGGACCCGGTTCTAATTCAAACTTTCGCACGTGTCCAAAGTGTGTGATTCTGTACAAATCACTTTATCCCCAAGGGTCCCAAATCCCTTATCGGCAAACACAGAGAGCTGGAGACTGGCAGGACTGGAGACAGCCAAACCGACTGTATTAAGCACAATGTGAAGTCGGCCGGACAGTTTAAATACATTTGGCACCAATGCAGCACCACCTCAGCATCAGCGCAGCACCACCTCAGCATCAGAGCAACATCACCTCAGCACAGCACCAGCTCAGCACCACTCAGCATCACCGGAGCACCAGCTCAGCACCACCTCAGCTCCAGTGCAGCACCACCATCTCAGCATCACTCAGCATCACCTGAGCATCACCGCCGCACCAGAACACCACCATCTCAGCACAACCTGAGTATCACTCAGAACCACCTGAGTATAATTCAGCACCACCTAAGCATCACCTCTGCACTAGCACACCACAACCTCAGCACCACCTCAGTATCACCAAGCACCACCTCGGTCTGCCCTCGAAATGTGGCATCTGTTGATTCTCCCCTAGTGTCCGTACGCTGCTCGTGTTGTAATTCAGGTACTATTTCCCAACCTCCACCGCCCCGTTGTTTATGTCCCCCCATAACAAAAGAAAAGCTATAACAAACAAGCATTAGAACAGGCAGGAAGAAGTTGCCAGCATTGCAAGGACAAAAAAACCTAGAAGACATTTTTATGTAAATTCTTTTTTTTTTTTTTTAATAGGGTCGTTCCGTTGTACATAATGTCTTCGTGGTTATATATAGGGTAACAAACATGCTATAACACTTTTTTGTTATAACTTTTCAGCATGCAGCCACACTCTTCTACAACATAGCTTAAAGATATTGGCAGAGCCAATAGCTCTGGCTAAACACTTATAAGGACCCAAAGGCGAGACCTATTGGCTATGCTATGCCAATGCTTGTTTATAATAATGCCTGGTCGCATGTGGATCGTCATTGCAGTAAAGAAAAACAAAAGAGTGACTGCTCGGGAAACTCTTCCCAAGCACCCCGAGTTTAAAAAAAGAATAAAGGAATCCCTCTAGTGCAGGGAACCAAAGGGGCCTAATAGTATGCCTCCCTAGTGTCAGCCAATGTGCGACAGATGCACTGGAGAGGTAGTGTGGGTGTCAGTCATTGGTCGACACCCGCACTTAAGAGGTTAAAGCATGGTCTCCTATTTAATAGGATGTTGAAGTCTCACCCACCATTATGTGGCATGCTTTGTCTTTGAACCCACTTCTAGTCACTCATTAATTTCCTCTCTATATCACTATCCACTCCCTGAAAACAAAACACATCCCGGGCACACCTTTTGGTGGGAGTGGCACCTGTATGACTTTGGTGCACAACATGCAAAACTTTGATACGCAAACAAACTAGGGGAACTAATTTATCCAGCCTGAACAGTAGCCCATCTTCCTCTGACAACTCATCAGCAACATTCCAAAAAGATGGCAACTCTTGCTTCAAGGATCTTTTCATTGGACAACCCTTAACCAACAGTTAAAAAAATTGCACATAATGTTGCGTCCCTTTAACATTCAGACTGGTCCTTATATTCAGTGCTGTTTACACCAACTTCACTAATCGCATATTCTTCAACAACTTCACATACCTCCTCTTTCTATATTTCTAAAGGCAATCTAGACAAGCATTCTACGCACACTTTCTCTCCACGAGGTTTGTATTCTATTTTGAAATTATACTCCAATAATTTTGTGGCAAGTTTGGCTAAATGTGCAGTGGACTTTAACTTTCATGCTTGAAAAGATATCAAATAATGGGCGATGGTCTGTCCTAAAAAGGTATAGTCTTCCCCGTAATCACACTCTGAATTTCCTTATGCCCCACACAAATCAGTCCATCCATTCAACCAGTCTCAATTTCCTTGCTGAAGATGCAGTTGTATCATCCTGCAGTTTGCACTAACGCAAGAAAGTTCTCAAACCAGACTCACAGGTATCCACCATGACAAAATTCAATTATCATTCTAAAAATGGCTGCAGAACTTGTGATTCTAATGCAGCTTAATTTACAGAGTTAAATGCAACTATGCAGGCCTCATTCAATTCAAACTCAACAGTTCTGTTCAGCCCTCCTCAATGCTTCTGCAATACCAGCAACATTCTTCAAGAATTTTAAATAAAACCCTTACAATCCAACAAAACACAGAAATTGATCTTTGGCCTTAGTGAAGGCATTTTGACAATACTAACCAATACAAATTTGAATCTCTGCTTCACACCTGGACTCGTCTATACACGACCCAAATATTTCATTCTACTCACTCTGAACAAACATTTCTTATCTCAATGTCCCAACACTGGGAGGACTATGACATTTTCAACTTCTTCAAACATTCGAGATGACCTTTTGAAATACTGAGGTGGCAGATGTGAGGCCAAATTTCATCTGGCAGAATTGCAATGTGCCACCGGAGGTATCAACGGGTGGATCAAACACCACGCTTTGAAGTACAGCTTTAAGATCCGGTCTGGTACACCACTGGCCTGATCCAACTTACCAAGACGGGAAGATGAAAATTCTCCACCCAAATTGCATCATTCAGATTCCTATAGTCGGCACATGCATGCTATTCTCCAGACTTCTTGAGAACTGAAAGCCATAGCGTGGCATTGACTTGTTTTGCTCAATGATACCTTGTCTAAGTATGTCATCAAACTATTTATTTTCAAATCAGTCCTAACATTCTAGATATGTTACGTACTTTGATGGGATTGTAATGCTTGCTACGTTTCTTCATTTTAGTCACTCCATGATCATTCCAACTTTTTACTAAATACATCCTGAAATCTATTGAACCACCACCTGCACAACAAGGGCTTGTCACCAAAGAAGCAGCCTAGGAGAACTCATGGGACGAAGGGCAGGTCAGCCCAGACATAAATACGGGGTGAAGGGCAAGTCAGCCGAGGGGAAATTCATGGGGCGAAGGCCAGCCCAGGGGCAGACCACATTGAAGGAAGGGGCAACACAGGGGAATGCATGGGAAGTAGGGTGGGGCAGCACAGGGGAATGCACAAGGTACAGAGGGAACCATGGGGTGTGGGGGGATCAAGTGGGACTGAGGGGCCTACAGTGCATATTAGTGAGCGGCCAAGTCCAGGGGAAACCAGTGGTGGAAAGAGTGGTTCAGTGGGCATCAAAGAGCATAAGAGGGGCACACAGCAACCACAGGGGAAAGGGGTTCACAATGCATCACGGGGTATGGAGGTAGACATGGCACATTACAGTGCACAAAAGGGCCCATTTAGTGAGCGGCTCACGGAAACTAAAGTTTAAGGGGCATATTGCTGGAATTGCAGTGAGAAAGGGATCACGGAGACCCCTTACAGCTACTTTTCCAGACCTCACTTAAAGGTTACAAACATCTGTCTATGCAAACCCTCAAAATCTGAAACAGACTTGCTTCCTTCATTCACTGTTTTTAAAACCCACCTCCTAATCAACCACACCTTCTCGCATCCCTTTCACCACTCCACTCGATTTCGTGAAGCCCTATAAACCAGACACCTCCCCACTCTGAGTAAAGACTAACTTCCTAAAGACTTTGTTCACCCTGACACTTATGCCGGCTCACTGTCTCCCAAAGCTACATTATCAGTGCCGTTCTAACAAATTTCAAGACTGAGAATTGTGAAATCTTGTCAGTTCAGTAGGATGCTGTACACGCAGACTATCCACGTTTAAGTCCTTTAGTGCACACCTGGACTAGTGTACTTGTGACACTTTTTTACCTTTGTTGCTGCTGTCCACATGGTTCGGCGCGGACTACCAAGTCTGTCTTTGCACCTACACCTATTTTGCCTTCGAAAAATTACATTCTTGGCATGTGTATTTTAAGAAATATAACGAATATAAAATCTCATTACCTGCATCATGGGATACTTTGCTTCTGCAGGGCTTCCAAATCCATTGACTCCAATAAAGCTCGTGCTAAAGTAGGAATCCGTGAGACTTGCATCGGATAAAGTACTACCATCCATCCCAGCAACTGAAAGACAAATTTGATTCACAATATTTAAAATTCTATTGAATATCTCACAAACAAAATAATGGTATAAGCTTATACCTATATATACGCACATTATTCATCGTACAATAATTGCACATAAAAATAAAACGTAAAATATTTGATTACATAAAGTAGATGCACACATGAACCATACAAAAGCTTCAAATTTTAAGTACCACCTATTACAATATAAAATAATCAAGTTCAGTAGCAGGAATGATTTAGTTGACAATGCATTTCACTCACATTGGCACTGTTCTACCTGAATATGTACTGCTAATTTGTATAAAAAGGCACAGACTAAGATAATACCCTAACACATTGTTATATTATTGTTTTGTAATTCGCACAAACTGAAAACAAAATAAGTGGATTGTACAAAAAAGCACATTTAAATAAATAAAAAAAAAAAAGTTTAAAAAAAATCCTCAGTACAGGGATGGGGGGGGGGGGGTCAACACCACGGACCAGCATATGCTCATCATGGATAACAAGTAAGACACTGAATAGAGGGGGCAGGAGTAACACACAAGCCTTGGTCAATGAACCATTATCCAGGCCCAACTTTAGAATATGATGGGAACAGAATTTGATGTCATATTAATACACCAAGCCACAAAAGGCTTCACATTGAAGACCATTATAGGTAGGCCGCGGTACCCTGAAATATATTGTACTATTAATTCTATAACGTTCCTTTAACATCTATTTTTCATTTGATAGCACTTTTCCAAATATTTACTCCAAAAAACAATGCATTGAAATAGGTGTACTAAATATATGTCCTCAGAAGACAAATCTATGCTAGATTTTCAAGACAGTCACATGGGTCATATTTCAATACATGGTTCCTAATCTTACGAACTAACACCAGACATCTAAGCTCTAAAATCTAATAAACAGAGGAAGAAACCAGAACAAGGAAAATGTTCCTGCATGAAATAACATTTATCTGATCAAGATGTACTAGCATACAATGTTCATAATTATTAGCCACTTTTGTACAAGATTTTTTTGTCAGCTAGAATTCTGGGAATATAATCACATATTTTGGAATGACTTGTAGACAAGGTGCGTGGACATGGCTCAGAGTAACTGCTTTTTGGAGCCTTCTGCCATACCTTTGACAGCAACCAACGGGCAGCATGGTATGCTCTTGACATACTTTCTCATCTTAAGACTGGAAGACATAAGGCAGCAAACCTCCGTCCATGACTACCAATTCGGACTCAAACCTCAGTAATCTCACAATAACCTGTCTGTAAAATAATCTCACATATGATTTTGATTTCTCCTATAAAAATTAATTTGCTGGCCTTTTATTGCTCTTGTTGAGGGGTCACCCATGTGTAGCTCATAAGCTTCAGCCACTGGTACCTCGTCAACCAAGTAAATAGCTTTTGACATGAAGCTCAGCATGTCTTCTCTATAGGAGTCATCTATGGCACATTGGTGGCCATCCTTGGCAATGCTGCTCTTGACTTAACGGAGATGCTTCTAAGCCCTTTGGGCCTACATTTCTTAATTCAGCACTTAATTCATAATGGGTCATCCTTTTTCTACTTTGAGCAACCTTGATCCAATGTGGTCACCCTAATACACCCTAATATAATTGTAACCATACCTGGTATAGCACAAAGCGATCCTTAACTTGTTGTGGACATCCTAGACATTATGTTGTACAGCCCTGGTAAAGTGAAAGCCATTTTTGGCATGTTTTGGCAATCTGTAGCTTAATCAATGCACTCCTTGACTAATGGTTAACACCCAAACACAACGGAGGCCATTCTTGACATTGTCTGGGCATCTGGTACAATATGGTAACTAGACCTTGCAAAATGGCTGTCCAAGCATACTTGTGGCAGACACAAACATATTGTAGATATCCTCGACATTGTGGAGTTCTCCTCTGTCATAGTGGTGGCCATCCTTGATATACAGGGACAATCTCTGGCATTTATTGGTAAGCATGGACATGTTTAGCAGAGTCTGTCCGTTTAAGGTAATTTTACATGAGGGTATGTGATAAAATTGACAAGCTTAACTTTGTCGATTAAATGAATAAATGGTTTTCCAAGGTAAACATGGTGATGTTTTTCCCAGAAGAAAGAACATTTTTTATTGGATCATGTTTTTCACCCAAAATGAAAAGCTTATGTTTGAAAGCAAAATCTGTCTATTTTCAGAAATGTATTAGCTGATCGCATTTCCAAACGTTTTCTAACTAAAAATTGAATGATATGCTACGGAGACTTATTGCTGATGTTATTTCCGTGATGTCAGAAGCCATTTCCTCCTACTAATGAGAAGGCACTTTAAACAGAAAACATTAAGCCCTCATTTAAAAGTCTTCTTAGCAACAAAAAAAAAAAAGGGCCACGTTGTAAACCAAAAAGGAACTTGGGTTTATAATACTGTGACAAATAACAGTGGTTCACTCAGTATATTTCCTGAAATGTGCCATTTAGAGAGAATAAAAATGTACTTTGGAATATATAAAATATAACTCTTCCAAAATAATATCTTAGTGCACACTGATGACACGGATTCCCATTTACTTGGTTTTCAGGAAATTTAGTCTTGAATGCTATTAAATGTTTTATGTTTTAGTTCAGGGTAGACTATTTGGAACATGCATTCTTGTGCGGTGGGATAGTTCCCAAGGAAACTCTGGTAGACGTTGTCCCAAAATCCCCTGCTCCATATAGCAAGGACAATTTTGTTATCTTTTACAAGCATTTGTTAATAATACAATAAATAGGTGTGTAAGATTTTCCAGGGAAAAGGGTATCAATGGGTAACTTATAAATGCAAAAACACCCACAACACTGTCTGGGGCAGCCACCAGCAAAAAGCATTTGAATCCATCCATGTCATGTGTGATGTAATATGTGAGGTCATAAGCAGTGCATGGCAGGGGGCAATTGCTAGTCAGTTCACTAAACTACATCTGTAAAATCTAACAAATAGATGTGATTCTACAGTACTGGTATCTTTCATACACTTGCATGCTTGAATCATCCCAGTCGTTGAGAATAGAAGTCCCACTGTAACAGTGTAATAACACTGTAATAGTAGTTATATGTTAAACATTGCCCAATGGCTGGAAACAATGGCATTTTAGTATCCTAGTTATTAGGAAAACCGAAAATGCATTTCCTATGGGAAGTCTGAACTACCTATACCAGATTGTGTAATGAAAGATTTGGAAAACTTCAGTTGGTCCAAAGTAAAGCGAAAAGAGAACTTGACCAAAACTGAAAGAGGGGCCCTGATGAAATTAAAGAATGATACTATTGTAATTAAAAAAGCAGATGAAGGGGGCCATGCTCTGTCATTCAATCAAGAGATCAATATATAAAAGAAGCAAAAAGACAATTGCTTGTCATTAACTGTTATGAGAAATACAATGAGAATCTTATGGATTTAATCAAACACGACTTTGAAAACTGGTTACATATGTGCATGGAAGAGGTATTTTAAGCGAAAATTAAGTCAGATACCTGGTTGTTGAAAATACCATAGTGCCTACGATGGATATATTTTTTTGTTTGTTTTACAAAAACTGCATGAAAATCAAAATAACCAGGGATCCTAATTGTGTCAAGAATTGGATTATTATTTGAGAGAACTTCTAAATTGAATGATGTGCTCCTAGCACCAAAAGTGAGGCAGCGAGTTCATATCTATGGGACACCACTGACCTTTTATGTCACTTACAAAATATATTTGGGATAGTAATGACCTGCTAGTGACAATGAATGCAACAGTATAAATCATGAGGTAGGAATTTATGCCTGCAGATATTTCTTCCAGTTGGTACATGCAGTATAGCAGTGAGCATTTTTTGGCCCCAATTTATGCAATGGTGGTGGGAAAAAAAATATGCATGGGCCTACCAACATGAAAGATTCTTGAAGACCATCATTTTGTGGTTCGCTTCCTAGATGATCTTTGGATTATTTGGTATAGGATGGAGGAAACGTTCAATGAATACTTGACAAATCTGAATCAGAACCCACACAACATTTGTCTAACATGCATGATGAGTACTAAGAGTGTAGAATTTTTTGATACTGTAATTTACATCTAAGATGGGAACTGCACATGACAATACACAGGAAATCTACAGCAACCAATAACATACTGCATGCTATCAATCGCCATGCTCGACATCTAATGTAGAGTATACCCAATGGGGGGATGTTGAGAGTGAGGAGAAATTGTTCAACGGAACAGGAAATGACGACGAATTTCTCATAAATATAATATTGTTTACTTGCAAGGGGGTTATTCTAAAAATGTATTAGATCAAACTGAAAAAAAGAATTAAGGGCTTGATTAGGAGTTTGGCGGATGGGGTTACTTCGTCACAAACTTGACGGATATACAATTCACCAAATCACGATTTCATTATATCCTATGGAACTCTTAATACGGCGGACAGGATATCCGTCACGTTTGTGACTGAGTATCTCATCCGCCAGACTCGTAATTAGGCCCTAAAACTAAGAAGCAAGAGAAACTTCCGATAACTAAACAGAAAGAGACAATGAAAATGAATGATCAGACTGAAAGCAAACAATAAGGAAGTACCATAGAACAGAAAGATGTTTCTGAGACACTGGCATACTTGCAAAAAGATAAGGACTTGAAAGAGAAAATTGGAACCTATCCCTTAATGTCATTTCGGAAAGCACCTTCTCTTGCATCAATACTTACTAAAAGTCTTTTCAAAGGGACGGAGCAAAAATTATGGTTGCAAAGTAAAAAAAAATGTTTTTGTAAATCTTCCAAGTGTAAATCTTGTAAGCATGGAGAAAATAAAAATGTGTGTGAAATAATTGGAATAAAACATAAGATTAATGCACAAGTTACTAACTTGTGTAACGATATATCTGTAAGAGACAGTAGTTAGTGATAGATTCCTTACCTTAGAATATCCCCAGGCGTCAGGCTGGATCCGGAAAGTTTTGCGTAGCAGTACCCTTGCGCGTCGGTAGGCGGCGTCGTGCGGCTCCGCGTCCGTCGTCGGCGTCGTGATCGCCGGGATGACGTCGCGGGCAGCACTTAGGCGCCGCCCCTGCGCGCTGACGTCAGTTCTGTACACGACTTTCCGCGCCAGGAACGCAGAGCCATGCAAGAAGCTGACACAGGTGTCTGCAAAATACTAGGGCCCTGAAAGGGATGTCCTTAACCCTAGAAATCAGTTCGCAGAACGGGGAGGATGGGTGGGCGGTAAGGAATCTATCACTAACTACTGTCTCTTACAGATATATCGTTACACAAGTTAGTAACTTGTGCATCTGAAAGAGACACGTTAGTGATAGATTCCTTACCTTAGAATAGATACCCCAGCAATACCAACCCCGGTGGTGGGTCTGCGAACAAAGATCAGACAAGGAAGTCCTGGAGGACAGAACGGCCAAAGAAGCCGTCCCTCCGGACCTGACTGTCAAGGCAGTAATGCTTAGTAAACGTGTGCAGCGAGGCCCACGTAGCTGCCTGACAGATAACCGGCAGCGGAACACCGCGGCCCAAGGCCGTGGTAGCAGCCGTTGCCCTGGTGGAATGGGCACGCAGCCCAACAGGAGGCTCCTTCTTAGCCAAAGAATAGCAGGTCTTGATGCACAAGGTAACCCAGCGGGAGATGGTCCTCTTGTGCACCGCCCGACCTTTTGGCGCCCACGTAGCCAACAAAGAGCTGGTCATCCACCCGGAAGTGTTTTGTGCGGTCGATATAGAAGGAGAGCGCACGTTTTGGGTCCAGACGGTGGAGCCTCTCTTCCTCTCTGGAAGGATGCGGAGGCGGAAAGAAGGTGGGCAAAGTGATGGTCTGCCCAATGTGGAAAGCAGTAACCACCTTTGGCAAGAAGGACGGACGCGTCCGAAGAACAACCTTGTCTGGATGAACAGACAGAAAGGGAGGTTTGCAAGAAAGAGCCTGGAGCTCACTCACCCGCCGAGCGGAGGTGATGGCCACCAGAAAGGCTGCCTTTAGAGTCAGAAGACGAAGAGGACAGTTATGCAGAGGCTCAAAGGGAGCGCACATTAAAAAGGTAAGAACCAAGTTCAAGTCCCACTGAGGCATTACAAACGGAACAGGAGGGAAGAGGTGAGTAATGCCTTTTAAGAACCTGTTAACAACAGGGGACTTGAAAAGGGAGGGCTGATCAGGGAGCCTGAGGAAGGCCGAGATAGCACAAAGATAACCCTTGATGGTACCCAGGGCAGAACCCTGTTGGGCCAGAGAGAGAAGGAACAGAAGGACCTCAGAAAGAGGGGCAGAAAGGGGATCCACAGCCTTTGCTGTGCACCATGCCACAAATTTGTTCCACCTGCAGGCGTATACCACCTTAGTGGAGGGACGCCTGGCTGCTAGAATCACATCACAAACTTCGGGAGGCAAGTCGAAAGGAATCAACTGCCGCCGCTCAATCTCCACGCAAGCAGGTGTAGACTGGACAGGTTCGGGTGGAGGACCGTCCCCTGCTGCTGCGACAGAAGATCCTCCCGAAGAGGCAGACGGATCGGGGATCTATGCTCATATTGAGTAGCTCGGGATACCAAACTCTTCGAGCCCAGTCCGGAGCCACAAGAATGACTTGGGCCCGGTCGTGCCGAATCTTCTTCAACACTCTGGGTAGAAGTGGTATAGGCGGAAAGGCGTACAACAGACCGCAACTCCACTCGCGACGAAAAGCGTCGCCGAGCGAGTGCCGCCTTGGAAATTCCAACGCGCAGAACTGATGACATTGCGCGTTCTCTTCGGTGGCGAATAGATCTAACCAAGGCTCTCCCCACTGTAGAAAGAGTCCTTGCGCCACTTCCGAGTGAAGACGCCATTCGTGATCCATCATGCACCTGCGGCTGAGGTTCGTCCGCCCTGGCGTTCAGAGAACCTGCCAGGTGTTGAACCATCAGGAACATGCCCTGATGTTCCAGCCATGTCCAGAGGCGCAGAGCCTCCTGACAAAGGGTCCAAGACCCCACCCCGCCCTGTTTGTTGCAGTACCACATGGCGGTGGTGTTGTCTGTGAACACCTGCACTACCTTCCCTTTGACAGAGGGAAGGAATGCCTTGAGTGCAAGCCGGATCGCCCGGAGCTCCAGAATGTTGATATGGAGCCGGGACTCCGCCCGGAGACCAGAGGCCTCTGATCTCCGCCTCTCCCATGTGACCGCCCCATCCCAGAAGGGACGCGTCCGTCACAACTGTATGCTCTGGCTGGGGAAGGGAGAGGGATCTGCCCATGACCCATTGCCGGTTCGAGAGCCACCACTGCAACTGTTTTGCAGTCCCCTCCGAGATCTGGACGTGATCGGACAGGTCGCCCTGGTGCTGCGCCCACTGGAACTTCAGGTCCCACTGCAGAGCCCGCATATGCCATCTGGCATGATTGACCAGCAGGATGCAGGAGGCCATGAGGCCCAGCAGCCTCAGGGTCATCCTTACCGAAACCCAGGATAAAGGCCGAAAGATCGGAATCATAGCCTGAATATCCAGGACTCGCCGTTCGGGAGGATAGGCCCGAAACTGCGTCGTGTCCAGAACTGCTCCGATGAAAAGGAGCTGTGGAGAAGGAATCAGATGCGACTTCGGCACATTGATGGAGAACCCCAGCGAGTGCAGGAGTTCGGCCGTAGTCTGGAGGTGGGAGACGACTGCCTGGGACGAGCCCGCCTTCAGCAGCCAGTCGTCGAGGTAGGGGAAGACTGAAACCCCTGCCCGGCGCAGATGAGCTGCGACCACCGCCATCACTTTCGTGAACACCCGAGGGGCACTTGTAAGGCCAAAGGGAGCACGGTGAACTGAAAATGCTCGGGCCTACCGTGAACCGAAGGTAACGCCGGTGGGCCGGCAGGACGGGGATGTGGAAATACGCGTCCTGCAAGTCCAACGCTACCAACCAGTCTCCTGGGTCGAGGGCAGTCAAGACCTGAGCTAGGGTGAGCATCTTGAACTTCTCCTTCCGGAGGAAGCGATTGACGTTCCGGAGGTCCAAGATAGGACGCATGTCCTCCTTGTCCCTTTTGGGCACCAGAAAGTAGTGGGAGTAGCAACCACGCCCTACTTCTGGGGTCGGAACATGCTCGATGGCCCTCTTGGTCAAGAGGGCCGTGACTTCCTTCTGTAGAAGCACCAAGTGATCCCCTGACATGCGGTGGAATTGAGGTGGCATGGCTGGGGGGTGGTCTCGAAGGGGAGGGAGTAGCCCCTTCGGACAATGTCCAAGACCCACCTGTCCGAGGTGATGGTGCGCCAGTGGGGAAGGTGATGGCGGACCCTGCCCCCTACTGGCGTGCCGTGCACCTGAAAGGAGGGACTAGGAGGGCTTGGAGGCCGCGGACGGGTTGGAGGTGGTGGCCTGACCCGCACGCTGGTTGCCCGATCCGCCACGGCGGAATCCACGTCCTCGGCCACGCGAAGACGCCTGCTGCGCGGGCCGGTGGCTGGGCTGCTGACGTGAAGGGGCGCCCCTACCGTGGCCACGATAGGGGCGAAAAGCAGAAGGCAGCGGAGGGCGTGTAGCAGAAAGGCCCAGGGACTTGGCAGTAGCCCGTGAGTCCTTAAAGCGCTCCAACGCATGGTCTGCTTTGGACCCAAAAAGACCGACTCCATCAAAGGGCATGTCCATGAGAGTATTCTGGACATCCCCTGAAAAACCAGTGGTTCTCAGCCAGGCGTGGCGGCGGAGCGCCACTGTCGTTGCAATCGACCTGCCCAGCGAGTCGGCGGTGTCAAGGCCACAACGGATAGTGTATTTGGCCGCATCCCTTCCTTCCGCAATGGCGCGGGAAAGCAGTGCCTGGACCTCCTCAGGGCACTGGGGCAAAACATCCGCCACCGAATCCCACAGAGAGTGGGTATATCGGCCCAAAAGACAAGCGGTGTTAACGGACCGCAAGCCAGCACTGGAGGAAGAAAAACCTTTCTTCCCAAACTGATCCAGGCGTTTGGATTCCCTATCCGGAGGAGCGGTAGGGAAGGCGGTTTGGGAAGCGGAGGCTTGGACAACCAAGCTCTCAGGAGTGGGGTGGACAGAAAGAAACAGGGGGTCGCCCGGAGCGGGGCGATGGCGTCGTGACACGTTCCGATCCACAGGAGCCCCTGTGTTGGGCTTGGACCAGGCGCCCAAAAGAACGTCTGTGAGGGCGTCGTTAAACGGCAGCACAGTCTCCGCAGAGGAGGCTGCCGGCTGAAGCACCTCTGTCAAGATGTTAGGCTTGACCGTCAAAGTAGGGAGCTGGAGACGTAAGGCCCCAGCAGCCCTACGCAACACCGTACCAAAATTGGCCCCCTCCTCCGTAGCCACGGGAGGAGACAGCATGCCAGTGTCAGGAGAAGTATCCAGACCACTGGCCTCCCCTAGACTCTCTGTCCAGTCCTCATCATACTGACAGTTGCGAGTCAGAGGGTCATCAGACCCCTCCCAGCCCTCCTGGCCCTCCTCTGGTGCAAAATAAGGAGGAGGAGGGACATTTGGGACCCAAGGTCCCATCGGCGCCGGAGCCGGCGTCGAGCGACGTCGCTCCGGGTCCATGTCCGGAGCCGGAAGGAACTGGGGACGACGCCGCCCGGAGCCCAGGGCGGCGTCGAGAACGGCACCGGAGACATCGGCGCCGGCGGAGGTGTCGTGAGGTCGACCGGCGTCGATGGGGGTTGTGGAGCCGGGATCGAGGCCGGGGCCGAAGCCGGAGCCGGGATCGAGGCTGGAGGCTCGGGCGACGCCGGAGCCGGAGCCGCCGGCGACGCCGGAGCAACCCCATCAGGGCCCGCGGGGCCCGAAGGCGCACCGGAGGGGCCTGAAGGCCCGAAGAGGCGGGCCATGGCCGACAGGAACTCCTGTACCTTGGCCGGATCCGCCCCGAACCCGGGAAGGGCGGGTATGACGGGGGCGACTCCACAGGCAAGTCCGGGGCCGCGGGGGCGGGGACGGTGCCGGGAGGGGCCTCAGCCGAGTCGCGAGACCGGCGAGGCGAAGTCCGAGAGCGACGATGCTTCTTGGACTTCTTGTGCTTAGACTTACCGGACGAAGAAGACTTCGACGCCGACGACCGGTGTGCACTCCGCGAGCGACCCCTGGACCTCTCACGCGACCGGGGCCTCCGTGGAGCCGAATGCCGGGCCTCGAGGAGCTTTCGAGACCGCTCTCGCAAAGCTTTCGGGTTGAGGGCCTGGCATTCGGGACAAGACTCGGTGTCGTGGCCTCGGCCGAGGCAGAAGAGACACTTCCAATGCGGGTCGGTGACGGACATCATCCGCGCACAGGCGCCGCATCGCTTGAAGCCGGGCATCCCTACGACACCTTTAAAGATGGAAAAAACAGTGAAAAAATCACCAAAAATAATGGTCAAAAATTGACCAGGGCACTGCTCTTCCCGGATCTGCGCTTGCTGGCGCGGAAAAAGAAGAACTGACGTCAGCGCGCAGGGGCGGCGCCTAAGTGCTGCCCGCGACGTCATCCCGGCGATCACGACGCCGACGACGGACGCGGAGCCGCACGACGCCGCCTACCGACGCGCAAGGGTACTGCTACGCAAAACTTTCCGGATCCAGCCTGACGCCTGGGGATATTCTAAGGTAAGGAATCTATCACTAACGTGTCTCTTTCAGATAAATATATCACATGGAGGAGTACATTTACGACCTACACACTAGAATGCCCATGCAGAAAGATTTATATTGGAAGCCCCACATGTAAATTGCTAAAAAGTATCTTACAACATTTACGTGCTATACAAAACCAAGATATGACTTAACCGATTGCGAGACATTACCATCAAGAACATAATAGTAGCCTGGATACATTTAAGTTTTGGGGAATCGACTCGGTTGAAAAACTGCACATGCTGGTGACAAAGTAAAGCTCATAAGGCAGTTAGAGTCAAAATATATCAACGATTAAAATTAAAGAATCTAAAGGTCCTTATCAGGATGAGGGAACTGTATGCGTCTTCATGATGAATTAAGTTTTTAATGACAATAGATAGATTTAATGTTAAACAATAAAATTCACTACAGGAGGTGAATGAAGTTTGCTGCCACAAGAAAATATGGGACTTGAATAATTGTGAAATAGGACAATGCAGAAGAGTAGGATGTGATTAATCCAGGGGCCAGGGTAAAAAATAATTTTACATTTTTAATTGTAGGTGGATCCTTGAATAATGTTGACTGGCATATTTGCATGGGTGGATAAGAAACCTGAAATTAGTCACTGGTCTTCTTAATAACCCACTGGAGGGAATAAATGTAGGAGTTTGAAATGGATCATTACCACCACAATTGTATATAATGTATGGAATTCTAAAAAGAGGAATAATGTGGAAATCAATGCCATTTGTTAAGAAAGGTTTGAGTGCGCTGTCTCCCAGAAGCCCCCAGAGTACATAGGACATGATTGTGCTGAACATGGATTCTTCCTGTATAAAAATGAATTTTGTATGGTTGTATGATCTATAACGATCTAATTGAGGTGACAAAAGTGGGCAATGCAAGAGACAAGTTTGGATTCACTGTGGTTATCGGAACAAGGGGAAATTACATAAATGAGAAACTACATTACCCAAGATTGGCCCAAGTGTGGAAATAGAAACTAGACTGTATGTATAGGGATGGACACGGAAGTCACTGTAACATGTGGTCAAGACGAAGACTGAAACATGTTACATGTTTGTTGGGCACTATTGGTGAACTGCAATCAAAACAAAGTATCTAAATGATCTGGAGTGCTGCATATTTTTGATGAGTAATACAAGTCGGGAGTTCTTTCCTCAGGAAGCAGTCACCGTGGAACATGCTGTGCATCATGGGAAAGTTGGAAAAGTGTTGGTTAAGGATATATTCAATGAAAAAACCAAAAGGATAAAACTATAGTTTGGAAGACTTTATTTATTCTTTATATACAAAGCAAACTTAAACTACACAAACATTATAAATTCTAAAGTTGTTATACTTTAAATTTATAATTTACATACTACATTCAAATTATTATAGCTCATGCACCTTGAACAGTGTTGTCAACTCGCTAGCCACACTACATTAACTATAACTAGCGACTCTAGAATGCACAGTGTGCTCACAAATAATGTTATTTGGGGTGTGGCGAACGAAGTACATTTTTGCACACTTGGTGGTCCTGCCCACTGATCCATACTTTTTGAGTGGAGATCCAAAGTACAATACAAGCTATTACTAGTGTCTTGCTACTGCTCGATCCAATCATGATCCTCCTAGGGGATCCAGGGGCGGACAGACTCTTCCCTTCAACGACCCGCAAGTCCGCCTGTTTTCCCATTTGCTGTTAGCAGCATGACTGTGTGTGGCCCAGCTGTGGAAACAGCCACTGCCCCCCTCCATGAATATGTGGTGGGGAAAGATCTAGTCAGTTTACAACATGGAAAAAACGTACTGCCATTACACGAGATCGAGTGGCCAAGTTCGACGTCATATGAACCCCTTTACTACTTACATACGCCGTCTTCAAAGGGCAGGAGGGCTCCACATGACATTGTCCAAGACTCTGAGGACATCCAAAATCCACATTATGTCCCCATCAGATATTGAAGGGGGCTCTTCGGGAACTGACCTTCCAGCTGGTTGACTACGTTTTCTTTTTGGGGTTGTAGAACAGTGATTTTCTATGTACGCTCTGAGCGAGATTGTATTTCAATTATACTAATTGCCTTGGGTGGGGGGGGCATAACACGTGCTTTCTATTTTATGTTCTTCACACTGCTTCATCTGGAAACGTAGTGTGTCATGCTCTTTTCTTGAAAATGCAAAATAAAACCATAAAAAACAAGCATTGGCATAGCCAATAGGTCTCGCCTTTGGGACCTTATAAGTATTTAGCCATGCAACAGTTGATGTTGTTGCACCAAGGATATTGTGCTGCATAACTAAATACTTATAAGGTCCCAAAGCAGACCTATTGGCTATGCCGGTATAATCTGTAGTGGTTTTCAGTGACACAGCAGGAAAACTTGGTAACCCTATCTTAATCTGAGCTTATCCTGTCCAGAGACACAGGTGCGCTGGACTCAGACCCCAGTCAAGGCAATCTTCTGTAAATGCCATAAAAACGAAATATTGTTTTATTCTCTGTGTTAATGCCATTAACTCCTTTGATCAAAATATTTTGACTGCGTTAAAGAAAAGTCCCCAAAAACGCAAACATAACATGCTCCCATTCTGAGGCAGCAGAGCCAACCCGTGTTTGAGGTCATTAAAAAGAGGCAGCCTTGGACTCAAAATGTATATATTTCATTGCTGTGGCCCTGCTCCCCAAACTGCGCCTGTTCCTGCAGCACAATATGGTGTTTTGATTTGAACACCTCGAGCACTTGACAGAAGGTGACATGTTGACAAACATGCGGAT
>CAWUFW010000275.1:0-445000 GCA_963921515.1 Calotriton arnoldi | reverse complement strand
GCATAAAATCCCAGCCCTTATTTAGGCATTAAACCGTGCACTCCAAATACAGGCATGGTCTCTGACATCCGTCCACCCTAACGTCACAACGAGTTCATGAAGAACAGACCCTTAGGCTGCGGGAGTTTCCCTAGCCCAGGACTATTGATTTCTTCAAGGACTCATATTATGCATGAACCATTATTCCTTAGGGGTTCATTCATGACGTCTTCCAATGTCCGACCAACGTCAATGCTAACATTCTGAGGTACCTCTCAGGTATAAATATACCTTCCCTAGCCCTTGTAAACTAGAGGAGACCTCGACTTCAGAGGAGCCCATTTCCCGGCCTGACGCACTGAGAAGACGCTGTCATCCTTGCACGCAGAGAGTCCAGCTTCCAGTGATCTGACTTCCCTTGCGGGGTGTTGGAGTTCGAGTCTGGCAAAGAGATTCCTACCTCTCTCATTCTTCAGGTATGGAGCTGACAAGAACCTAGAGGGACTCTTGGCATACTGAGGCTTAACATACTCTTAGTATACCATAGTAAGGAATACTTCACCTACTTCATACCTCTCCCTACACCTAGGTTAGGTTAGGTACATTGGGGTAGAACTAGATTAGAAACGCATCGTATGAGTACTCGCATTTTTAGTCTGTGTTATTTATGTAAAGGCATATGTACTAAAAGATAATGCTATCACAGTATTATTTATTTCTACTGCGCCCACTGTACATTATTTATCTCGCATACTGTCTTGTGATCGTAACATTTTACTTACACCAGAAACAAGACTGTTCAATAAATCTTTTATTGAAACGCCCGTCTGTCCTTTCTGTGTAACTTGGAGAAAACTAAGCATGCACGATTGAGCTGAGTGAAATAGTTATCTATTGTTTCCACGACTCTGGGACACGTTCTGATTCTAAAGGGAAACAAAGTGGTCATGTTTTGCGGCTGCCAGAAACTACTCCTTCTTGTTGTCAAGGAGTTTCTAGTGGCCTCTGAGCTAGCTGGCACAAGTAATTAAGTTTAATATACTCGATAGGGGCATACTGACCTTAGTCCTATGTCAAACCTATAGGATATATTATTCCAATGCGCATAGCCTATTAGGGAAATAGGAGCTACACTACATGGCGCCCAACGGTTTGGTAAGGCGGTAATTCAACGTTAGATACTGAGTAACTCAGCCGTGCTTTTTCTCTCAAGAGACCCCTACCCATATACTCCAAAAGACGTCTGGAGTGGGCAGGGTTAAGTATCCACCACGGCTACATAGGGAAACACCCTATATATTAGCTGTTTGGTTTGCTCAACGTTGAAGGATACAGTGTTCCAAATTATTGTGCACCTTATCTTTGTTTCCTTGAAACCTGTTCTACATTTTTCCAAAAACAAAAATGCCTGGCTCCGACAATGACGCCGGAAACGGTGGAGCTGCAGCTGATCCAGCCCAAGCAGCAGTTTTTAACATTACAGGTTTAAATGAAACCGAGGAGGGTGTCATAAACATCACTCCAAACTTAAGAAGAGCCATTACTCTAAAACTTATAAAATATGGCCTACCACCAAGAAGCGGTAGAGCAGTTTTCGTGATAGAGGCACATGAATCCTTTCAGACAGAGGTATTCTATTCATGGGTAATATTTCCTGAATCCAATTCAGTAACACACATGTTTCACTTCTACAAAGAAGATGATCCACCAGAGGAATATATTCCTTTCGAGGATATTGAAATTCCACTAACATACCAGGAACATCAGCTCTGGTTTAAAGGCGCCCTAAAACATCACAAAAACATTACTAGGCTCGGTCCACTAGGTAGACCAGGAGCAACATGGCCGATTCTAGCCGGCTACACACCTCATCCTGACATTGAAGAGATGTCAGACGAAGATTTACTTACTCAACTCACAGAGTTAATAAAAAATCTACAGACAATTGGTCCAATACGTCATGCGGACTTTCACAGTCCAGCAACCATTAACAATTCCAAATCAAACTCCTCACCAGGGGAATACACTAAAAATTACACCACAGACTCTATACGCAGTCATGGGTAAAATGCCCACAAAACGTGAGCAAATTCCATTCTGGATAGCTCAAAAAATTACTCAAATCGAAGCAGTATTTCCAAATACTAGCCCGTATGAGAAACATAGAATACTGACAATCAGTTTACCAATGGGGATCACACCACAACTGGAAGACTGCACCACTTGGGGCTCAGTCTTTGCTGCCATCTATACTAAAACGCATGGCATTCCGTCAATTGCGGTAATACCTGATGTCCTGAAACAAATTCAAAACGAATACGGGGCAGAGCCTGCTCTAAATTTAGGTATGAAATTACTGAAAAATTTCGACCAGGTCTCAACAATAATATTATCTAATATTAAAGGGGAGGCAGCAGCAGTGGCGATCCGCCAAAAATTAAGGGAATTCGATGTTACAGAACATCAAACAGAGCTACCCAGAATAATTGAACAATCATATGCAGAATTAGGCAGAGATAGTTTGGGTGGAAGACCAGTGAAGCCGAAGCTATCTGAAAGTCCTGAGAAGGACTCAATTAAACAAACTCCTACATCTTCTAAAAAGAAGTGGGAGACTAATAAACAAAATTCAAAAGAGAAACGTTCTCAATCCCGAGGTAGGTCTCCTCAAAAGGAGCCCTCTGAAAGGAGGTATAACCTCAGGAATAGGGATAATTTGAGAAAGCCTGACAGGTATCAAGATACTGATACACGTTCCTCTCGTCCCTTTCAGATCTCATCACAGACTTCGGAAAGAACAGGACGATCGGAACATAGAGAAGAACGCGTGAAATCGAAAGACGACAAACACGCTCCAAAACCAACGCAAAACCTCAATTCTCCAAAAGAAAGTAGCAGGTCTAAAGATCAGACATGCCGAGAATACTGAGAACACAACTCAAGAACGGAGAATGGGCTCAGACAATGCTGGACAGTGCAGCAGAAGTCACAATAGTTCGCCAGAACGTGAAGGAGCTTCTGGAGATAGTGGACTTGAATGAGTACATTAAAGTAGAGACTGTAGACACCAGGGTTAGTACTCCACAAAGGTTATATGAAATAACACTACGGATGGAGGGAGACAAACCTAGACAGGTGAAAGCACTCTTTTGGGAAAAACTTTCAAGGGGCTATGACATACTTCTAGTAGAAAAAGACTGGCCACCACAATTTGTCAGGGAGTGCCCACACGGCGAGGACATTATTATGCCTGCCTTCTCCAACCATATTCCGATTCATTTAAAATATACATATGCCAGGAAATGGGCAGTTGCCCAGGCCCCATCATTATATAAAAATCATGTAGGATGGGATGAGGACTCACCTCACCATAAAATACATCTGAAACATGAACCAACTGCACAACGGCAGTACCCAATAAAGCAAGAAGCTAAAAAACAGGTCAGGAGATCTTAGATCAACTTGAATACCAAGGGGTGATTGAAACATGCACCTCCTCAATGAACAATCCTTTGTTTCCTGTCTCCAAACCAGACAATACATATCGTCTAGTGTTGGACTACAGACACCTAAACACTTGTTCTAAAACTTTTGCAGTGCAAAATGCACATAGCACAGCATTAATGAATAACATTGTGCGTAAAAATATAAAACAACATTAGACATCTCAAATGGTTTCTTTTGTCAAAACATAGCACCTGAAAGCAGGTACTTAACAGCATTCTCCATAATGGGGACCCAAAGTCACTTTTGTCGACTCCCACAAGGGTTCAAGAACAGCCCAGGTTTATTCTCAGCGAGAGTAACGGAGTTACTACAAATTTATGACAATGAGGCATTGTCCTATGTCGATGACATCTATCTGACAGACGATGACCTGGACAAACACTTGAACAGGGTGAGCACCATTATACTGGGTTTCGCCTCTGAGGGCTACAAGTTCAACTTTAAAAAGTCCAGAATTGCCCATCTCAATGTCCTATTTCTAGGATATGAGCTTTCAAGTGAAGGCAAGAGCTTGGCAGCTAACTTTTAGAAAAGTGTGCGCTGCTCCAACCTCCAAAAACGCTAAAAACTTACAATCGATCCTGGGTTTCCTAAACTTTGGAAGAACATACATTCTAAATTACGCAGAAAGGGTTAAACCTCTCTACGCATTAATCAAACCTGATTTTTCTATCAGAAACTGGACACAGGAACACACAGAAATCTTGCGTTCACTCCAGGCTAACATGTTAGCAACAAATTACTTAAAAACACGCGCAAGTCAACGCAATTTGATGATCCGAATAATTTTGGGTCAATGCGGATTCACCTACTTAACATTTAATGAGGGTGAAAAAATACCAATCGCATACAAATCTCATTTGTACACACAAGCGGAAATGCGCTTCAGTTCAACTGAAAAAATTCTAACAGCAGTTCAAACCGCTGTAGCAAAAGAAAGAGCCTTAGCCCAAGGGAAACGCATTATTGTCGTAACCCCAGTACCGGCTTTAGAAGCGGTCACAAAAGCAAGCATTCCAAATGCTAAAGCATTACATCCAAGATGGATACAATGGGTTAATTCTCTTGCTGCAACAGATGTTGAATATGTTTTTGATCCTGATTTAAAAACACAAGCATTCCTGCAATATGAACAAGAATGTCCTCTGCCTACTGAAATTCTGCCTCTAGATCAGTACGAATTCATAATTTACACTGACGGATCCGCACAGCCCGCAACAGGGAGTAAGCAAGCTTACAGTGCAGTGTGTGCAATCGTTAAAGGTCGCATGCGAAATGGCATCTTCAGACCTATGGTCACAAAGACACAATCTCTAGGGGATTGTACAGCTCAGCGAGCTGAACTACAAGCATTCAAACTGGCACTTGAAAGTACAGATCGAGAATTCCCCACACTGATAGTGTGCGATTCCTTTTACTGTGTTCAGTCGTATAATGAATATATACAAAACTGGCTTGAAAATGGTTTCAAAGATGCGAAAGGTGGCACAATAAAGCACAAAATGCTTTGGGAACAAGTAGTTCAGTTGAAAAACGAACTACCAAAGGCTCACGTGATCCACACACTGAGTCATCAACGTGATGGCGTTCACGTTGCAGGAATTCATTGGCTGATGAAGCCGCAAAGGGGCTGTACAGACGGCTTCCGTAGCTGCGATCACTCGTTCAAAAACAAAAATAGACGGTGAGATAATGTTGGCTGTCAATGCTTCAAGCAAGGGCAGCAGTGCAGTGTTACCAAAAAGTTTCCACTCAAGTACTCTTATGTAATTGATGCGAACAACGTTCCTTTTGCTCGAATCCCTGGAGTGGGGGATAGGGTAATTCCAAACAAGGAACGCAGATTAGGACTAATCCTAGCAGCACACGAAGGGATAGCTTCTGCCCATGCAGGTGTTTCAGCGACAGTATCTTTACTCAAGCAAAGATATTGGTGGCCTGGCATTCGGAAACAAACTAAAAACGATGTTTTAGAATGTGATATTTGCCAACGGATGAAAGTCTCAACAGTGAAACGTCCTGCGCAGACACCCCTGTTAATTTCAGACAAACCATTAGCTTGTGTTTACCTGGACAACTGCGGTCCCTTGCAAAGGGACGGGAACTATAAATATATCATGGTTGCAGTGGATTCATGCTCTAGGTTCCTATGGTTATGGCCTCAGCGCTCGGCTGACGCTCGAAGTGTTATAAAAGATTTGCGAGTCTTTATCGGCACATACGCAATAGGCACGCTACATTCTGACCAGGGTCCTGCGTTTAGCTCTAGGGCTTACAAAGAAGCCATGGCCAGTCTGGGCGTTGCGTTGCGGTACTCCTCTCCATTCCATCCTGAGGGAAATTCGGTTGTGGAAAGGAAAAACCGGGACATAAAGCAGTCTATAACAGCTAGGGTATTAGGTTCGGGTGATGGGTGGGTCAAACACCTTAATGGGGTCCAACGCTCATTGAATAATCTGCCAAGAAGTTCTCTAGGGGGGGTCACTCCATATGAGGTCCTATTTGGGAAAAGAATGTGGGTACCAGACCTTGAACACGTAGGCACGGTGGTGGAAAACAAACCATTTGATATCAAAGATCGTTTGGCTGTTTTACAGGAACTCAATGAGTTAAGAACGAAACAAAGCAACGTATTCCTACAGACAACCACCACTGGGGAAAAATCGGCAGTCCAAGCAAGGCCTGTCTGGATTCCAAAAGTTGGGGATCTAGTCAGAGAAAAGATTGCGGACAAGAAGGAATTTGGACCTTCTTACAGACAACCAGTACCTGTCCTAGCAGTTCAAGGAACAAGAACAGTACTTCTGCCGCCCTTGCTGGCAGAAAGGAGAAAAGATTTGTGTCCATCGACCTGATCAAACCACAGTATGTGGCCAATACTAAATAGTAGGCCTCGTGGACTCAGACCTAGTAGCAGACACACTCCTCTCGCTACTATCCAAGAGGTTCAGACTGAAAGACTGATAACAATCGAGAATTCAGCTGTAACAGATGGAGGACTAAGCAACAACGCTATGGAACTCATCCCTCTTGAACACCAAGTAACAGTTCGTCCAAATACACCTGTCTACACCAATGTGGCAAGTGATGAACTGGTTCCAGTGATTTCTACAAATCCTGATGCAATTCCAACAATTGACAGAACTGCTTCTGGCTATTTCATTAACTTTGATACGTTCTCAGAAGATCAGAGTGAACCTGAAACGATGCCACCATCATTCAAATTCAAGCAGCAAGTACAAGACTTTCTTCACTTTCTGAAAAAGACTTATTTGGTTTCTCCATGGATTGAACTCTGGACTTTTTGTTTTCCTGCTCTGGCTAGCTTTGGTAACAACTGTGAGCGTGCTTATAAGTGGCAGATCCATCCATGTGAACACTGAAGGAAAAGACGTGAACGTACTTTTGAAACCTCATAAATCTTCCCATCGTGAAGCAAGAGACTTGTCATCAGTGAACATCACAGCTGTTCCTATACAGGATGGTATAGTGTGGGACAAAACAGATTTTGATATCTTCGGCACGACGGAACAATTGAACATTCCACATGTGTTTAAAATTTCACTAAGTGATCTCATTTCGTCCAGTACCTATTCTGATGATTGGGACTTTGAGACTGTTAACGACAAAGTGTTTGACCTAGAAAAATCTGCTGCATTTTCTAAAAATGAATATTTAGAAGGTTCATCAGACTATGAAAAGCTGTATTGCTATAACCACTATGGTCATCATCATTTGCATAAATCTGCATACCCTAGAAATGTGTTTATGTTTAACCAATGGGAGCATTGTCCTACACCACCACACGGTAGTTCAAAAACATTTGCTAACAAGTTTCCATATTTTTCAGGGTACAATACATCTGATCCAGAAACGTTTTACTATAAAAATGTAAACAAAACAGGACTGAAAATTATGTTAACAAATACGAAACAGATTTACTCTGCAATATTTATTCCCCAACTGTCTAGACAGGGTTTCGACTTATGGAAAGACACAATAGACACAAAAACTGTGTGGGGTACTAAAGATTGGCAAGTGCAGGGGATAGAAGCGTTATTTAGAGCCTGTATCATCCCTGAACAAATAATGTTTTTGAATGAAACTGTCCAACAAACATCTTGTCTTGGACTAGCCAAGATCAAAGAGATGAAGACACCTTCTGTACCAACACCTGCAAGTGATAACGATACACAGCCAGCGGTGACAGTTGACAATATACTACAACTCAACAGATCTAATTCTGATTGGAAAAAATGGTTGATCTGGCCCACAGACACGAATAACTGTCAGGAAAGATTCCTGAATAAAACTCAGGGCTTTACTATGCATAGGCCAGACCCAAGATCTGTCCAAAGACAACATCCGGGGGTAGTAACAACATACAGTGTAGGAAAATTATGCCTCGATTGGCTGCATAAGTCTACACTACAGGATGTGAAACAACACTTAACCTTACTTGAAAAGGACGCAGACCTTAGGGAATTCTTGCTTGGACCAAGAAAACCGCGTCAAAAACGTTTCATATATGCCGGCATTTATGCTGCCTATAATGAAGCATGGAAAGTATCACAGATGGAGGCCGCAGAACGAATACGTGAACTTGATCGTATTAATTTAGAGAAAACCCTCTCTGTGGTCGACAATGGGTTAACAACTTTGTCCTCCAGAATATATTCATTGGATGGCATTGTATCCTCTGCTATCGACAACCTAGAACAAGATTTGGCGATGTTACAACAAGGCCAGTCTCAATTACGTTCTATTGTGTTATTAAGCTGGACGCTGCAATCTTTGCGAGCGGGCTATGTGCCTTGGCGTTTTATCAACACAACGGCTCTGTTTGCAGAATACAATCTCACTGATAAACAGATCGAAATGGCACAAAGAGGAGCAAGGTATACAGTGCTGAGCATTGAAAAACTGGAAAAGTTACCATTCACAGTGGCAGAAAAACCAGCTACAGAATGGCTTATTCATGGCAAAATAACATTACCTGCGACTACTTTTCAGTTTCAGTATTGCCTAAGACAAATGCAAGCAGGCAAATATGAAAGGTTGGGTAAGGAATACATTAGAACATCTTGGGATTTACCGTATACATATAGATGTTGGAGTGGGGATCGTGAAGTGTTTTGAGCGGTACACACTGTAAACGTGCACTGAGCGGTTCACTTATATGTCAGGACATTCCTTTACACGGGGCTTTTAATGGTTCTGTGGCAAATTTGTCTTGCCATCAGCAGGGTACACCAGCTGCTGTGATTAATCCAACGTTTGGACAACTTTCGAATGGGAGTTACCTCATGTTGAATGATCAAAGTTGCTGCGGTATGTTGCCAGGCATCCCATATCTAGTAACGGTCAACTCCAGGGTCACTTGCTGTATGCAAGTATTGTTTGCCCCAATAGACACAGTCAGGGAGTCGCCTCTATGGCCTTCGCTGAACGTCTCTTTTATAAGATTTGATACTTTGAGCAGAATGAAAGCCATGCTTTTACAACAAACAGTGCCTTTGACCTCGGCCAAAGAAACCTATGATCTACAAGTAGCAAGGACTTCGGCTGAGATACAGACTTTAATACGTACAAACTGCCCTATACATTTCGTAGAAATGATAGGACGTATCTTCAATATGTCTGATACAACCAGAATTGTACATGTATTTAAGAGCATCTGCTCCGGTCTGTTAGCACCTTTCCAGGCAATACTCGGAATCATCCCGAACTTTGCACATTCGGTGTTTGGTGGCATACCATTTATTCTAGCACCTGTTGCCGGAATTCTATTCCTCTTCCTGCTATTGCGCTATGGCCAGACTATTCGCAGACATCACTCCGAGCGAAATGGAGAAAGCTCTCCTTGAACGAAAGTGCCGTGAGCGAATAGTACAGCTTTTGGGCATGACTCGTCTACGGGAACTTAATACCACGTGGTTCCTGTCATTCAGACCAATCTGGCAAGATTGCATCTTACCTGTTCTACGATGCCTGCTATGCGGTGAAGAATGCGTGTTGGACACCTAACATTTCCATCAGCTACGCCAAAGGATGTCGATACTCTGCTGGACCCGATAACGGCCCATGCTCTGTGTTGTCCCCAGAGGCTACCAATACTGATGTCAGCATTCATTGAGATCTCACAGACGCTTCCGGCTGCTGCTGAGGTACGAGAAAGATCTACAGGCACACAGGTAACAACGGACGCGAACATTGCTGAGGCAACCTATGCTGGAAGCGATGCTTCTCATCTCTGTGCAATTAATCTACTACACGAGGTGTTCCAACTGACCAACTACAGTGGATGATGTTTTGTCTATAGAAATAGATGATCTCATGTTTACACCAGACCCGTAAACTGACTGATTCAGCATACAGTGTTCCAGAGATGCAGTAACAATTTGGCCTTCATTTTCAAAACAACTTGGAACTCTACCAAAATTGAACTTTTTTTTTCTCTCATTTTTCGAACGAAAATGGCACTACAATCTGCTTAAAGTAGAACTAGCCTTATAATACAGATTTCAAGGTACTTCCATGGACACTTAGTCATCTTGTGTGTCTAAATCAGTTCATTAATTTTTATGACATGAAATGACTGATTTTTTGAACAAGCTATCGATCATTTTCTGTCACATGTAAATATTACGGCTTATTTCATTCCAATTGCATTTATTTTCGAACTTTATGCCTGAAATGAAAAGCATTTGCTTCAAATGTACAGTACCTTTTTGCATTTTTTTACTATGTTTTTTAATACTTTTAAGAAATATTTTTAAATATGCGGTACTCCATTTAATGTTTAGTATTTTAAATGTTTAGCATTTTAGTATTATCGTACACACGAAACTGGAGTGGGTGTTGTATTCCTCTTAGGGTGTCCATAAACGGGCTTTTCAGTATCATGTCCTTATAGAGGCATAATTCGCCCTGCCCTTATATAGACATAAAATCCCAGCCCTTATTTAGGCATTAAACCGTGCACTCCAAATACAGGCATGGTCTCTGACATCCGTCCACCCTAACGTCACAACAAGTTCATGAAGAACAGACCCTTAGGCTGCGGGAGTTTCCCTAGCCCAGGACTATTGATTTCTTCAAGGCCTCATATATTATGCATGAACCATTATTCCTTAGGTGTTCATTCATGACGTCTTCCGCTGTCCGATCCACGTCAATGCTAACATTCTGAGGTACCTCTCAGGTATAAATATACCTTCCCTAGCCCTTGTAAACTAGAGGAGACCTCGACTTCAGAGGAGCCCGTTTCCCGGCCTGACGCACTGAGAAGACGCTGTCATCCCTGCACGCAGAGAGTCCAGCTTCCAGTGATCTGACTTCCCTTGCGGGGTGTTGGAGTTCGAGTCTGGCAAAGAGATTCCTACCTCTCTCATTCTTCAGGTATGGAGCGGACAAGAACCTAGAGGGACTCTTGGCATAATAGGCATACTAGGCTTAACATACTCTTAGTATACCATAGTAAGGAATACTTCACCTACTTCATACCTCTCCCTACACCTAGGTTAGGTTAGGTACATTGGGGTAGAACTAGATTAGAACCGCATCGTATGAGTACTCGCATTTTTAGTCTGTGTTATTTATGTAAAGGAATATGTACTAAAAGATAATGCTATCACAGTATTATGTATTTCTACTGCTCACACTGTACATTATTTATCTCGCATACTGTCTTGTGATCGTAACAGCACATTTTACTTACACCAGAAACAAGACTGTTCAATAAATCTTTTATTGAAACGCCCGTCTGTCCTTTCTGTGTAACTTGGAGAAAACTAAGCATGCACGATTGAGCTGAGTGAAATAGTTATCTATTGTTTCCACGACTCTGGGACACGTTCTGCTTCTAAAGGAAACAAAGTGGTCATGTTTTGCGGCTGCCAGAAACTACTCCCTTCTTGTTGTCAAGGAGTTTCTAGTGGCCTCTGAGCTAGCTGGCACAAGTAATTAAGTTTAATATACTCGATAGGGACATACTGACCTTAGTCCTATGTCAGACCTATAGGATATATTATTCCAATGCGCAGAGCCTATTAGGGAAATAGGAGCTACACTACACACTTCTGGAGCATTACAGGTGTGTATACCATGGCACACTACGCTTCTACTTTTGGAGCATTACCGGTGTGTATACCATGGCACACTACGCTTCCACTTCCGGAGCATTACCCGTGTGTATACCTTGGCACACTACGCTTCCACTTCCGGAGCATTACCAGTGTGTATACCATGGACACTACGCTTCCACTTCCGGAGCATTACCAGTGTGTATACCATGGCACACTACGCTTCTACTTTTGGAGCATTACCGGTGTGTATACCATGGCACACTACGCTTCCACTTCAGGAGCATTACCAGTGTGTATACCATGGCACACTACGCTTCCACTTCCGGAGCATTACCCGTGTGTATACCATGGCACACTAGGCTTCCACTTCCGGAGTATTACCGGTGGGTATACCACGGCACACTATGGTTTTACTGCCGGAGCATTACCCATGTGTATACCATGGAGACGACGCTTCCACTTCCTGAGCATTACCGGTGTGTATACCATGGCACACTACGCTTCCACTTCCGGAGCATTACCAGTGTGTATACCATGGCATACTAGGCTACCACTTCCGGAGCATTACCGATGTGTATATCATGGCACCCTCCGCTTCTACTTTTGGAGCATTACCGGTGTGTATACCATGGCCATTACGCTTCCACTTCCGGAACATTACCGTTGTGTTTACCATGGCACACTACATTTCCATTTTTGGAGCATTACCGTTGGGTTTTTCATGGCACATTACGTTTCCACTTCCGGAGCATTACCGTTGTGTTTACCATGGCACAATATGCTTCTGAAGCATTACCGGTGTGCATACCAAAGCACACTACGCTTCCACTACCGATTACTGGAAATGCTCCACTTCCAGAGCATTACCGTTGTGTTTACCATGGCACACTACATTTCCATTTTTGGAGCATTACCGTTGTGTTTATCATGGCACATTACGTTTCCACTTCCGGAGCATTACCGTTGTGTTTACCATGGCACAATATCCTTCTGAAGCATTACCGGTGTGTTTACCATGGCACACTACGCTTCCAGTTCCGGAGCCTTACCAGTGTGTATACCATGGCACACTAGGCTTTTACTTCCGGAGTATTACCGGTGTGTTTACCATGGCACACTATGCTTCCTATTCCGGAGCATTACCGGTGTATACCATGGTACACTACGCTTTTACTTCCAGAGTATTACCGGTGTGTATACCATGGCACACTAGGCATTTACTTCCGGAGCATTACCCGTGTGTATACCATGGCACATTATGCTTCCACTTCCGGAGCATTACCGGTGTGTATACCATGGCACACTACGCTTCCACTTCCGGAGCATTACCGGCGTGTATACCATGGACACTATGCTTCCAATTCCGGAGCATTACCGGTGTATACCATGGTACACTAGGCTTTTACTTCCGGAGTATTACCGGTGTGTATACCATGGCACACTATACTTCCACTTCTGGAGCATTACCGGTGTGTATACCATGGCACACTACGTTTCTACTTTTGGAGCATTACCGGTGTGTATACCATGGACACTATGCTTCCAATTCCAGAGCATTACCGGTGTGTATACCATGGCACACTACTCTTCCACTTCCGGAGCATTACCCATGTGTATACCATGGCACACCGCTTCCACTTCCGGAGCATTAACGGTGTGTTTACCATGGCACACTACGCTTCCACGTCCGGAGCATTACCGGTTTATACCATGGCACACTAGGCTTTTACTTCCAGAGTATTACCGGTATGTTTACCATGGCACACTATGCTTCCTATTCCGGAGCATTACCGGTGTATACCATGGTACACTAGGCTTTTACTTCCAGAGTATTACCGGTATGTTTACCATGGCACTCTACGCTTCCACTTCTGGAGCATTACCCATGTGTATACCATGGACACGACGCTTCCCCTTCCGGAGCATTACCGGTGTGTATACCATGGACACTACGCTTCCACTTCCGGAGCATTACCACTGTGTATACCATGGCACACCTGGCTTTTAGTTCCGGAGCATTAACCGTGTGTATACCATGGCACACTACGCTTCTACTTTTGGAGCATTACCGGTGTGTTTACCATAGAACACTAACCTTCCACTTCCGATTACTAAAAATGCCTCACTTCCGCAGCATTACCAGTGTGTTTACCATGGCACACTACGCTTCCAGTTCCGGAGCATTACCAGTGTGTATACCATGGACACTAAGCTTCCAATTCCGGAGTTTTACCGGTGTATACCATGGTACAATAGGCTTTTACTTCCTGATTATTACCGGTGTGTATACCATGGCACACTACGCTTCCACTTCCGGAGCATTACCGGTGTGTATACCATGGACACTAGGCTTCCACTTCCGGAGCATTACCACTGTGTATACCATGGCACACCTGGCTTTTACTTCCGGAGCATTACCCGTGTGTAAACCATGGCACACTATGCTTCAACTTCCGGAGCATTACCGGTGTGTATACCATGGCACACTACGCTTCTACTTTTGGAGCATTACCCATGTGTATACCATGGACACTACGCTTCCACTACCGGAGCATTACCATGTGTATACCATGGCACACTAGGCTTTTACTTCCGGAGCATTACCCGTCTGTATACCATGGCACACTATGCTTCCACTTCTGGAGCATTACCAGTGTGTATACCATGGCCGGCGAGGTATGTGGAAGTTGGTAAAAAGCAGCAATCCGTACACTCCATGGGGCTGTTCATGTAATTAATCAAACAGGAGCGCAAGCCACTGTCTCCGGTCTCTCCAGCAGCCTTAAGCAGCATCTTACACTTTAACCGTCAAAGTGCAAGATGCTGCTTAACGCTGCTGGAGGGAGCGGAGTCGGACAGTTTGACCACATACATACTCCACTCAAGTCTATTTGCTGTCGCTAGCATTGCAGCAGTCTGCTATGAACTGCTTTTCTCTGTGGCCAGTATTGAAAAGACTAATTGCATAGCAACAGCTGAATTATTGAATATGCATGTGATTGCACTTCGGCAGTACAGCCTGATTTAAAAAAAAAAAACAGACCGATGTGAATAGGTTCCTACTGTGTGAGAGGGTAATAATCGGGGCCACCGGAATTATGTGGCAGGGGAGGGCAAAATATACAAGAGGGTTGAGTAAATTATGTGGCAAGAAAAGGCAAATTGCGAGTCACAATGCCGCACATTTTGTGACGGTATTACTTCATTATTTTGCCATTTTGTAAACATGCTAACACTGTCTGAGCTTTGGATTCACCTCATTAGTACCAGTGTAACACCCAAATATAGCAATAAGCAGCAGATAGGTGATCAGTCAGGCTTTGTAAAGGGCTTTCAGCAGCGCTGCAAGGAAATGCATGGGTTCTCGGATTTCCACTTCCGGCAGTGCCACATACTTCAGTCCGTGTTAAACTAGGATAGGCCCACGTGATGTGACATTACATTAAACAAATCTGTGCCTGGGCCACGAGGTGAACAACGAGGAGGAAAGATTGCGGGCTTTCTCCCCTGGTCTGTTTCCTGTTGTGAATAGATTCCATTTTGTGTGGGGCATCTGCTTTTGGTGAATACCATTTCTGTGGACGAGTGCCTTCTCTGGGTTCTTAGGTCTTCACGATCTGGCTAGGGAGCAGGCTTATGCGTGGCCCTGTGGGACATTTTAAGTCATGACTATGGCCACTGCAAAATATTCTAAAGGAAAACATCACAAAGTTATTGAAACAGATCTGTTAAGGAGCTTAAATAATCGTAGCACAATAAAAATAACTCAGCTCTTCCATAAAAATGCATTGAATGAAATCATGTTATGTGTTCTGGAGTATTAATGTTCTTTCCAAATTAGTTATGAGATTTAATTAAAAAAACGTAATTTATGAATGTCAATTTTTTGTTATATAAGGTTATAGTCTGCTTGCAGAGCGAACACATTCATATGAGTTACCATGCTACAAAATCACTACGGATAACAGAAATATTTGCAGTGCGCAACACAAATGCCTCAAATAATAATACAACATTTGGGGGGAAAGATGGGACTCCATCTGGTGGCCTGCTGATCTTGGACCAACACCAGACTCAACCACTCATGAGAAGTACTTTGGTGTAGTATTTGACAACCAGTTTGTTATGACACGCCAAGTGAACATAGACTTCGCCTCTTGTTTCCACAGACTCAAGATGCTCAAGAAGATTTTCAAGTGGCTTCCCTTCAAAACTCGCATAACAGTCACCCCGGCCTGATCACCAGCAAGTTGGACTACAGCAATGCAGTCTGTAGGAATTAACACACAACTGACCAGAAGAGTCCAGCCCATTCAGAACTCATTTGCTAGATTCACGCTCAGACTCCTATCCATCCTCCCTCACCTTCGCACTTCAAAGGCATCCACTAGTTCCCCATCCATAACAGTCATTTGTCAAACTCCTCACTCACACATACAGAGCACTGCACACCATCAGCTCCAACTACCTCAACAATCGTACTTGCATACACATACCAACCCAACACCTCTGCTCAGCCGGACTCCTATTCGCATACATCTACCGCATATGCAGAACCAGATCCAGTGGCTGTGCCTTCTCCTACCTCGCTCCTAAAACCTGGAATGACCTGCCTCTGCACATAAAAACCACCTACTTGGTTCTTGAATTTCACAAGAAACTGAAGTCATGGTTCTTCACCTAGTCTCGACCTTGGCTCGCCACTCGCTCTTCAACTACCCATAACATAATAGAGACAATATCACAAGAGACAAAGCAGGGCTCTTGGATTTTTACAGTAGAGAGGTGTTGGACTTGGTTGCTGCTTGGAGGCCTCCCACTTTGGCTCATGTCTCTGGGACCCAAAGAAAGCAGTGTATTGGCACCGAAAGGGAGATAGATACATCTACCGTATTTTGCAAAGACAAGTCGTTAAGTTTACTGGAATTCAGGTTGCCCATTCAAAAATATTTTCATGATTCACCGTTATTAGGCAAAGATTACAGAGAATTGAGCCACGTCAGCATAACTGCAATGAGGGACTGTAAATCAGGCCTAGTGCTCACCAGAAGAGGCTGTTATACTCTCAATGGTTCGTGTGCTGCATTCCAGGCTATGACAGGTGGAATGTTGGTGGTTGCCTGGATGCATGGTCACTGGGTTCTGGGTTTTGAATCGTGCAAGAGGGCAGTTGGGACCCAGCTGTTTGCTATCTTCTTTGCTGTCTCTGCTGTGTAGCTGTTTTGTAATAAACTCAACACAATCTACTCCCTGCCTACTGGAGTTTATTACTACAAATTTTGTGGCGATGATTCCTGCTACACAGCTCCGCTACGAACTCAACGTGCACTTCAACCTCTTCGTCTACTTCTTGGCAAGACTACGCTTCACAAGCGGTAAGACTGTTCCATTAAGCCGTAGACTGTTTCTTCTCTAAGCGCGCCTTGCTGGCATTTTCAAATCGCAACGCACCGCTTTTATCGCAAAGAGAAAAAAGGTGGATTTTTATCCCTTACCTCGGCTTAACGTTGCAGCGCTTCTTCAGATTGGCTTCGTTTGGCTGGCGACTGTGTTTATAGAGGGTTCCTGGTTTCGGGGAGCTGCAGAGACCGCGCAAGCTGTCTTTTGGGGCCTTCGTGCAATTTGTGGCCTAACTCTTCCGACGCACGCGCGCACAGCTGCCTGGTTGCCTGACCTTCAAATCATCACGCTTGTGACGTTTGGAAAGCACGTCAGCGCTCAATCCACTCTTGTTGCTAACGCGTGTTGTACGTTGCCTAGCAACACAGCGTTAGACCCTCTGGGCCATTGTCGGGCTCTAATTGCCGATTTCAAGCGGATCGCATCAGTGATTCGCACACTCAAGCAGATCAACACGGTGATCTGCACACCACAGAATAAAGGTTTCAAACGGATTGGAGCACATTTCACCATTGTTAGGGTGCTATATTTCGCACACTCAAGCAGATCAACACAGTGATCTGCACACCACTGATTAAAGGTTTCAAACAGATTGGAGCACAGTTCACCATTGTTAGGGTGCTACATTTGGGAGAGAATATACGGTGTTCTGCACCCCATTTTTTTTTAGTATTTCAAGCGGATCGCAACACTGATTTGCACACTCAAGCAGGTCCACACGGTGATCCGCACACCATTGTTTCAAGATTTCAAGCGGATCGCAACAGTGATTTGCACACTCAAGCAGGTCCACACGGTGATCCGCACACCATTGTTTCAAGATGTCAAGCAGATCGCAACAGTGATTCGCACACTCTAGCAGATCACACATATTTTTTGTTTTGGTTCTTTTACAGCTCAAGCTTGGTGATATTCACACTATTTTTTTTAAGGGGTCATACACTGTAATTGTGTAAAGTATCTTATTATTTAAGGTATTAAAGATTCTACAGACATGCAATCTGTTACTCCTCCTCCTTCTTTTCTGGACTCGGCTGGAGAGCCACCAGTCAGATGGGAGGTTTGGTTTGACGCCTTTCAAACTTACCTTGGAGCCATTGGGGCCGCTAGATTCAGTAATGAACGGAAAAAATTTCTACTCCTTCACTCTCTTGGCTTCGAAGGCAGATCCATCTATAAACACCTTCCTGAAGTTGTTCATCTTCCTGCGGATGATATTGACGATTACCAAGACACAATTACCAAACTTAAAACAAGGTTTCACAAACAACCAAGCTTGATGGTTGTACAACACAAATTTTTCAAGAGACAGCAAAATGAAGGTGAAGATGTCGATGCGTACATCTCCGCATTACGTAAGTTGGCATCTGACTGCCAATTTGAAACGTTCAATGATCAATTGATCAGGGACCAATTTGTTTGTCATTGCAGGGACAAACAAATCCGTCAGAAGCTCTTATCTCTTGCAAATCCAGATTTGGATGAAACAATTAAAATTGCTAAAAGCATAGAGACTTCACAAGAGTTTGAAAGAGTTAGAGGATAAACATGTCGATTCTGTCAATGTTGTCTCAAATAATTTTAAACCGAAACAAGGTGATCTTCGAAAATCTTCTTGTAAAAACTCTACTAGCAAAAACTCTAGCTCATGGAAAAGTACGTCCGAAGTTCAAAATTTCAAACAAATGTGTAACAGGTGTGGTAATTCGCCACATCAAAAGGGTACTAGGTGTCCTGATGCCAATGTGGTCTGTAGTTACTGTAAAAAAATAGGACATTTTGCGAAGGTTTGTTTCAAAAAGAAATTCAATGAGCAGAAAAGGTCTGTTGCATGTGTTTTGGAGTCAGATTATGAATCTGATTCTGAAATTGTTTCTGTAGTTACTGAAATCATTGATCATATTTCTAATGTCAATGACCCCATTGAATGCGTTGATCCTATTGTGGAAATTGCTGTAGGAGGGAAACCACTTAACCTGCTGGTCGATTCTGGAGCAAGAATTACTATGTTGACTAAAGAGTTATTTCTTGAAACATGGGGTGACAGATCTCTTCAACCTCCGGATCGTTCACCAGTCTCCTACGAGGGTCGCAAAATCGATCTTATGGGTTACTTCGAGGATGATCTAATCTTTAAAGATAGGAAAATTTCAGGAAAAATTTATGTTGCGGTCAAGGGATTGAATATCCTGGGGTGGTATCACCAAGGCCTATTTGGCATGATCCTCAAACCTGGATGTGCTGAACAGGTTCTTGTAGTTTCTGAAGGGAATGGTTTGTCAAGTGGGAGGATCTTTTCCCATCAGTTTTTCTGGTGACCTTGGGACTATTCGTGGTTTTAAGCACAGAATTATTGTCAAAGACGGAGCTTCTCCGGTAAAACACAAATTAAGGGGTGTACCTTTCAGCGTGCGAGATGATCTCGAAACAGAGCTAAAGTCTCTGTGCGATCAAGGGATAATTGAGCCAACAGAATCTTCTTTGTGGCTTTCGCCTTTGGTCGTCGCACGCAAGAAATGTGGCAAGTTGCGCGTTTGTGTGGATTTGAGGTCTCTTAATAGAGAAATCTGGATAGACTCTCACCCACTACCCAAAATTTGTGATCTTTTTTCAAGTGTCAGAGGGTCTCGCTATTTTTCAAAACTGGATCTAGCCAGTGCAGACCATCAGATTGAGCTAGACCCAGAATCTCGTCACCTCACTGCATTTATATCTCCTTTAGGCACATTTCAATATAAACGGATGCCGTTCGGGCTTGCTTCGGCAGCTTCAGTTTTTCAACGGGTAATGCAAAGCATGCTTGGGGGTATTGATGGCGTTCTTGTGTTTCAAGACGATGTCCTCATACACACTAAAGACATTCCTTCACATAATTTTCTACTAAGGAAGGTTTTGGAGATTTTCAAAGATCATGGTGTGGTAGTTAAGTCAGAAAAGTGTAAGTTTCTTTGCGATGAAATCGAATATTTAGGTCACCACATTTCTGGAGAGGGTATTAGACCCAGACAAGGATTGTTAGATGCGATTATTTGTGCTCCTGCTCCTATAGACAAAACGGGAGTAAAGTCTTTGCTAGGTTTACTCGAATATTATTCAAAGTTTATTTCTAACTATGCTTCTATAGTACGTCCCATTAGCTCGCTGCTCAGGAAAGGTGTAATATTTTGTTGGTCAGATCAGTGTGCTTCGGCTCTGAGTCTTGTTAAAGAGTGCCTTGTCAATAGTGGTGCTCTTAAGCCTTATGATCCTTCGTTACCAACCTGTATTACGGTTGACGCAAGTCAAGTGGGTCTGGGGGAGTTTTGACCCAAGATTCACTGGGTGGTGAAAATACAGTTGCTTTTAAGCGTCTAGAGTCTTAAGGAATGGGGAAATTCAATACACTGTAATAGAAAAAGAGTTATTGGCTTGTCTTTGGGCAATTGAAAAGTTCCGTTCCTATGTCTGGGGAAGACGTTTTTTGTTAAGGACGGATCATAAACCTCTGGTTAATATACTTAGTGCGGGCACCAGTAAATGCTGTTCTCCGAGGATTGTCAGGATGGTTTCTCGCCTGATGCAATACCAATTCGATGTTGTTCATGTGTCTGGGGGCAGAAATGTCAGAGCCGATTTTTTATCTAGGTTCCCCATGGGTGATAATGGAAAAGCGTCTTATGTTGCGGATTGTAGTGATGAGGATTCAGATGACTGTTTTATTGCTGCAATTGATTTACCTGAGCATAGTCTTGGTACCGAGGAAAGTTGGTTAGATGCACTGTCTAATGATGAAGTTTTGCAACAAGTGTGCGAGTATGCAAGGACTGGTTGGCCTAGAGAACGTGTTCTCCCTCAATTTTTGCAACCTTTCTGGAAAGTTGAATCTGAAATTTCAATGGAGGGTGGTGTTTTGGTACGTGCAGACAAACTTATTCCTCTACAGAGCCTTAGAAGAAGTATTATTGTTAAAGCCCATGAGGGTCATTTGGGTTCAACACTTACCAAGCGTAGAGTTCGAGATTGTTTTTGGTGGCCCTCCATGGACAGTGATGGGCATGACGTGGTCGATGTGTGCTCAATATGCAGGTCTGCTGACAAATGGTTGAAAGTAGTAACTCCACCCCTTCATCCCATTGAATGTCCATCTGCACCTTGGTCCAAGTTGGGGTTGGACATTGTAGGTCCTAGAAATTTTACAAGGAGGTTCTCGTTTCATTGTGGTGTTAATAGATTACGCATCTAAATGGCCCGAGTTAAAATTTGTCAAAGAGATTTCCTCTGCTAGTGTTATTGTTTTTTTAAAGGATGTGTTTATGAGGGAAGGTTTTCCTGAAACGGTGGTGACAGATAACGGTACACAGTTTACCAGTACTGTGTTCGAATCTTTCTTGCAGTCATGCAACATAAAGCATGTTAAAAGTTCCTTGTACCATCCCCAATCAAATGGTCTTGTAGAACGTATGAATAGGGTTGTGGGAGACTGCATCAGATGGGCAAAACATTCCAACTGTGATGTGGTGAACTCTGTAAATAGCATGCTTTGGTTCTACAGGACCACTCCACGACAAAAATTTCTCCTTTTGAACTATTGAGAGGGAGAAAAGCAAACACTAGTTTTAAACCAGCATGGATGAATAAGTGGATCAAATCCGTTCACAATGTTGACAGTCTTATGAAGGTGGTGAAAGAGAATGTTTTGGACTCCCAAATTAAACAAAAATCTTGGTTTGACAAGAAGAAGTCTGCAAAAATTGTACCTGTATTTATAGGGGATTTGGTCCGTGTTAAATCTTCCATTCATGTTAAGAAGGGAGAGAGTAAGTTTGGTCCACCTGTTTTGGTCACGCGGGTGGGGAAAAATGCTGTACAGGTTGAGGGAGGCAACTGGTGGAATGTAGGAAAGATTGTAAAAGTAAAAATGTTGTTCCATGTTCCTCAAATGTACCTTTGTCTCCCGAGACTGTGGGTCTCCAAGTTCCTCTTAGGAGGAGCACAAGATCTAAGGTGATCCCTAAAAGATACCAATTGTGATTTAATAAGTTTTTTATTGTGTAAGCCTGTACCATCTTTATGCTTTTATGTTTTGTGTTTTGTTATTGTTTTTTTTATTTTTTTTTATTGAGAAGAGAGGATATGTTATACTCTCAATGGTTCGTGTGCTGCATTCCAGGCTATGACAGGTGGAATGTTGGTGGTTGCCTGGATGCATGGTCACTGGGTTCTGGGTTTTGAATCGTGCAAGAGGGCAGTTGGGACCCAGCTGTTTGCTATCTTCTTTGCGGTCTCTGCTGTGTAGCTGTTTTGTAATAAACTCAACACAATCTACTCCCTGCCTACTGGAGTTTATTACTACAGAGGCATTATATGAAATCAAGGTCCATTCGTGTGCTTGTTTATCCACAGAAATTTCGTTTCACAGCAACAATGAAAGACTGGGATGATTACTTACAGCATGGGTTGTACCATTAGGAAGCAGAGGTAACCATCATTTGATACACCGATAATTGGTACATACACTGACGTTGCTTGCAAACGTACATCCAAACCAATTCACAGGCAGGAGTTCAGAATATGAAGAGGTCCAGGGTCACTAAGAGCCACTGTCACTGGAGCATGAAGTGATTTTCCACATTGGTGTTGTAGTGTAGCTCCTATTTCCCTATTAGGCTCTGCGCATTGGAATAATATATCCTATAGGTTTGACATAGGACTAAGGTCAGTATGTCCCTATCGAGTATATTAAACTTAATTACTTGTGCCAGCTAGCTCAGAGGCCACTAGAAACTCCTTGACAACAAGAAGGGAGTAGTTTCTGGCAGCCGCAAAACATGACCACTGTGTTTCCCTTTAGAATCAGAACGTGTCCCAGAGTCGTGGAAACAATAGATAACTATTTCACTCAGCTCAATCGTGCATGCTTAGTTTTCCTCAAAGTTACACAGAAAGAATAGACGGGCGTTTCAATAAAAGATTTATTGAACAGTCTTGTTTCTGGTGTAAGTTAAATGTGCTGTTACGATCACAAGACAGTATGCGAGATAAATAATGTACAGTGTGAGCAGTAGAAATAAATAATACTGCGATAGCATTATCTTTTAGTACATATGCATTTACATAAATAACAGACTAAAAATGCGAGTACTCATACGATGCGTTTCTAATCTAGTTCTACCCCGATGTACCTAACCTAACCTAGGTGTAGGGAGAGGTATGAAGTAGGTGAAGTATTCCTTACTACGGTATACTAAGAGTATGGTAAGTCTAGTATGCCTAGTATGCCAAGAGTCCCTCTAGGTTCTAGTCAGCTCCATACCTGAAGAATGAGAGAGGTTGGAATCTCTTTGCCAGACTCGAACTCCATCACCCCGCTAGGGAAGTCAGATCACTGGAAGCTGGACTCTCTGCGTGCAGGGATGACAGCGTCTTCTCAGTGCGTCAGGCCGGGAAACGGGCTCCTCTGAAGTCGAGGTCTCCTCTAGTTTACAAGGGCTAGGGAAGGTATATTTATACCCGAGTGGTACCTCAGAATGTTAGCATTGACGTGGATCGGACAGCGGAAGACGTCATGAATGAACCCCTAAGGAATAATGGTTCATGCATAATATATGAGGCCTTGAAGAAATCAATAGTCCTGGGCTAGGGAAACTCCCGCAGCCTAAGGGTCTGTTCTTCATGAACTCGTTGTGACGTTAGGGTGGACGGATGTCAGAGACCATGCCTGTATTTGGAGTGCACGGTTTAATGCCTAAATAAGGGCTGGGATTTTATGCCTATATAAGGGCAGGGCAAATTGTGCCTATATAAGGACAGGATACTGGAAAGCCCGTTTATGGACACCCTAAGAGGAATACAACAGTGTGTGCTTGTTTTCAATGCCCAAGGACATGGAGGGGCCCAAAAGGGCAAAGGTAAAACAAGGAGCAGCTAGCTTCTTCCCCTTCAGATGCCTTTGAAAGGCTCTTACAAGTCATCCTAAAGAGGTATGCAGATGCCTTAGAAAGTCCTTTGGACAACTATCACCCTGTGGAAACCTCCGAAGAAGAGGTGTATTTCCAGCAAATGCAGAGTATCTACCGGGGAAAATGAAGTCAAAAGACTGGAATTTTAGGTATCTGGGGGACACTAACATCTGGAAGTTGGATACGGATCAGTTTCAAATATTAATGAACAGGTGTGGTCTGTGCTGCATAAAGCTTTCTGCTTCACGTTTGGATCACCAGCTTCCAAGCTTTTTCATTCGGCATCTGGACTGACCCTCTGGCAGAAGTGACAGACGCAATCCTTTAGAATTGGAGTCAGAACTTCAGATATGCCTTCCCTACATTTTCTCAGATAACCAGACTGACAACTCAGGTCAAGAGGCAGAAGGCGGAAATGGTGCTAGTGAGACCGATTAGGAAATCGGAAGCTTGGTTTCCAGTTCTTCTTGAACTCTATGGATTCTCCAATCCTACTTCCCTAGATTGAGAAACTTATGAGTGATGTTCACGGCAACTCACACCAACTGGTGCAGGTAGGAACCATTACTTTGATGTCTTTGGGGATCACAGGGGATACTGGAACATCCCAGGCTTCTCGCAACAGGCTTCCAATATCATCAAGATAGCATTAGCTGATTCTACTGTCAAACGTTACAACTCAGTTTGGCATAGGTGGTCATGCTGGTGTCTGAGTTTTGAATCCATGGGGGCAGATGTAGTATGTATACTGAACTTATCAGAACTGGTTGCAGCAGATTTGGCCTACCGGACAATCACACGGCTGCTGAGCAGCCATTTCAACTGGCCATTTCCCCTTCGATGAGATACTGGTGGGGGAACAACAGTTAGCATGTATGTTGTTATGAGGAGTCCTGCTGTCGAGGTCACGAGAACCCAGATGCTCACAACTCCTTGATAGAATTGTAGTTTTCCTTCACAATAGCTAGGAGATTTTATATTTAGTTCTTTTGTAGGGGCAGAATGGAGAAAGTATAAGTCTATGTGCGGTATCCTTGGAGAACATTCGTCCATTCGCTGCACCTCATTGATGTTTCATTTGAATGACTTAAGAAGAAAGGTGGCTGAGTTACATTCAGCACTGTTTACAAACAAAGACTTTAAATAAGTCCAAACGTCAATGCAACATACACCAGTGTCATTTTTTAACAATGATACTCTTGCAGTGTTTAATGAATAAATGTAAGTTAAGTACTAAAACAAACACTAAACTCCATATGCTTCCAGGAGTCTACTTCACTCGGCGACACTCGGTCATGCTGAACCTGTCAATACAGCACTTGCCATTTCAGTCTCATTCTCTAACAATTGCTGAGGTGCCACAATCCTCCATGACCAGTGAAAAAATTAAGGTTGCCAAAAAAAGTAGAGTTATTGTTAGAAATGGGATCTCTAGTTGGCAAGGGCTTGCACCTTTGTCCAAGTAGGGACCCTTCTTCCTAGTCAGGGTAAGGGTGTTACACTCGTGAAGTAACCCCTGCTCACCCTCGTGGTAGCTTGGCACGAGCAGTCAGGCTTAATTCAGAGGCAGTGTGTAAAGCATTTGCACATAACCAACAGTAATACAGTGTAAGCACTACAAACGGACACCACACCAGTTTAGAAAAATAACCAATATTTTATATACTCAAGACAAGACCAATTACGACAAAAATCCACAATACTATACTTTACGAATGAATACTTGATACGGTAACTTCTTCTTTGCAGGAATAGCACAAAAGCAAAGTTCGTACGAGTCAGTAGCTCCGTCCGAGCCTACCGTGATGCTGAAAACCACAGAGTCTAACAGTTCCAGCCGACCGCGTCGATACGGGCCAGCAGAGTCATGAACAGACTCGGTTACAGTACCTTTTCGTTGTGGCTGGTACGGAGTGTACGAGCCGGTCGGCGTTCATCGCGGTTGCGGTGCAAGACGGAGCGATGCAAGGTGCGGTGTCCCTCGATGCGGTGCAGGCAGCGGCTCGATGAGCGTCGTGCAGACGGAGTCGGTGAGTCCAAGGCGTGCGATGCAGGGTGAGACGATGCTCGATGCGGTGCTGACAGGTTGCGATGCAGGCGACCTAGCCGGAGTGCGGGAGCTGGCGTCGGACAGCGGTGCGAGTCGGAGCGGTGCGTCGCAGACGTGCGAGCGGTGCCCCAAATGCGGTGCGGTCACGACTCTTGAGCCAGTTGCAGCGACAGCGTCGGTCTGGTCCGGCTGGCACAGTGAAGCGATGCGATGCGAACTGCGGTGCCCACAGGTCACGGTGCAAGCAGCGGCTCGGTGCTGGCGGCGTCGGACGTCGCCCACGGTGAGACCAGGGTTGCGATGCGAAGCGGGGCGATGCGGTCTGCGGTGCAAACAGGTCACCGGTCAGGGATGGATTCGGTTGACGGAGTCGGTTGCAGTTCCCTACCTCTGTGGCAACTGAAACAGCTGTTCCAGAAGCGGTACCCAGAGGCTTGTGAAGTCTTTGTAGTCCCTGAGACTTCTTAACAGGAGGCCAGCTCGGTTTCAGGCCCTTGGAGATACTCAGCACAAGTTTGTAGAAAGTTCAGTCCAGTCCTTTCACTGCCCAAGGCAGAAGCAGCAGCTGCAGGCCAACCCAACAAAGCAACAACACAGCAAAGGGGCAGTACTCCTCCTGGCAGCTCTTCCAGCTCTTCGTCTTGGCAGGTTCCTTGATTCCAGCGAGATCTAAATTCATGGGGTCAGGGCCCCAATATTTATATCCCAAATTCCTTTGTTCTCTGAAGGCAGAGAGGCCTTTGCCTAGTCCAAACCAGTTCTGGAGCACTTTGTTGACAAGTCTCCGTCCCTTCTTTCAGTGAGTAGGCCAGGGACATCAGACGCACCACAGGAGGTGGAGCCAGCATTGTGGAGGGAAGGCACTGTCCTATTCAGGGCCCAGGTGCGACCCTCCCACCCATCTACATGTCGATCTGGCTATTCAGCCCTGCGCTGACTCACCCTGTCTCCTGGCATCCCCCAGCCCCTGTCACTCACACTCCAGACAAGGAATACACAACCTCGCAGAGGCAGGCTTGGATGGTTAGACAAGAAAATACCCACTTTCTAAAAGTGGTATTTTCAAACACAGAATGTTAAAACCAACTTCACTAAAAGATGCATTTTATCATTCTGAGTCCAGGCATACTAAACTCGAATTTCTACCATGTTCCCGGGTCAGTTAGGATTATAAACTGTAATAATCAAAACTGCCCGTTCTGGCCTAGGGGGAACAGGTAGCCTTGCAATAGTGAAAACGAACTAGGCTGTAATTCACTATCAGGACATGCCGCACACACCAGGGCATGTCCTACCTTTCGCGTACAACGCACCCTGCCCACAGGGGTACCTTGGGCCTACCTTAGGGGTGACTAACAGGTAGCAAAGGGAAGGTTTAGGGACTTGCAAGTGTGTGCACTTGCCAAGTCGACATGGCAGCCCCAGGCTGCGCACAGGCTCTGCGATGGCAGGCCCGAGTTACACTTTACGGGCTGTTTGCGTGGGTGGCACAATCCAGTGCTGCAGCCCACCAACAGCATTTGGTCTATAGGCCCTGGCACTCGCAGTGCACTTTACAAGGGACTGACAGATAAACCAAATAGGCCAATCATGGAAACACCAATCCATAACACATTTTATCAGGAGCACTTGCACTTTCCCACTGGACCGCAGTGAGGAAAGTGCGCAGAATCATTACACCAGCAAAAACAAAGTCAAAACCGGGAGGTCAGAAAGCAAAAGTCAGGGGAAACACGCCAAAAGATGCCAAGTCTAACACATGTCCCCTCCAGCTGAAAGTAGGGAGAACTACCCAACCCCATTGGAGTTCTCCACTAAGGCGGAAGAACCTGGACAGACCATCTGCGTTGGCGTGTTCTGTACCAGGACGGTGCTCCACCGTAAAGTCCATTCCCTGTAGGAGATGGACCACCTCAGCAGTTTTGGATTCTCACCCTCATTTGCATCAACCATCTGAGGGGCCTGTGGTCTGTCTGAACCCGGAAGTGAGTCCCAAACAGGTATGGTCTCAACTTCTTCAGTGCCCAGACCACAGCAAAAGCTTCCCTTTCTATGGCACTCCACCTCTGTTCCTGGGAAGTAGTCTCCTGCTAAGGAAGACTACAGGCTGATCCAGGCCCTCTTCGCTCAGTTGTGAGAGCACCGCTCCCACACCATGCTCTGAAGCGTCAGTCTGCACGACAAATTCTTTGGAGAAGTCAGGTGCCTTGAGCACGGGCGCCGTGCACATGGCTGCCTTCAGGGCATCAAAAGCTTTCTGGCAGGACTCAGTCCAGATCACTTTCCTGGGCTGCCTCTTAGAGGTCAGCTCTGTTAAGGGGGCAACGATGGTGCCATAGCCCTTAACAAATCTCCTATAATAACCGGTGAGACCTAAGAAGGCTCTCACCTCTGTCTGGGTCTTGGGGGTTCCCAAGCCAGAATGGTGTCAATCTTGGGTTGTAGGGCGCAACCTGGCCGCTTCCTACCTGGTGTCCCAAGTACACCACAGAACCCTGCCCGATCTGGCACTTACTGGCCTTGATCGTGAGGCCTGCACCTTGCAGAGCCCTCAACACTTTCTCAAGGTGCTGTAAATGTTCTTCCCAGCTGGAACTGAACACAGCAATGTCATCCAGGTAGGCGGCACTGAAATCCTCCAGCCCGGCCAACACCTGATTGACCAACCTCTGAAAGGTGGCAGGGGCATTCTTCAACCCAAAGGGCATCACCCGGAATTGGTAATGACCTTCTGGGGTTGAGAATGCTGACCTCTCCTTGGCCCCATCGGTTAAGGCAATCTGCCAGTACCCAGACGTCAAATCAAACGTGCTGAGGAACCGGGCAGCTCCCAACCGATCAATGAGCTCATCAGCTCTGGGGATGGGGTGCGCGTCAGTCCTGGTGACGGCATTGAGCCCACGGTAGTCCACACAAAACCGGAGTTCTGGAGTGGCACCGGGCGCCGCAGCCTTTGGGACCAAGACCACTGGGCTGGCCCAAGGACTGTGGGAGGGCTCAATCACCCCTAACGCCAACATCTTAGAGACCTCCTCCTTGATGCTGGCTCTGACCCGGTCAGTCAACCTGTAAATCTTGTACTTCACAGGATGGCTGTCACCGGTGTCCACGTCATGGGTACACCAGTGAGTAACACCGGGGTCAGAGAGAACAGTGGGGCGAACTGTCCCAACAACTGGCGACAGTCCCCCTGCTGCTCCTGAGTCAGAGTAGGGGAGAGGATCACACCCTCTACTGACCCATCATGCTCCTTGGTAGACAGGAGGTCAGGGAGAGGCTCGCTCTCCTCTTCCACCCCATCATCTGTCGCCAAGAGCATACTCACTTCGGACCTCTCGAAGTGGGGCTTGAGGCGGTTCACGTGAAGGACCCTCAAAGGGTTCCTTGGAGCCTGCAAATCCACCAGGTAGGTGACGTCACTTTTGCGCTCCTTTACCTCATATGGCCCAGTCCACTTGTCCTGCAAGGCACAAGGTGCCACTGGGGCCATGACCCACACTTTCTGCCCAGGTTGAAATTCGACCAGAGTGGCATTCTGGTCATACCATCTCTTCATTTCTTCCTGGCTTGCTTCTAGGTTCGCCTGAGCGAGTTTCCTGAAGCGGGCAGTTTGGTTTCTAAAGGCCAGCATGAAGCTAAATACATCCTGGGAGTTTTCCTGGGAGCTGCCTCCCAGCCTTCCTTTACCAAACTCAGAGGTCCTCTGACAGGGTGGCCATACAGGAGCTCAAAGGGGCTGTACCCAAGAGACTTCTGAGGCACCTCCCTGTATGCAAAGAGTAGGCATGGCAAGAGGACGTCCCACTTACGCCTCATGGGTTCTGTTAGACCCTTGATCATGCCTTTCAAGGTCTGGTTGAATCTCTCCACCAGACCGTTTCTTGTGGGTGGTAAGGAGTGGTGAACTTGTAGGTTACACCACACTCCTTCCACAGGGATGTCATATACTTGGATATGAAATTGGTCCCCTATCAGAAACCACCTCTCTGGGGAATCCCACACGGGAAAAGATCCCCATTAATGCCCGGCCCACCACTGGCGCCGTCGTTGTCCTGAGAGGGATTGCCTCCGGGTACCGGGTGGCATGGTCCACCAAGACCAGGATGTACCTGTTGCCCATGGCTGTCTTGGGATCCAGTGGCCCCACAATATCCATCCCTACCCTTTCAAAGGGTGTTCCAACAACAGGAAAAGGTTGGAGAGGAGCTTTGACCTTCCTCCCACTCTTACCACTTGCCTGGCAAGTTTGGCAAGACCTACAGTGTGCATCTGACTGCCTTCGCATTTGGGGCCAAAAGAAGTGGGTGACAAGCCTGTCAAAGGTCTTGTCCTGCCCCAAATGTCCTGCCAAAGGCACGTCATGAGCCAGACCCAGTAGGAAGGTCCTGAAGCGCTGGGGTACCACCAGCACACGGGCTGACCCAGGCTCAGCAACCTTGGGCTCACTGTATAGGAGACCACTCTCCCAGTAGATCAGATGTGACCCGGACTGATTACCAGCTGCCTGGTCTGCAGCCTGCCGCCGCAGACCCTCCAGAGTAGGGCACTCGCTCTGCTCCCTGCAGAACTCCTCCCTGGTGGGACCCCCTTCTTGCTGCCAATGGGTCAGCTCAGAGATGTCTCCCAGTTCGGCTACCTGCTCCCCTGTAGGCACCGGGCGTCCCCTCGAGGTCCGCCTCCTCTCGGTCCGTGGGAACTTCGGGGCCGGTTTCCCGCGCCCCCTGCCCTTTCTTCTTGGCAGGGACTTGGGCCACTGTTTCAGGCTCCAAGACCTCTTGATCACCCTTTCTGGCTGCCATTGACCGAGTAGACACGCATGCCCACTCTGGCAACCCAAGCATCTCCAAGTGAGACCTGAGCTCAACCTCCTTCCATGAGGACTGCTCCAGGTCGTTTCCTAGCAGACAATCTACAGGCATGGTAGGGCTCACAATCACCCTCAAGGGACCTGAGACCCCCCATTCAAAGGGAACCTGCGCCACCATACACTGGCGCTCAGAGTTGTCGACAGCAACTACTTGGTGGAATGCTCCTGGGACTACTTGCTTCTCAGACACCAGGTGACACCGGACTGAGGTCACACTGGCTCCAGTATCTCTGAGAGCCTCTACCCTGTTCCCATTAATGGTCACCCAGGTGCTATATTTCTTTGTGTTAGGGGCACCTGGTTTCCTGGGACCATCTCACTGTCCCCTAGTGAGACAAGGGTCATTTCTGCGGGATCCCCACCCTCCTGTGGGCACCCCTCCTCCCCAAGCGCTACACTAGCCACCACTTTGGACTGTCCACCGGTGGGCGGCTGTGTCCCCTTCGGGCACTTGGGGTCCCCCTTAAAGTGACCTACCTGGTCACATGCATAACACTTGCGGGGCCGGTCTCAACAGGCTTCCCTGTAGAGACCCCTTTCTTCTTATCACCGGGGGCTGGGAACTTTTACCCTGGGTACTAGTTTGGGGCCCTTTAGAGAACTCCTGTGCTTTACCCTTGTCCCCCCACCTTTCTGCTGGGGACCCTGCCCACCTTTGGCTGAGTCTCCCCCAAACGCTTTCTTGTGGACCCTGGTACTCACCCAGCGGTCCGCTTCCATAGCAAGCTTCCTGGGGTCAGTTAGCTTACTATCCACTAGGTGCTGGCGCAGATCTGCAAAACATAGACTAGACAAGTGCTCCCATGCAATCAAGTTGTAGAGCCCCTGAAAATCTGTTACACTACTGCCCTTCACCCAACCATCCAGAGACCTGCAGAACACATCCACACATTCCAACCAAGTGTTGGCATCAGACTTCTTACTGGACCTGAACTGATCCCTGTACTTTTCAGGAGTAAGACCATACTTCGTGAGAAGGGCATCCTTCATGTCAGCATAGGTGAGGTGATACCCCTTACCCAAAGCTATCAGAGCATCCCTTGCTTCTTCTGGGAAAAGTGGCCACAATCCTGCTCCCCACTTCTCCTCAGGGACCCCATTCATGTGTATGGCTGCCTCATAACCCTGAAACCACCTTTGTATGTCATCCCCCTTCTTGAACTCCTTGCCTACGTTCTTGGGAATGTGCACAATCCTGTCTGCCTTTCTGGACGAATTGCTGCCACCATCTGAGCCTGACTTACTCCTAAGTTCTAGCTCCTTCAGTTCTCTCTCATGCTCTAAGAGCATCTTCCTCTCCTCTATGGCCAATCTCTTCTCCTCCCGCTCACTCTCCAGCCTGAGCTTCTGCAGCTCAAACTGCCTTGCCTCCCGCCTGTCCTCCAGCTCCTCTGGGGACAGACTGCTGCTGCCTGACCTGGCGGGTTGCCCCCTACCCAAAAGCACATCCACCCTGGAAATAGGCTCCTCCACCTCCTCACTGAGATCACCAGCTGCCCATTGGCATGTCTGGCTGCTACCCAGGCCCTCAGCGCCTTCTGTAGCTCCTCCTTCCTTGTGAGGCCTTTAATTTGGACTTTCAGGTTTTTACAAATCGCTCGTAACTCCTTTACGGCGTAGGATTCCAACCTGTCCTCCTCAAAGATAACTTCCAGAGATGCAACGGATGATGCAATTGATTCAGGCATGACAAAAGTAGTGAGTTGAAACTGGCAAGATCAAAAATAGGCCAAAAGAAAAAGAACCAGTATGTGGTACGTAATGGTCTGCGATATGGTAGTAGTGCACACCAATCACTGTAAGTCAAGTGCAAACACAAGTCCTATCCTCACCGCTGACAACCAATGTTAGAAATGGGATCTCTAGTTGGCAAGGGCTTGCACCTTTGTCCAAGTAGGGACCCTTCTTCCTAGTCAGGGTAAGGGTGTTACACTCGTGAAGTAACCCCTGCTCACCCTCGTGGTAGCTTGGCACGAGCAGTCAGGCTTAATTCAGAGGCAGTGTGTAAAGCATTTGCACATAACCAACAGTAATACAGTGTAAGCACTACAAACGGACACCACACCAGTTTAGAAAAATAACCAATATTTTATATACTCAAGACAAGACCAATTACGACAAAAATCCACAATACTATACTTTACGAATGAATACTTGATACGGTAACTTCTTCTTTGCAGGAATAGCACAAAAGCAAAGTTCGTACGAGTCGGTAGCTCCGTCCGAGCCTACCGTGATGCTGAAAACCACAGAGTCTAACAGTTCCAGCCGACCGCGTCGATACGGGCCAGCAGAGTCATGAACAGACTCGGTTACAGTACCTTTCTCGTTGTGGCTGGTACGGAGTGTACGAGCCGGTCGGGCGTTCATCGCGGTTGCGTGCAAGACGGAGCGATGCAAGGTGCGGTGTCCCTCGATGCGGTGCAGGCAGCGGCTCGATGAGCGTCGTGCAGACGGAGTCGGTGAGTCCAAGGCGTGCGATGCAGGGTGAGACGATGCTCGATGCGGTGCTGACAGGTTGCGATGCAGGCGACCTAGCCGGAGTGCGGGAGCTGGCGTCGGACAGCGGTGCGAGTCGGAGCGGTGCGTCGCAGACGTGCGAGCGGTGCCCCAAATGCGGTGCGGTCACGACTCTTGAGCCAGTTGCAGCGACACGCCGGTCTGGTCCGGCTGGCACAGTGAAGCGATGCGATGCGAACTGCGGTGCCCACAGGTCACGGTGCAAGCAGCGGCTCGGTGCTGGCGGCGTCGGACGCCGCCCACGGTGAGACCAGGGTTGCGATGCGAAGCGGGGCGATGCGGTCTGCGGTGCAAACAGGTCACCGGTCAGGGATGGATTCGGTTGACGGAGTCGGTTGCAGTTCCCTTCCTCTGTGGCAACTGAAACAGCGTTCCAGAAGCGGTACCCAGAGGCTTGTGAAGTCTTTGTAGTCCCTGAGACTTCTTAACAGGAGGCCAGCTCGGTTTCAGGCCCTTGGAGATACTCAGCACAAGTTTGTAGAAAGTTCAGTCCAGTCCTTTCACTGCCCAAGGCAGAAGCAGCAGCTGCAGGCCAACCCAACAAAGCAACAACACAGCAAAGGGGCAGTACTCCTCCTGGCAGCTCTTCCAGCTCTTCGTCTTGGCAGGTTCCTTGATTCCAGCGAGATCTAAATTCATGGGGTCAGGGCCCCAATATTTATATCCCAAATTCCTTTGTTCTCTGAAGGCAGAGAGGCCTTTGCCTAGTCCAAACCAGTTCTGGAGCACTTTGTTGACAAGTCTCCGTCCCTTCTTTCAGTGAGTAGGCCAGGGACATCAGACGCACCACAGGAGGTGGAGCCAGCATTGTGGAGGGAAGGCACTGTCCTATTCAGGGCCCAGGTGCGACCCCTCCCACCCATCTACATGTCGATCTTGCTATTCAGCCCTGCGCTGACTCACCCTGTCTCCTGGCATCCCCCAGCCCCTGTCACTCACACTCCAGACAAGGAATACACAACACTCGCAGAGGCAGGCTTGGATGGTTAGACAAGAAAATACCCACTTTCTAAAAGTGGTATTTTCAAACACAGAATGTTAAAACCAACTTCACTAAAAGATGCATTTTATCATTCTGAGTCCAGGCATACTAAACTCGAATTTCTACCATGTTCCCGGGGTCAGTTAGGATTATAAACTGTAATAATCAAAACTGCCCGTTCTGGCCTAGGGGAACAGGTAGCCTTGCAATAGTGAAAACGAACTAGGCTGTAATTCACTATCAGGACATGCCGCACACACCAGGGCATGTCCTACCTTTCGCGTACAACGCACCCTGCCCACAGGGGTACCTTGGGCCTACCTTAGGGGTGACTAACATGTAGCAAAGGGAAGGTTTAGGGACTTGCAAGTGTGTGCACTTGCCAAGTCGACATGGCAGCCCCAGGCTGCGCACAGGCTCTGCGATGGCAGGCCCGAGTTACACTTTACGGGCTGTTTGCGTGGGTGGCACAATCCAGTGCTGCAGCCCACCAACAGCATTTGGTCTATAGGCCCTGGCACTCGCAGTGCACTTTACAAGGGACTGACAGATAAACCAAATAGGCCAATCATGGAAACACCAATCCATAACACATTTTATACACGAGCACTTGCACTTTCCCACTGGACCGCAGTGAGGAAAGTGCGCAGAATCATTACACCAGCAAAAACAGAGTCAAAACCGGGAGGTCAGAAAGCAAAAAGTCAGGGGAAACACGCCAAAAGATGCCAAGTCTAACAGTTATGAGTTGAGATTTATTAATTTACAGCCGAGCTAAAGCCCTCAGTTATCAACGGAGGTGCTTAAAATCCCCAAGCTCAAAATCCAACAGCATACACTCCACAATGGAAGATACGAGATTCTGCCTACAGATACCACACTATATTTCTATATGAAACTGCTTAAATTAATTAATGGTAATACTTTGAATTAAGAAAATAGTGCGGAATTGAGAAAGAATAGACTTATCTGATGAGTTTAGTATTCACAATAGGTTTTAGCGGACACACGGTTTGCTGACTAAACAAGCACTGGCAAAGCCAATAGTTCTTGTCTTTGTGAAATGTTTTAAGTTAAAAAAAAAAAAAAAAACTTTGACAGGTGCTCTGGTCATTTTGTACACTCGCTCACCACGCATTCTTTTTAGTTAACGATCCAAGTTGCATCTCTACCTAAAAAGAAAATAAAGCACGCAAAAGTGTTTTTGTTTTTAAGCGGGTGGCAGGAGAGGGTTGCACCGAAGCAATATGGGGAAGACGGGGCAAATGGCAAAGCAACTAGGGGGACATTGAGGATAGTGGAAACAACATGGTGGAGAGGTGGGCTGATAGTGAAGCAAGGCCAGGGAGAGTGGGGACGAACGGTGAAGCAAACCAAGGGAGGTTGGGGGGAGCGTAAGCAACACAAATGGAGCGTGGAGGAAAGGCAGAGAACACGGGGGAGAGCGGGGGGGGACAGCAATCATTTAAGCAACGCAGCAGAGGACGAAAAAGCAACAGGGATGTTTATGGAGAGGGCATGAACGTTACGGGGGCAGGAGCAAAATCAACACAGGCGTTGGTGGAAAGCAACATGGGGAGCGCAAAAGGGAGCACGATCAAAAGAAGCTGTCAGTCAATAGAGAGCAACACAGAGGGCAGGGGAGAGATGTTCACGAGAGATGCAACTCAAAAACACACACTAATGGAGTGCTTCATACAAGACAAAAAGGTAGTAGTTGAAAAGAAAGCAGTGGCAGCAGTGATGCCAACCAACAAAAGGGATGATAAAGAGGAAATGCTCCATTGGAGGGACAAACACAAGACTGAAAATCTGGGACATGAATAAGAAGCAGTCAAATGAGTGACCAGGAAATCAATGGTAAGCAATGGCAGGCTCCAAGCTCTCTAAGTTCTCGGTAAGCGACAACATGACTAGCAACAGACAGCGCATGCGGTGTCTAGTTGAATCGACCTAAAAAGGCCTGATTTGTAGCTGTGCTCTGATAAGAAACAGGTTTATTTTTCCACGCAATGTAATAAATTCACTGTAAATGTGTGCTTAGTCGAGGCATAATCAAAGAAATTAACATGTACTAGTGAGGATTTGGAGCTGCGTGTTTAGAATTAATTAACTTCTAGCGTGACTGAACTAAACACTGATGTAAAGTAATTGACATGTTGATCTTTGTTACGCAGAAATTCCATTAGAAACTGTGTTTAATGTAAATGAAATCCTGACCAGTTATCGTTGTGCATCTGTTTCCGCTTTCCTTGTCCGTAGCTATATAAATTGTAGTGAAATACAGCTGAATAATGTAAAAAAGAAAAAGGTATTTATCACTCAGATTAGCGCAGATCACATTCTTCGGATGAGGCCACAGCACACTATCCAGGAATGTATCTATGATTTCCTTAGAGACCCCAAACACCAAATACCAACACATAATTGCACCAACCTTAATTGTATCACAATATAAATATGAAAACCTTCTTGGATTAACATTTGGGTCATCTGGCTAGACTGGAGGATATAATATCCACAATGCAAGTAACAACAAATCAAGTTCCAATCAGTAAATTACTGCAGGAAAAGTTGGATGAAATGTTTGATAAAACATGGCTCCACCTACAGGGATTAAGGGAAGCCTCAACCTGGCTTAAAAACCAAATATTTAATATGCCTCCAAGGTAATTCAGATAATACTTTATTTTGGCAGTAAAACACAACCATAAAAGCACAATACAAATATTTAAAAAGTCATTAAAACATTTTCCAGGTCTCAATCATGCATAGGTTTAAAAGAAAATCAGCAAGCAATTAGTCACATGATAATAACAAACAAAATAACATTCAAAAGGATCAAGAGCCCAAGGAAGCCAGGATAGGGAAATCGTATCATGAGGATCAGCACCCCGGGGGGGGGGGGTGGGCGTGGCTAGCCAGCCAGCATGGCGGACGCGAGCTGCTAGAGCTCCGTAGTGAACCCTCGATTATGCTGTCTAAGCCCCATAATCCCACGCCATCCTAGCACAGCCGGGGCAGAAATGTGCGGCTAAACTGCAGTAGCCCACAATTGCGGTCCCACAAAGACAGGAAAGAAGCGGCGAGCCGTATTGGCGGACACCCTAGGGCCTGACAGCAACGCAACCACAGGCGGCGAGGCACCAGGACCCGCGGGCGCGGCCCAGAGACCACGAGCTCGCGACACAGAGCTGCCCAGAGAGGGGGCACGCCGCAGATGGACAATCGCCACGGGAGTAGCGCACCCCCCCCATCCAGGCCCTGATAAAGTTACCGCCAAAGCTGGGCGGTAGACGTTTGCGGCCCGCGCACACCCAGCGAGCCCGCGCCATCAGAGAGGCCGCGGCCCTGCACCTCTGAGCCCAAGACGTGCCGCCGCCCGCTGAAGTAACAAGACAGTGCTGCGAGGAAGTACACCTGCCCCGCAGTAGAAAAGAGCACCACATCGGACATAAGGTGAGCAGCATTTCGCCGCCCCCCTCCCCCTCCTCTCACCCGGCAGCGTGTAGATCGGCCAGGCCGGGGTGCAGAAACCAGGGTAGGCCGCAACGTAAGCGGGCTGTAGAAGAAATGCTGTGAAGCGCGAGAGTGGCAAGGACCCGTCTCGTACCTGGCTCGGGGGCCAGATCGGGCCCAGGTCGCGGGGAGCGGAGTGAACGATTCCCCCTGCCTGCCCAGCGGTGTGCATAATTCGCGAGGCCGACAAGGAGAGGCCCAAGGTGCCTGCAAACACGCAGGCGACCTGACACAGCACCTTAGAGAAGCAGTGAGGTGACGCAGGTCCACCCCGCACCGGGCATGGGGTCGGATCGGGCCCAGTGGAGGGTGGAGTTAGTGCCCAGAGGAACGGCAAGCAAACACAGAGGACGCTGCCAACCTTGCAGGCCCCAGCATAATACGATCGCTCTTGGCCCCGAGAAGAACTGAGCCTATGGGTCAATTCGGGCCCAGGCCGCAGCCACGTTACGGAGGGCGCAGGTTTCAATATGTAGAGGCGCTGACACAGAGGCGGAAGACGGCCCTTCATCCCTTCTCTCCCCCCCTCTCACATATGGGCAGCAAGAATTCCACGGCGCAAGGACAAGCCTTGACTGAGACAGTGAGGAGTAGGGGACGTAACCTCAGGCAACGCAGGAGAGCGCAGGCAACGCAACCACCCAGCAGGTTCAAACGCGACGCGCCCACTCGCCTGGACGACAGTGCCCCAGTAGCCATCAAGCCTGAGATTTCAGTCGGACCTAGGCTAAGGCTGCGAGGCGCCGTAGACAGAATCCTGACACACTACAACAACGCACAGCGAGCGCAGCTTCCCCAGGGCAGGCCTGGACACGGTGCGCCCCTCCTCCACGTGGCGCCCAAACTGCTCATCCTCTGGAAGAAGAACACAGGCCCCCCCCCCCACGAAACTCCACAGACCCCACATCCCCAAGGGTTAACACATCCATACCACGAACACAGGGTGAGGATCAACAAAGACTGCAAACCCACAGTAGAGTGCGGTCTGACCACGACATACGTAAGATCGCCGCATCTTCCGTCGGAGCTACACACACTGCGGCAATGAACCTACAACTGAGGAAAAGTAAGTGGTGCCCGTGCCCGCTCAAGCTGTTAATCATCCATACGGAACAATCCTGCAGTTCGGTGCGACTGCATTCAAGACACCACGCCCCAAGTAATCTGTGTGGCTGCCACGATTTACCAACGAATGCCGACAGCAGAACAACTAGTAATGGGCCGCCTACACACAACCACGCAACAGCCCAACGCACGTAAAGGTAACTCGGAGCCGGTAATCGCGGAAGGTGGAAACACAGCAGAGGCGCCACACATTGCTCTTGCCACCAAGTTGGACTCAGTGCTGGCGGCGGTGATGATCGGATCCACTCTAGACCAAACTCGCTCCTCGCTGGAGTCCAAGATCGACAAAGTCACCTCAGATTTCACCCTGATCACCACAAACTAGGGGAAAAAGTGCACCTACAAGAGCAATCACTCCCGGAGCTGAACACCATCACGCAAAGTCACAACGCAGCCCTGCAAGACCTAATAGACCAGGTACATGCGCTAGAAGACAAAGTGGAGGATGCAGAAGGGTGCTCACGCCGAAATAACATTCGCGTAGTGGGCCTCCTGGAGGGAGATGAAGGACATAACCCCGAGGAGTACACTGAGCGCCGGATCAGAGAACTGCTACCCACTGGCGTACTATCGCCCCAATTCGTGGTTGAGAGAGCGCACCGAGTGCCTGCACAGAAACCCCCACCAGGAGCTCGCCCGCGCCCATTCCTATTCAAAGTCCTCAATAACAGGGACAGGGATATGATCCTGCGAGAAACCCGCAAGCTGGCAGACATCAAAATAGGCAACAGTCAGGTCATGGTATTTCCTGACTACACAGCGCAAGTACAGCGGCGTAGGGGCGCATATGTCACAGTGAAACGACAACTGCGCAACCTCGACCTCAGTTACTCACTACTATTCCCTGCCAGGCTGCGAGTGGTCGCAAAAGGAGTGGTGCGCTTCTTTGATTCGCCCTCCGAAGTCTGGAACTGGCTGGAAGAATCAGGATTATGGACAGGGCCCAGGCCGCACATGGAAGCGCCAAGGAAATCTAGCCCCCGAGCAGACACTGCCACAATTTCCACAGCTTCCAACTCAGAACAGAGAAGAATGGAGAGGCAGGAGGCGATACACGTAGCGGCAACACTCGGAGCCGCGATGCAACAACCAGACCGGCACCTAAGCCCTACCAGATCCTCAGATACCAGTGCCTCCACACCCTCCATGCTTGATGACCCCGAAGATTACCAGCTACCAGAGGTCACACCGCAGACGGCGGATGACATCATCTGACTCTCTGTAAACTGCTGTATCCTACAGATACCAGTACACGCAAGTACCTGCCAGCCTGGCAAACTATCATATCGTAATTCTTATGTTGTCTACATATCTGCTAAAAAACAGCGCCGCCCCACGCACCGCCGCAAACATCGCTTACCTGATGGCGCGATTGAGGGCACTCGCAACACGCACACACTCCCTGCACGATAGATTGGCTGGGATGTCATACAATCAGATCACAGTACCGAGGAAAGGAACACCCCCATCTAGTCACACACCATATACACCCATACTGAACGTCATACTGACACAGTTATTGCCATAGTTGGGCACCCTAGTTTGGACGAGCATCCTATTGGAACTCGCCCTTGATAGTTATGCACGGTTTTGTTCACCCTCGTGCCTTGTTCATAATGTTATTAACTCGGAGCACACCATGAGCAACCACGCCTTGCACTCCCTGTACCGCCCTAGCCAACTCAACGACGAGAAATGGTACAGGTCAGCGTAGTTACATGGAATGTGCGCGGTATGCACATACCGTCACGTAGACACTCAGTATACAACTACTTACAGCAAAGGTCTACCGGTATCGCACTACTCCAAAAGACACACATGTCCCAAACGGAACTAGAGCGCCTGCGCAGAAGACGGAGAGGCCAGGTGTACGGCACAACCTAATCGGCCCATGCACGGGGTGTCCTCATCTGGGTGAGAGCTGGTATCCCATTCATAAGCGAAGAAGTGTTGATTGATCCTGACGGCAGATACACGTTAGTTAGTGGTCGGCTCAATGGCCACCTGATACTGATCGGCTCCATCTATGCCCGAACGTAAATAAGCCCTCCTTTTTAGATAACCTAACTGGGGTGTTGGCTAAATGGAACGGAATTCCATGGCTCCTTGGAGGGGACTTCAACTTTGTGCTTAACAGACTTAGACAGGTCGTTCCCGCCCCTGACCAAAACCACAGCAGCATCCAATGCGCAGGCCCTCGCAGACTGGCTCACTCACTGGGCACATGCAAAAAGAACAATTGATGGACAGAATGCAGAACAATGTCATACATTCACCCCAGTACAGAGATCTGGGCCTAAATCCATCGTTTTTTTGCTCACCATGCCATTCCAGTTTGGACCCAGCCATATGCAAATCAGGCTTGACCCTGCGCCCAATGGGAACAGTCCAGCCCGAACTGCCAGGCCAGGTCCTCCCTGGACTGGAAACAAGCATCCTAGGACCGGTTTCGGGCTTTCAGCCCTCATCAGCCAGGATAACTCGACTCCAGTGGCATGGAGAGCACGGGACCCACGTCTGGGCATACCCGTCCCACTCGGGGTGACAAATGCAAAAAGAACAATTGATGGACAGAATGCAGAACAATGTCATACATTCACCCCAGTACATCATTTGTTTGCTGTAACACTTTTCGCCATAAGTGGGATGGGTATGCCCAGACGTGGGTCCCTTGCTCACTGTGCCACTGGATTCAAGCTAGCCTGGCTGAAGAAGGGTGATATACGCTGAAACCGGTCCCAGGATGCTTGTTTCCGGTCCAAGGAGGACCTGGCATGGCAGTTCGGTCTGGACTGTTCCCATGGGGCACAGGGTCAAGACTGATTTGCATATGGCTGGGTCCAAACTGGGGTGGCGTAGTGGGCAAAAGAACGATGGATTTAACCCAGATCTTTTGACTGGGGGAGAATGTTTGCATTGTCAGCATTCCGTCCATCATTTGTTTGCTGTAACACTTTTCGCCCTAAGTGGGATGGGTATGCCCAGACGTGGGTCCCTTGCTCACTGTGCCACTGGATTCAAGCTAGCCTGGCTGAAGAAGGGTGATATACGCTGAAACCGGTCCCAGGATGCTTGTTTCTGGTCCAAGGAGGACCTGGCCTGGCAGTTCCATCTGCACTGTTCCCATGGGGCACAGGGTCAAGACTGATTTGCATAAGGCTGGGTCCAAACTGGGGTGGCGTAGTGGGCAAAAGAACGATGGATTTAACCCAGATCTTTTGACTGGGGGAGAATGTTTGCATTGTCAGCATTCCGTCCATCATTTGTTTGCTGTATCACTCACTGGGCACTACTAGATATATGGCACGCCCTTAACCCCGACACCCGGGTCTACTCATATTACTCCGCGGTGAATGGGCTACACGTGCGCCTGGACCTAATAGTGGGATCCCCCGCTCTGCTTCCTCTAGTTCGACAGATAGAATATCTAGGCCGGACACACTCCGACCATAACCCCCAAGCACTGCAACTCACCTGGGAACCCGAGCGCCCCCCAGCCCCCACATGGAGCCTCCAAACTGCAGCACTAGAAGACCCAGCGTTCGGCTCATCACTAGGAACGGCGCTCCTCGAATATTTTGAGGTCAACGAAGGTACAGTAGGAGACACTAGTGGAATGGGAAGCATTTAAGGTCGCAACAAGGGGACACTGCTTGGGAGCAACCTGGAACATACGTAGACAGCTATCCGCTGCCCTCAGTAAAATAGAAATACAGCTCCTGCGGTACGAAACAGACGGGGAGAGAAGTGCACATCGCTTAGAGACACTACGCGCAGAGCACGCCACACTGATAGAATGCCTTAGCTGTCACAACTACACCGCACATACGGCCCGTACTCACGCCACTGCCGATCGGGCAGGCCGACTCCTGGCCTGGCTAATTCGTCAGGAACCCACCCACAAACCGATAGGCGCACTGCGCACCGATACTGGGCTCCTGATACACACACAACGTGACATCCACACAGCTATGACACAGCACTACACCCGGCTGTATCAATTCCAAGGCCGCTGCAATACACAAGTCCTCACAGCATTTCTAGACCATATACAGCTACCTGAGGCGATACCGGCATACATACAGTGAGATGCTAAACGAGCCGATCTCGCTAGAGGAGATCAAGGAGGCAATATCGTCCCTGGCCACGGGGAAGACTCCGGGACCCGACGGACTCCCGGCGGAGTATTACAAGGCACACCAGGTATCACTAACAGCGGTTACACACCCTCTATGAAGCCTCTGTCGAAGCAGGATAGCTTCCTCCTTCCCTACGCAAAGCACACTTGGTATCCCTACTCAAGCCCAACAGGGACCCCATGGACATGAGCTTCTATAGGCCCCTCGCCCTACTCAACACAGACTATAAATTATTAGCAAAAGTCCTGGCAGACAGGCTTGCACAAGTGGTCCCCCCCCTGGTCCATGCAGACCAAAACGGCTTTGTGCCATCTCTTAACACCTCACTCCACCTGTGCCGTTTCTTTCGGGTTGCAGCCTATTCCACATGCACATGGGCAAGGGCGGGCTGCCTCATACTCGATCTTGAGAAGGCCTTCGACTCCCTAAACTGAGACTACATGTTTGCAACCCTCGAAAAATACAAACTAGGCCCCACTTTCCTAAAGGTGACCCGCCTGCTCTACACGAAACCGGTTGTAAGAATAAAGATGGGTCCGTACGTATCGGATATAGTCACAGTGCGACGAGGGACGCGGCAGGGCTGCCCACTATCCCCCCCCCTCCTCTTCGCGCTGGCGATAGAGCCACTTGCGGAGTCGATAAGGACGCAATTAAATGATGGCATCCCGTTAGGCGATGGCACACACAAGGTGTCATTGTATGCAGATGACCTTCTGGTCTATCCAAGGGACATAAATGACGTGCCGGGGAAACTGGCTCAGATCCTACAGGACTTTGCGGCCATATCAGGGTTGAAGGTGAACGTAGGCAAATCTAAACTATACGTATTCGGTGAAGGAAATCACGACCCGGGCCTTGTACTTAATGGGGAAAGGGCACAGTGGAGTGCAGACACATTCCGATACCTAGGCATACGAATAGATCGCCAACCGCCGGATCCATTAGATGGCAACCTAGGCAGGGCACTAACAGCCACCAGGTCCCAGATGCAATTCTGGAGCACACTCCCACTTGCCGTAACAGGCAGAGTAGCACTTGTAAAAATGGTGGCCCTATCGAGATTCCTTTATTATTTTGCTAACTTGCCCATATATGTGCCCACCCTCTTCTTTGCCACTCTAGAGAGGACGGCTAGAGACTTCATATGGGGTTCTGGCCGACACAGAGTGGCGGCGAAGAAATTATATTTGTCTACGGATCAGGGAGGCCTAGCGGCACCGTGCTTCGAACACTACTACCTGGCAGCCCAACTTCAATGGATCGCCAGATGGATGGCAGACCCCCAACGTGACGACACAGCGACCGCATGAGCGCCATACACACTACCCCAGCTCCTAAGGCTTTTCCACCCTGGCGCGAAGACAACCCCCAGAACCCCTGATGCTAAACGTGGCATACAGATGCTACCACAGGAGCCTCCACATAACCAGACCTATAACACCCTACGCCCCCGCGCTCCCTTTGGAAGGCATCCCTAGAGGTCAGTCTATGCTCACAGCCGTCGAGCTACAACACTGGCATGAAGCAGGTATACAGTCCCTGGGAGACCTTTATCGCGACGGCTCACTTATCCCCTACACGACACTGATAGAAGACGAGGGGCTGCCCCCAGGTCAGCTCCTCCTACATTGTTCATTGGTGGCTACTCTTACGGTGAAATGGGGCGATCTTACTACCAAACCACAAACATCTCACCATACAATACCTAGAAATCATGGGACAGGGCAGACACCTCACGCAGTGGCTCGCAGCCTCACCGAGACAACATGCAGCGATTAGCCTAGACCCCCTCCAACGCAAGTGGGAACACGATCTGGGCCGGCAACACTCAGACAGAGAATAGGCGCAGGTGCTAGCCAGTCCAATGAAGATTCCCAGAAACATGAGATTTAGGCAAATACAGTAATAAATCACTCAGAGGGCGTATTTCACGCCGGCCAAAATCAACAGATATTTCAACCGCGCTGACTCTGCCTGTCCCAGATGCGCCACCCTTGACGTCGATCTCATACATATGCTCTGGAGCTGCACCAGCCTCAGCACATATTGGAGGGAAGTAGCGGATACACTCCATAACTGCACCGAGCGCGACATACCCTTCGACTGGCCGACATATCTGCTGCACAAATTCCGTAGAACACGTAACACTAAGGTAACCTCCAGATTCCTAGATAGGCATAGTGGCAGCCAAAAGATTAATCACCAGAAAATGGAAGGCGCCCGACCCCCCGGGTTCCCAAGCATGGAGGCATTCCACACTTGCATGGGCCAGAGCAGAAAACATTGCGATCCGGCACAAAGAAACCATGGGCCTAAGGAAAATACCGATATCTGCAAATTGGGACGCAATCCTGACGGCGCTGCAACAGAGCGCAGATCCGCCGGACCCGATCCCGCAGGCGACCAACTCGGCTGAGTGACGCCGCGCGTGCGACCCATACTTCCATGCTAACCCAAGGCACTATGACCAAATAATACACGGCCACGCTCCATCACGCGATCTTACCAAGGGCCACCCAGCAGGAGAAGGTAGAATAGGCGAGGCACATACACTGACAGATAGATGGGACTCTCCAACTCAGCTCCTAGTTTTATGTTCTCTTCCCCCCAGTTATCAATTGCACTACTCATCGTGGTCACCTAAACAGTGCCAGCCGCTACATGTTACTCATCACACGATAAAAAAACAATGGTAGTCCAGTTGTTTCTGATGTATACTATGAGTATTACCATGCGCAACTCCTGGGAGCCACCACTCAGTAATACCCACTGTATAAGCAACTGTGACACTGTAATTACTAAAAAGTGCATATGATGTAACAAGGTTGATGCTACTGAACACTAATGTACGATGTGCCAATTGTTGTTACAAATAAAAAACAATAAAATATATTTTTTTTAAATGAGGATCAGCAGCCCAGGCGGACCAATCAGGTGAGTGACCCCTCAAGCAGCATTTAGACAAGGGTGATCTTGCAGCTTCAGCCTGTTAAAAAAAATATTTGTTTTGGAGGGCGTGGCCAACTAACATGGCCGATCGGACGTATTCTTGATCGGCTCCGTCCTACGCCCCGTTTAATCCACTTAAAGAAGGCGTACTTACAGTTTTCCGACGAAGACTGCACAACCCCATGGGCGGCGGGCTGCCGAGGAACGCCTGGGGCCAGCTGTAAGTTGTCTACGCATGGGGAAAGCCGCTACGGAGTGCTTAAGGCAATTACCAAAGAATTTACAGAGCACAACCACTATATAGTATTGTAACTGACCTTGTAGTCAGTTTGTTTTTTAATAAGCCCAAATGAGTGTAAAGTTTATAATACAAAACAAATATTCATAGAAGTTTTTACAAAAGGCAAGTAATCTTGTAAAGTCTTGATTCTGTTGACACGAAGTACGTATCGTAGATGAAGACAGCCGACACGTGTTTCGTCGTTTATACGACTTTTTCAAGGCTTAGAAAAATTTCTGTGGCTCAGAATTGAAGAAACTTCTTTGAAATCTCGGATTTTCGAAGAGAACAATGTCACGAAGTATGGACGCAAAGTTTAAATCTTATAGAACACTCAATATGATTTTAAAGTGCTATTCAGCACTTTCTATTTCCATTGTAGACGGTGCGTCAAAAATTGTAATTAAGATACATTGTAGATATGAGTCACAAATAGCGGTACTCTCGTACGAACGGACGCGTCCCGCTACAGTGGAGAGTTTTCCGACGAAGACTGCACAACCCCAAGGGCGGCGGGCTGCCGAGGAACGCCTGGGGCCAGCTGTAAGTTGTCTACGCATGGGGAAAGCCGCTACGGAGTGCTTAAGGCGTCCGGAGCTCCGTCTGAGAAAATGGCGCCGTCCACCATGGCGGAATCCCGGTAGCGCGCTGGCCAGACCTCCGGAGCTCCCTTCCTGACAGCAGCCGTCCAGACAGCCAAATAAGAGAAGGTGAAGGTTCCCCCGGTGCGAACTGCACGCTACAGCGCACCCGGGAGATGTGGCGGATGCGGCGGCAGGCGGCTTGAAGTGGGAGCTCTGCACCAAAATGGCGGGATCGGCGCACTAATGACAAAGCTGCCAGCTTCGTGATGCCCCCGGTTTTGTAGATTACGCCGGACCGTCAGCGGGGTAATGCATGGCTCCTGCCCGACACACCATTAGCGCAGCCAGCTTCGAGGCAGCCCAGCAAGGAGAACCTTATACACTGGCCAGTCACTATTGGGAGAATGCCAACATCGATGTCACCGCTCCAATAACCACCCAACAGGCAAGCGTGGCACACGGTGGGGGCGATTGTATGTTAGCCAAGGGACTTGTCTATTCTGTGGCAGACCCGACGAAGTTCTGAGGCTCCCCTCCCGAGGGCCCTGAGGAGGCCGAATGCCTGACCTTAACATGGCCGCCTAACTGAAAAGGTATTCACTCGCAGAGGATACCGTGTGCCCTCAAGCCTACCCAGTGTGATTATTCCCGCAGTAGAGCTCACCCCTGCTAAGACACATACCGGGATCAGTGTTGAGACCCTTGGAGGAGGCGGCGACTCTGCGACGGTGAAGCCCGACGGGGTTGATAAGTGGCCGGAGACACTGTTCTCTGCACGAGACCTCCACACTGCTTCTACGAGACGGAGGGGACGGCCTGGAGCTGACCACGTCGCGGATCCTCCTATGCCACCTAAAAAGACCCCCAACAACAAAGTCTCCAATTATTTTGGCCCTTCCGGCACGGGAACGTCAGGCGAAGAGACAACACCGCCAGAAGGGGTAATAGCGCTAACCAAAGAGGATCTTCTTTCGTCCCTGCGGGACTTTAAGAAAGAACTCAGGTCAGAGATCAAGGCGGACTTGGATGCCTCCTTCGAGTCCTTCCGTGCAGAGATGAGAGAGAAATTGGTTTCTTTACAGGCTGACGTGGACTCGGTGGGCACCCGCACGCTGGATCTGGAGGCAAAACACCAAGAGTTAGTCGACCGCCTCACACCCTTGGAGGAAGACTCGGCCGATCTATGTAGCCAACTGCGAGCCACCGTGCTTAACTGCGAAGACCTCGAAAACCGCTCACGCCGCGATAACATCCGAGCCAGGAGCCTGGAAGAAAACTGCGAGGGCCCAGACCTAGAGGCATTCATGGTAGGCTTGTTCTCCTCGGTGCTCGGTGAGGCGGGCCCGGAGGTCCAACTGGAAAGAGTTCACAGAGTTGGTCTGAGGCCGCCGGGAGACAACCGCCAACCCAGGGATGTGCTGGCGAAGTTCAGTTCATTTAAAGTTAAGGAACTGGTCCTCCAAAAGGCTAGATTAGCTGATAAGGTCTCCTTTCAAAATGTCTCTTGCGAGCTCTACCAAGATGTATCGCAGGCCACGCTTCTCCGACGCCAACAGTTCCGTCCGATCACCGAGTTCCTACGAGACAATAGAATCAGATACCGATGGACATATCCTTTTGGTATAACCTTCCAATGGGACAATAAACCTCATCACTGCACGACGTTCCAAGAAGCAGCGGAGCTCCTGGGAATTGAGTCGTCCTCCTCTACTGACAAGTCCCCTTCACAAGACCTGGAAGCCGATCGGCGGCGACGACGACAGGGTGGAAACCAATGGCGTACAATGGGCCCTGGAGGCAAGAAATCCACTGAGTAAGCAGTCTGTTGCTGAACTTTGTACTTCTTTGAGGATCCACCTATCTCGACCAGTGATGTGGTCAACTAGAGGCTGGTGGAGTGAAAGACTTGCAATTCCTTGACTGAGAGGCTCACACCGGGTCCCCATCCCTGGGGATGCCCAGCTGTTCCCATCGAGTTTTGGTAGGTGCGGTGCTTCCGCAAAAATAATTCCTATGAGGGGACCAACCGATGGGGCCCCACAGGGCGATCCAATCACAGGCCATGTCCTTGGGTCCGTCTAGCTACACGACACCCACCACGAGATGCCGGAGGGACTGCTCTTTCTCCACGGCGGTGGGGGGGTCCCGTGTGGAGAGCACCGACTGTGGAGATCGTGCTTTGTGACTCCCTGCCACATGAGGTGTCACTGGGACATTGTAATTGGTCTGCTTATTCTTGTTTTTTTTTTTTGCTGGGGCCTTCACCAATGGGTTCATTGATAACCGGTTGTATACAGTTATAAGCCATACGCCTTGTATTTTGCTTATGTTCATACGAGGGGCATAGGAAACGGGAATGGTAACATTTCTCATGAGTGTTCTTAAAGGGTTTACCACCTATGGAAGGGGGCTCCTCCACACTCATTTTCACTGTTTCTTATGGTTAATTCAGTTAATTCATGGTCAAGATGTCCTTTTTCTTTTTTCTGGGGATCAGGGGGTGGGAGGGGATGATGTGGTGATGACATGGTGGTGGCTTACGCAGCTCCGTCGACAACAGGGAGGTGAGGGTGAAGCTTGCACATTTAACGAGGGACAGGAAGTTACTCTTTTCACACTGTGGTACATGAGGGCACGGCGGTTTGCCTCTAGGCTTGAGAGGAGGGAGGTACATTGGGATAGATGGTAATTACTATAGCTTCATGGAACGTTAGGGGCCTTAACTCCCCGCAGAAAAGGCAAAAGGTATGGAAATACCTCACAGATCACCACTTCGACATAGTGGCTCTCCAAGAGACTCACTTACAGAAGGCTGACGAACTGCGGCTGAAGCACAAAATGTACCCCCTTATTTATAGAGCCTCAGCACATACCAAACACAGAGGGGTAGCACTATTATTCCACGCAGCGACGAAATTCCAACCTCTAGACATTCAATCAGACAAGGATGGGAGGATGGTCATGGTCAAAGGTATGCTGAGGGGAACTCTTTGCACCTTCATAGCAGCATACGCGCCTAACGCAGGCCAAACAAGCTTTCTTAATGCCCTGCTTGATAAAATGGAGCACTTTGTGGAAGGGCCTACAATACTAATGGGTGACTTCAATCTTACCTGGCAACCCGATTTGGACAGCACTCACGCACACAGATCCGAAACGGGTTAGTTCCCGGCAGACCTTAAACAGAGAATGCGCGATTTTGGGCTACAGGACGCTTGGCGCACCTTATACCCCCAGACTAGAGACTACACATTTTATTCACACGTACACCACACCTACTCACGCCTCGATTATATTTTTATTAATCAACGCCTGATGGGTAAGCTGACCGAGGCCAAGGTTTTCCCCCTTGCTATCTCGGATCATTGTCCGCTTTTAATCTGCCTACAATGGGGTTCAGCCCCAACCACGACCCACAAATGGTACTTCCCGACCTCCCTCACACGAGATAGTGTCTTACGGACGGAATTGCGAGCAGCAATCACAGAATACTTTAAGGTGAATAAACCGGAAGATACCTCCCCGGGTAACACTTGGGACGCCTTTAAGGCGGTCATCCGAGGGAAATGTATAGAACTTAATTCCACCCTGAACAAACAGCGGGCGCGGGAGAGAGAAGCTCTAGAGAAAGAGTTAGAACAGGCAGAGCAAGTACAGAAGGACAAACCCTCCAGAGTGACCCTGCGCTCTCACCGCACTACGAGGCAAGCTCAAAGCCATCTATAGCAACAGGGCGGAATACACGCTTTTAAAACTTCGCAACATCTCCTACACTCAAGGGAATAAGATTGGCAAGCACTTAGCAAGACAGCTGAGAGTAAAACGAGAGAAGAAATACGTTGGGGGCATTCGCGATGCGAATATGGGCCTAGTACACGCAGACAAAGAAAAGGCTGATCTCTTTGGGTCATTCTACAAGACTCTCTACACTAAGGAACCCAGAGACCCGGACTTGCAGGACGGCTATCTTCAAGCCCTGCGACTCCCCCGAATCTCACAAACCACGAACGATATGCTTACGGCCCCTATCACGGTAGACGAGGTGAGAGCGACCATCTCAGCTCTTAAATTACACAAGGCCCCAGGGTCAGACGGCCTCACCGCCCACTTTTATAAAACCTTTGCCCCCGATCTTATACCTCACCTCACAGGCCTTTTTAACCAGATGGCGGAGACAGGTGCAGTAACCCCGTCGATGGCTGAAGCGGTGGTAACAATCATCCCCAAGCCCGGGAAAAATGTACAGCTCTGTGGCTCCTATCGTCCAATAGCTCTCCTTAATCTAGACGCAAAGTTGTACTCCACTATTCTTGCGAACCGGTTACAAGACCTGATGCCAGATCTGATCCACCCGGATCAGTCCGGCTTTATCAGAGGGCGGCAGACTCACGATAACATCAGACGTACAATACACCTAATCGAGAAAGCCCACAAAAAAGAGATACCAGCAGTATTGGTAGGGCTGGATGCCGAAAAGGCATTCGACCGGGTCGATTGGGCATTCCTCTTTCGGGTTCTTTCAGCTTACGGCTTCGCAGACAAATTCATTCGCATGATTAAGGCCAATTACGCTCAACCACGCTCCTAAGTCCAGGTCAATGGGGTACTATCGGCCCCGTTTTCTCTCACAAGAGGCACTAGACAGGGTTGTCCTTTATCACCCCTGCTTTTTGCACTGAGTATTGAACCTTTTGCAATGTCCATTCGCAATAATCCAACGATACAGGGTATACCCTTTGGAGGGGACGAACACAAAATCTCACTCTTTGCAGACGACGTGCTACTGACACTCGCAGATCCGTCACACTGACTTCCGGCCTTGCAACTCGAACTCGCCAAACTCGAGGTTGTAGCTGGCTTCAAGGTCAATCTTGACAAATCCTACATCCTTAACCTCACTCTTCCGGACGCGTTGGTACGTGTAGTCCAGTCCCAGTCTCCCCTACAATGGACGACCCGCTCCCTTCAATACCTAGGGATCCAGCTAACGCCTCGTGTAGAGGGGCTTTATAAAGCTAACTTCCCGAGCACACTGCTCCAAATACAGAACGACCTTAAACGGTGGAAGCCCCTATTCATCTCTTGGCTGGGTCGCATCCATGTGATCAAGATGACTCTGCTACCCAAATTACTGTACCTCTTCCAAGCCCTGCCCATAGACCTCGATGTGACCTTTCTACCTCGAATCAAATCTCTGCTCACAAAGTTTATTTGGCAGGGAGGACGGGCCCGTTTATCCTTCTCCATCCTGCGTCGTCCCAGAATGAAGGGAGGGGTGGGATTGCCAGATATCGGCTTATATTACAAAGCGGCGCAACTGAGGATTGTGACGGAGTGGTTTAAACGTGAATCAGGGAAACACTGGCTTCATATGGACAGGGGAGTGACGGGTAGGACAATATGGGATTTGATTTGGAAACCTAAGAAAGAGCGCCCTGCGAATGTGTACATCAGCACCCCCAACGTCCTGAAGGTGTGGACTCCATATCAGGAGATGAGGCCTGGACCTCGTTCCCTTCCCCTTACACACCAATACACTTTAATCCGGCCTTCCCACCAGCCCTGCACGAAGGCCCATTTGACGCTTGGAGGGAGGGAGGCTGTCTTATGCTTGACCACTTAATCCACAACTACGACATCTTAACTTTTGATAGCTGTAGATGGGAATTTCACTTACCGCCAGCCGAACACTTTCACTATCTCCAACTTCGACATTGGGCACTCACCCCTCATATACAGAATAATGCTACTAGGGAGAAGACAGGGTTTGAAAAGTATGTCCGAACAGTGGGTTCTATGAAAGGGGTGATATCCTTCCTCTACAATTATTTACTCTCCTCTACGCCGACAGCTCAACCGCGATACATGAACATGTGGGAAGGCCTGCTGCAACGGGACATACAAGATAAGGAATGGGTGGCACTATGGTCTGACATCTCGAAATTTAATCACTCCCTAGAACTCAGGGAAGCACATTTAAAAACTCTAATGGACTGGTACCTACACCCGGCCAAACTCAAACGACTGTTCCCGAACTCGTCAGATAGGTGTTGGAGGGGCTGTGGGCTTCTAGGCGATTTCCAGCACATCTGGTGGGACTGTCCCACTATACGGCCCTTCTGGGAGGAAATCCTGGCTCAACTTAAAACTATGCTGGGATATCCTGTCCCGACCACCATGGAAGGAGTCCTCCTAGGTTTACGAGACCCCACTCTAGAGCACCAGACCAAGGCGGATAAATCCATCATGTGGACCTGTATAGGTGCAGCGAAAATAACACTAGCAGTAGCGTGGAAAAGGAAGACGGCCCCCACCACCTCAGTCTGGCATGCACGACTTTGGAAAATCCTTTGCCTAGAAAGAATGGCGGATATATTCCGCGATGACTATAAAAGCTTTGAATATAAATGGGGTCCCCTGGTAGCCTTTCTCACGCGGGGCCTGCCGCTGGCGGTATGCCTCCCGACTATTAGAGACATGCATCTCTTTCAGTTCTAGCACCCTACACTTCGACCTAGCCATACACCCAGCCATCATCTGTAGAGTCACCACCACACACCTTGTTAGTGGGAGGGGGGAGGGTATAGGGATTCATTTTAGTAGCTTTTCTACTTTCTTTGTTTTGCCTTTGGAGCACCTTCCCGGTTGGAAGGATGGAGCATCAATTTGCCACGGCATTAGAGGCTGACACTGTTTCAAGGAGGGAAGGACTCATTCAGCCTCCAAACTGTTTGAAACTGTACAAATCAATATAGAAGGTCTCCCCTCCACAGATAGGCACGGCAGCCGGTGGACGGTGGTCCTCGGCCATGCTTCCTTGCACTATGTCATACTGCTATATATGATTCTGATGCTCCTGTATCTGTAACGCTACAATTGTGTTTGTATCAAAATGCCAATAAACATACGTTTTACAAAAAAACATTTGTTTTCCTTTGTGTCACGGGGCGGGTGTGTGTCGGGACGGCCAGGATCGGATGAGAGACTGGTGGGAGGCGCTGGACGTCACTGCCCCTTTTATTTTATCACCACAGGAGGACTGGGTTGGGTCATCCACGTCCGACACCGCTGTACGGGGATACGGTCCCTTTAACTGGGATCCGACATGGGAAGCTCCCGCCCCGTTTGATGACGACATCGCCCTCCGTCCAACAAGAGAGGGCTGGACCAGGAAGCCAGTGTGCGCCGACACAGGAGGTGAGACAGGAGGAAGCGGAGTTGCGACGAGGAAAGACGGAGATAGCGAGCGACGGATCCCGAAAGAAGAGGCAGACCCAGGAGGAGCGGAGGAAGACCCCGAGAGAATCACAGAGCCAGGAGGCCAACGGACTTACGCTTCGCCCAGCCACGCTCCAGGAGGAGCGTGGCTAAAACAGGTACGGGACCGTTTCACGGGCTGGGTGGGAAAGCGGGGAACGCCAGAGGCTTAGAGGCGCGAGCGCAGCATCGCGCATTGGGAATAGCCGATCCCCATCCACCGCACCTACACTCCCGTCAATTGAGCGTGTGTCACGGTATCTTGCTGGTTGTGGGCTGGTGTTACCTCACTCCCTCTCCCTGACAAAACACCGCTCCCTGTTCACCCTGACCCCGTGTTGTCCTCTTCCTTCCTTTGGGGTATCCGGAGAATCCGACGGTGGCCAGCCAGGACAGAACACCAGGAGGAGGCGATAGACGTCCGGACCAAGCCAGGAGGAAGACGACAGCGCACACCCCGGGACCTAAGGACAAGTCACACTCCATTACCCCTTGTACACTGGACACTCATAGGAGACCTACAGTTAAAAGAATAAAACCTGCACTTTCACGACCCGGTCTCCCGCAACTCATTTCCGATAGTCTACACTTTGGCAACAGCACACTTCAAAAAGCGATCAAATGCTACTAGAGTGTAGGAGAATGTAGCTGTTGCAGATACAACAGTGCCTCAGCACATCTTCTAATGCTACAAGCTCTAATTAGTGGGACTAGAAACCTTTTGGAGTAAACCATGAAGTACATGCAGAAGGAGGTGAAGTGAAGCAGACTGAGGTGAAGACTCCTCACAGGGACAGAGTAACATGTTACTAGGATCAAACTGACCCAGAGGAAAGCTTAAATGACACCCCACAATACCAAACCTAAATCTGGTTTACAGAAATCTGTCCCAGGTGGCATCCACCCATGACAGGTACACCTTCATATTGAGAGTGGTTTGCAAATTAGCATAGTCCCTTATAGATATTTTAGCTAGTTCACTTTCCTCTCTAAGCTGCCTTTTCCTGGTTTGAAACGCATTTCTGACCCAGTCATATAAATATTTGAAAGGGTGGAAAAGAGTTCCGGTCTCCCCAGGTCTGACATTTCGTGCTTGATGTATTGCAACCAGGGAATGGCCAAACCTCTAGCACAACCAAGGCAATCCATGATCACATTCCTATTCAGACCTGCATGTGGGTTTGCCCAAACAGCAGACCATAGCACCAGGGGGCCCAATTTAATATAGTCTTCGACAAACCCGACACCAAGCTCCTGATGAACCCTATAGGTCATGCAGGTGGGGGTACACCCAGGAGACGACGCAGAACCCTGTTCTCTTCTGTCTGAAAGGCGGAAATGTTTGAATATCCCCATGCCGACTCCATAAGTAAGAATGGGGAGGCATTTGCTCCTAAATACCTCCAACAGAGGGGCCATGGGCTTTCTGTCAATACGTGAAGCTAAGCTGTAGATGTAACCGGCAGCACTAGCAAACTTTTGGGAGGCTTTGTACTTACAGGGACGCAAGTTTCCCTGTGCATCAAGGACCACACCCAGGTAAGTAAAAATCCTGGGTGGAGACAACTTGATGGGCTAGGAGATATACGTTCTTCAGTTTGATGGATTTAGGCCCACAAAACATGGTGTAGGTTTTTGAGCGGTTTGTGGTTAAGCACAGGGACCCCATGAAGCTGACAAACGTCTGAAATAGTGTTTAGGCTCTTGTGTGGTCTCCCAAAGGTAAGTGAAAATGGAATGAGGAACATCAAAGACAAGCGCACAACCACTAGTCCCTCACATCTGAATAACTGAAATCAAAAAGCTGCTATGATCAGCAATTTAAAGATACTAATGAAAAAAAATAGCTCAAAAGTCATCTTACTCTACATTCCTCAGTTCTTTATGCCTCTACCATATTGTATGCTGTTCTCTCGAGTCTCAAGATAAATGGTGCAAATAATAATATGTGAAAAAGGTTCCAACATCAAAATCTATAAGCAAACCAAAGAACACAATAACACTTCAGTGCATATTTAAAGTGCCAACCATGACCCATTTAATTAATCGATGTACACTGCAAGTTAAATGCCAAAATACTTGCAAACAGATTGGAACCTATTCTTCCTAAAAACATACATCTTAAAATAAACTGGATTTTGAAATTCAGATTTTTCAAGTGCTAACGTCGGGCTTCTATGCTATGTAACCGAAAAATTCAAACAAATAACATCTCCTGCAGCGGCGATAGGGTTGGATGCAGAGGACTTTGACAAGGCATCATGGGCCTTCCTATTTTCAGCACTCCGCAGATTTAAGTTTGAAGATCAATTCACAAACATGGTAACGGGCATTTATGACTGCCGATCTGCGATAGAACTAACACCACCACTGCTGCCTCATTCCAACACAGCCAAGGAACCGGATGAGGCTCTCCCATCTTCAATTGCTCCCAAGAGACTTAACCCCAACTAATTGCACTAACAGCGAACTGTAAACTAGAAAGGTTGTTTCAAAATCTAACAACAACAAGCATTTGCATAGCCAAAAGGTCTCGCTTTTGGGACCTTATAAGTATTTAGATATGCAGCACAATATCCTTGGTGCAACAACATCAACTGTTGCATGATTAAACACTTATAAGGTCCCAAAGGCGAGACCTATTGGCTATGCCAATGCTTGTTTGTTTTGCTCTTTATTAGTGTTTTACGGGACCTCCGCTCCGTGCTCTTCTTTATTATTCATTTAATTAATACTTTTTTTAAAACCGGGATGCTCCCACTACCCCTGCAAGTATCGTCAACTATGTCTTTTTTTTTGCATTCCCCATCGGAACCTGCTGAATCATGGTATATAAACCCACAGCATGGTACAGATTAGGAAGAGTATGGCTGCATGAGTAAATCTGCAATCCCTGCCATTCCAGCACTGCTTGAAGGTCTGTGTCTGTAGTCCAGAGGAAGGCGGCTAATTAGCGCCTGCCGTAACACCGCTACCCTCCGTTCTTTGGAGAGACAACTAGGTGGTGAAAGCTTGAAAGCGGGCACTTCCTTCCATGATGCCACCGCAGTGTAAAAGAGCTTTGTTTTCTCTCCTGTGAAGTGGCTACAGTACGCATCGGGGTTTCCGATCTACTGCTCATGTTGATGGCTTCCATTGAAACACAGGTTACTTCACGTTAAAAAAATGTTATCACTTGAATAATCGGAAGGAACAGAACGGATTCCAAACCCTTTGGTCAGCTTCTGAAATCACAGTACGCAACTGCACGAGCACATACCTCTGAAAAACAAATGCAGTGGTAAAACTATAAAGAAGTAGAACAGGATGTGAAGTCGACTATAAATCATATATAAAGTTTTAGAGGAAGAAGTTTCTGCTGATTGAAATGTGGCACCAGTAAACTGTAAAGCATGCACTTTAGACCGGATTGTTTTGGGGAAGACAAAGAACCGAAAACTTACATACACGTCTGATAACCAAGACAACAAGTGAAGCGCTGGACAGCAGAGACGTCGGCAGCGGGGGCGAGCGAGCGCGGCAGCCTGGGCTTTTGAAAGCTGACCAGACGCTCGTGCGTCATGGCCTTTTCCCCGCACGGCCAGCATGTGTTTCCAATTATCGCGCCCGGGTCTGGGCACGATAATTGGAAACACATGTCTGCCGCGCGCGTAACCGCAGGTAAAAGGCCATGACGCACGAGCGTCTGGTCAGCTTTTCAAACTCCCTAACTATAAGTCTCGCAGAGCAGCGCTTGCGCGCTACTCGAGGCTCGACCTAAAAAAGTTGCAGCATATGCAGATGACATACTAGTCTTCATATTATCATAAATTGTATTTAGGCCACAATATTTGTCAGACGATATTTAGGCCGCAATATTCTGGTACGGTACCCAGGTGACCATCCAGGACCTTCTGCCTCTACTGTTTGTGGAGCATGACTCACTTTACATGGCTTCGGCTCACTGTTCACTATATGTTGCAGTGTGTTGGCTAGCAGATTCACAGCTGAACTCTAAGCAGGGACTCAGTCCTGAGTAAGCAGCTCCACCATATCCTCCTTCACTGGGAGTGGGAAGGACCTTTGATTTCTGATAACTCCGGTATAAGGAGTTTCACAATGTCGTGTGTTTCCTACAGGGGCTTTTTCGTTTTCCCTGTGTTAGCCTAACTATGCACATTGTAGGTCACTTTTGCTTTGCACGTTACCAAAGGGTACGCTTGTTTTTTGTGCCACACTGGATTTTCACATAGTTAGCACACGTTTTTTGTCCTTTTCCTGGGATTTAGTCTGCACAGCCTAGGCAAGGTCAAATAACACTGTTTTATGTTATTCTCTATGGTCGGACGCTAGCACCTAGACAGAATAGACACCCAGCTGCTGTTTTTGAAAACACGTTTTGTCATATAGCCCGGGACATATCGTTCTAAAGGGGCAGAGAGCGGAGACTGACAGACAGCACAAATCCTGAGACAAGAGAGCTGCATCAGCTGGGATGTAGAATAACTATCTATGAATGCTAAGGTATGGGGTCTGATGCCAAGCTCAGAGATCTATAACCATTTAGCTTTTGTAGTGAGATGGGGTATGGGTGACTCGGTCCCTACATGCTGAAGTTCTATGGTCCCAAGCATAGTTCTGTTCCCAAGCAGAATCCCTGCAACATGGTGCCACCAACCTTTGGTCTGGTACTAATTTGAAGGTCTCCTGAGTAGTGCTTGTGAGTGTCCACAAAACCCTTACACCTTTTCCCGGAGACGTCCATGGTGTTCGGGATTAATCCTCCGCGTAGTTAGGAAGCACCTGTCTTGGTTGGTTTTTGAAGCATCAATATTAAAAGGTTCGAACCCAGTTTGTGTACCACTTTGAATCCATTTCTGTTTTCTGGATAGCACAGCCTGTGCCCACTCCGGTCAACTGCAGACCTGCTGTTTATGCACAATTCAACCATCATGGGCTTCCTAATGCAGGTGGTCCTCTTATTGTTGTTGCTGAAGCGGATGAAGCATACCACTGAAGTTTTTTATTCTTGGGTCACATTTCCAGATATGGATGGTCAATCTAATACAGTCCATACATACACTACACCTGCAGCGCCTAGTGCATATAGACCTTATGCGCTTCTTGAGATAACTCTCACCTACTGGGAACACCAAAATTGGTTCCTTGGCGCACTCCCCCACATAGCTGGAGTTGTCGGCTTAGGCCCCCTTAGTAATGAGGGGGCGACTTGGCCAGCCCTAGCGGGATATACACCCCATCCTGATATGGATAATTAAAATCTTGAACAATCACAATCTTTATACACTGGTCTTGTTGCCTTATACAGACGCTCAAATCAGTTTGTTCCATGTACCTTGTTGGCAGGCCCAGCTAGGAATGGCATGCAGGGGCAAGCCCAGTGGCCTACAGCGCCTACCATAAGTCCTGTAATTGTTAGTTCAGTTATGGGCAAAAGAACCACTAATCGTGAGGAAATTCCATTTTGGATAACCCAAAAAAAAAAAAAAAAAAAAAAAGAGGAAAAACCAACTTGAAGCTGTGTTTCCCTTTACGGGTCCACAGGGCAGGCACAGAACTTTGACCATGTGCACGAATTTTGCAGCTGTCTATACAGTCTGTCACGGCACTCCCTCGATGACCGTCTTACCAGACATACTGAAACAGATAGAGAACAAACACGGGGCAGGTGCTGCCCTAGATTTGGGCATGAAAGTAATGGGGAATTTTCCCATAGTGTTCCAAATGATTCTGTCTAATGTTAAAGGTGAAGCAGCCACCCTGGCTGTATGCCAGCGGCTCACAGCGGTTGCACAAGCCGACGGTGAATGTGAGTTGCCTATAATTGTTGCTGATGTGTACACATCCTTAGGACGCAATAATTTGGGAACCAAACCTACTAAACCACCTCTTGGCAAGCCTGGTACAGACAAGGAAGCCAAGCAGGCCCATGAGTTTGTTAAAAAACCATGGGAAAATTCTAAATAACGACAGAAAGGTAAACCTTGCGGAGGTTCTCCATCCCCGGAGCCCTCTGAGAGGAGGTACGATTTTCGTGATCGCACTAAAATCAAAACTCCAGACAGGTATCAGGTTCCTGATACACGTTCTTCTTGATCCTTTCAGGAATCATCTGATCAGCAGTACGACAGAGGAGGGCGATCTGAAGGCAGACAAGAAGAGTACGCAAAACCAAAAAGGGAGACACCACGCTCGTTTGACGTAAAGATAAAGAAGTAGTACAGACCTAATCAATATAAAGCCCCGTTTCAGAAAAAGAAAGTTGCAGCTTTAACAGCTAAATATGCCACAGACGCCGAGAACCCTCCTCCTGAACAGGAGCTGGGTGGTGACTCTCCTCGACAGCGCAGCAGACGTCACCATAGTACGCCAGAATCCCCAGTAGTTTCTGGTAGCGAGAGCGTAGTCCCTCCAGATAGATTGCATCATTTAGATATTCAAAAAGAAGGTGACTTTAAACGCACTAAATAAATAATGAATAAATATTCTGGGAAAATTTGACTTTGCTTCTGACATCCTGTTGGCGGAGATCAATTGCCCCCCATTGTTTGTACATGCACCCCCCTCTCCCCCAAGGAAAGAATGTTACTCTACCTTTTATTCCTGCTCTTGTCCCTGAAGAATTCGAACAAGCTTATGCAGCTGAGTGGGCTCATGCATTAATCCCTGCGCTCAATCACAACCATGTCGGCTGGGATAGGGATTCTCCTTATGTTATACCTTCACAATCCAGCCCGCAAGTGCAACCACACAAAGCACCCATTAAAGAAATACTCTCCCAACTGGAGTACCAGGGAGTAATTGAACCCTGTCTCTATCAGATGAATAATCCTCTTTTTCCGGTTCTAAAAACGGATCATTCGGATACTGAATTGTCAGACTATAGACATTTAAACAGTCACACTCGCACTTTTGCAGTACAAAACACACATAGTATGGCAATAATTATTAATGTGGTCCGTAAAAAATACAAAACTACTACAACAAACTGGATATTTTCAATGGTTTTTTCATCCACAATCTGGCTCCTGAAAGCCGAGATTGGAATGCTTTTAGCGCCTTCAGTTTTCAAATGCGATATGGGCGTTAGTCAATGGCTATAAGAATAGCCCAGGTATATTTGCTGCACGCATTGTATCAATTCTTCATGATAGCGACCCGGACGCTCCGTCCTACGTAGACAATATCTACTTAACGGACAATGAATTAAATCCCCACTTAGATAGAGTAGATTGCATAATATTGGGATTTTCTGAACTTGGTTACAAATTCAACTGTAAAAAATGTTATATAGCTTTTCTGGGTGTCCTTTTCCTAGGATATGAACTCACGCATGAGGAAAAGAGCCTTGTCCCTCATTTTTTTGCTGAAGTGAAACCTCCAAACACACTCAAAATTGCAGTCCCTGCTAGGATTTCAAAATGTTGGTAGGAAGTACATACCTGAAATGCACAGCGCATTAAACCACTTTAGGAATTAATATGCCCCGATTTTTCTGCAACATGTTAGACATCAGTACACACAGATACACTCCAATCATTACAATCTGACTTGCTTCAAACATGCCACTTCCATACACGTGTCAATACTACAAACCTGGTCATTCATATTTTGGCAGGTGCAATTGGATTCACATACATCACTTTTAATGAAGGTGGAACAGTGTCGATTGCATATAAATTGCATTTATATTCCAATGCAGAAATGAGTTTTGCTTCCACTTACAAAATACTGACTGCAGTGCAGATGGCCATCCTTAAAGAAAGCCCGCTTGCACAAGGGAAACAAATAATTGTAGTCACAAAAGTTAGCGTTCTGAACACTAAGGTCCTCCATCCTAGATGGATACAGTGGGCAACATCCTTAACAGCTGTTGCTGTAGACTTCGTCTTTGACCCTTCTTTACAGACCCAAGAATTTTTACAGTATGAGCATGTTTTTCCAATGCCCTTTTCTATTTTGCCTCTCGATCAGTATAAATATATTATTTACACTGACGGCTCAACCTGCTATAGGTTCTAAACAACAATACTCAGTGGCACGTGCTATTGGTGTTATGCTGGACGGCGATTTCCGACCTCAAACAACCTGCACGTAGTCTTTAGGTGACTGCACTGCACAGTTGGCTGAGCTGAAGGCTTTGTTTCTTGTATGTGAGCATACGGATTCCGAATTCCCCACACTTCTATTGTGTGATTCGTGTTACTGTGTACAGTCCTTTAATAATCATTTACATTATTGGCAACAAAATGGATTCAAAGAGTCTAAAGGTAACACAATCAAGCATAAGATGCTTTGGGTTAAAGTGGCAGATCTTAAAAGACAAGTTGTCATGGACTCATGTAATACATATGTTGAGTCATCAGTGTGTGGGAGCACACGCTGTAGGGAATTCCTTCGGCTGATGAAACAGGCAAATCTGCAGTCGCCACAGCTACAGTTACAGCAATTACTCTTTCTAAAACTAAAGTAGATGATGATATCTTGGCTGCCAGTAATGCAAATAAAAACGGTACACCTTTACCTTCTAAATATTCTTATCACTTGAATGAACAAAAATATCCCTTTTGTAACAATTCCATGGGTTGGCGATCGCTTGATTTCCAACCAGGACCGCACATTTACTTTAGTGATAGCGGCACACGAAGGTGCTACTTCAGCACATGCTGGGGTGGCTGCCACAATTTTGCTGCTACAGCAGTGTTATTGTTGGCACGCCTTATATCTACAGGCCACGAATTATGTCCGATGTTGTGACATTTGTCAACAAATTAAAGCTTCCACCTTGGCTCGTCCACTTCAGAAGCACCTGTTGATCTCCAACAAGTCTTTTGGCTGCTTTTATTTGGATCACTGTGGTCCACTAATTTTGGACACTGTTCAAATTTATTTTGGTTGCAGTCAATTCTTGCTCTAGATTCTTCTGGGTTTGGCCAAAGCACTCGGCTGACGCTCAAACTGTTCTTAAAGTCCTGTAAGTCTTTGTCGGGACACATGCATGCAGTGCATTCCTCTCGGACCAGGGCCTGGCTTTCGCGTCAAAAGTGTACCTGGATTTTATGGCATCCCTGGGTGCACTGGTGCATTATTCTTCTCCATGCAGGCCAGAGGGCAATTGTGTTGTGGTAAGAATGAACCGTGACTTAAAGCAGTCTTCAACAGCTAGAGTATTAGGCACTGGGATAGTAGGATACATCACCTGTATGGGGTTCAACGCGCTCAAAATAACCACCCTAAAAGATCTCTAGGTGGGCGGAACGCATACAAGGTACTTTTTGGCATCAAGATGCATGTTCCAGACATTGATGGTCCAGACATTGTGGCAGCTCCTGCGATCTTTGCCATAGATAATAGTCGTGCTATCTTACACGATCTACAAAAGTTCTGTGATGTCCAATCAACCGAACAATTGAAAATGTCTCCCTCTTCGAGTACTGATGTCAAACCTGAACTTTCCAGCTGGATTCCAAAAATTGGTGATCTTGTATGAGAAAAGGTGGCGATTAAAAAGGCATTCGGGACATCATACCGAGCACCGGTGCCCGTCCTTGGCGTCCAAGGCACAAGAACTGTGATCCTGCCACTGCTTCCAGGTTCTAAAGACAAGCGATTTGTCTCCATTGAACATGTCAAACTACACCATGTGACCGATTTTACATAGTAGGTCACACGGTGTCCGTGCTATCACACAGGACATTCCTCTGCAGCTAGTGAGCACCACCAAAGCTGTTCCTCCCTGGCTGGGAGAGGGGGCGGAGAGGGTGCGGGGCGAGTATGAGACCACAACCAGCAACACGACCTAAGTGAGTACTGTTCTTACTACTGGGTCTTCTGCAGCTGATGTACAGAACCTCCTATTTTTCAAAATCGGTGCTTCTGGGTATCATATGGATCAAGATGATTTTTCCTCGCACAGTTCTTCTGTTTTAAACATTCCTCCAGCACGGATCGGTGTTTTCATTTCATGGTTGAAACGCACTTATCTAGTCCCGTCTTGGATATATGTTGGGATTACATTTTCCTGGGTTTGTCTTTTCAAGTGGATTGGATTTGTGACACTTTATTTCCTATTGATTAATGTCCACTACCTCCCAGAACGCTCTGCCACAGAACTGATAGACGGGGTGATCGCTACCCCATTCTTCTTCCCATAAACTGAAAAGAGACTCGTGAACATTTCAGCAACTGATGGAATTGTTTGGGATAAAACATTCAGCCCTACAAAGATCCTGCAGATACGATATGTGTTTAAAGTTTCTATGGGGATGTAATAGTACCTGGGTTACATTCAGATGATTGGGATGTTGAAACTGTAAATTCTATGCTCTAGGAGCTGGAGTATTACACTGTTTTCGAATCAGAGGACCTGTACCTTAATTCTGCCAATTACGCCGATATGTTCTGTTATCACCATTATGGCCATCATTTCCTGCACAGGGCTAGTGTCCAACGTACACTTTTTAATTATACACAATGGGAAAATTGTTCGATTCCCCCCACACAGGAGTTCCAAAATGTACAAAGATAAATTCACATATTTTTCAGGATATGACCCTTCAGATCCTACTTTATACTATTTCAAATTAGTTCGTACGCCACCGAAAAAATATATGCTTACACAAACTAAGCTAATATGTACTACTTCGTTTGTCAACCAGTTAGCCCTTAAAGGATATGATTATTGGAAAGACACTATTTAACTAAAATCGATTTGGGGAACCAAACCTTGGCAAGTTCAGGGAACGGAATTTTTGTTTTGAGCATGTTTAATCCCAACACAAACGATCTTCCTTAATGACACCGTCCAGCAGACTACATGTCTGGGACTGGCAAAATTAAAGAAATGAATGCCCCGGATATTCCCTCCATTGCCCTTTTTGATAATTGGCAATGTTTGACAAATTATACGGAGGAACAGTTAAATAGTATGGTGCAGAATGGTACATTTAATTCCACACTTTTAGGTCCTCAAGAATGGTTACAGTGGCCAGTAGACACGAATGGTTGACAAGCTCGTTTCTTGAATTCCACACCTGGGTTTAAATCAAGCAGACTTGACCCACGATATTCTAATTCACAACATTATGGTCATATTACCACACATTCAGTGAGGAAATTGTGTCAACAATGGTTGTAACATTCCACAATATCTGCAGTAAGACAACATCTTTCTATCCTGACAGAAGACATGGACTTGTCGGATTTTTTATTAGGTCCTAGATCTCAACTTTCTAAAAGATTTATGCTGCATATAATGAAATTTGGAAATTGTCCCAAATGGAAGCTGCCGCACGTTTAAGACAATATGATCAGGACAATTTGGATAAAGTGCTTGCTGTTGTAGACAATAGTATTAATACGCCGTCTACTTGCATTTATAATTTGATTAACATTGTGTTGTCTGTTATTGATTTTATGCAAAGTGACATATCAGCATTATACCATGGGCAGAGTCAGCTTCGATCAATCATGCAGTTTAGCTGGACACTTCAAACACTTAAGAATTGGCGCGTACCATGGCGATATCGGATATCCAATACATTATTTTTGCCTTTTAATTTGCCATCGAACAACAACTGATGGCAATAAAAGATGCAACGTATACAATGCTGCATTTAGACAAGTTAGAACAACTCCCATTTACCACAGACGAAACATCTTCAGCAGTATGGTTGATACACAGTGTAATATCTATGCCGATCTCGACATTTCAATTCACAACTTGCAAGAAACATTTCCCTGTCAGTAGATATGAACCCCTAGGAGACAGCTTTATTCATTAATTATGGTCACTTCCGTTTACCAATCGTTGTGAACGTCCTGGGAAGGAAGTATTCCTTACTGGAAAGGAAAGCGACTCTTCGGTCGGGCACTCACATGTATGGCAGCAAGTTATTGTGCAAGGCACATGTAACGCTTCTGTAGCAAATTCGGTCTGTTTCTTAAAAGGAATCCAGGCCCGTCAATACTTCCGCTTATTACTGTCCTTTCAAATGGTAGTTATGTAAAGCTTAAGACTGCTGTGGGATGTGGGAAGGAATTCCATATATATTATCAGTTTCTCATCCTATCACATGTTGTAATAATGTCCTGTTTCCCCTTACGCAAGGAATTGTTGAGAGCCTGCTATGGCCTTGCATCCCAACTTTGAAGGCAGACTTTAACAAGCTAAGCAGACTCAAAGCATTATTGTTTCAAAAAGAAGTCGCTCTTGCATCGGCCCACGAGACCTTCTCGTTACAGGTGGCCAGCACATCCAGCCTGATACAGGCACTGTTAAACACAAATCTCCCACTAAATTTTGGCGAATTTATTCATTGAATTTTCAACATAACTAACACTGCCAGTCTTGTGCATTTCTTTAAAGTTATAGGCTCCGGCTTGGTCTCTTCATTCCATTCTATATTTGAAGTAATACCGGCTTTTATTCATTCTCTTTTTTCCAGTGTTTTCGGGGGACATCCGCTGCCGTTATTCCTCATTTGCAGCATTTTAATCCTATTTTTGCTTCTCCACAATAGATGTTCTTTTTGCAAGCCCTCTAGAAATACCAAAGCTCCAGCAGTCATGAGTGTATGCTTCGATACTTTGGAATCTTGTTGCTTTAAGAACTAGACCTTGATTGGTCGCTAACATTCTGACCCGTGTTCCACTGCCTCTGGTGCCCCTTCGAATGGGCACTGGATATTTGCCTGGCTTTGCATACGCCTACTTCCATGGACATGGAACTGCTGATGAGTGAGTCCTTTATCGACCCATTGTCAAAGCTGTCCCTTGGGTTTGCGGCTTCTCCATCATGCAAGGTATAAGCCCCTCCTTCCTAAAGAGATGTGTCTGACCGCACCTGGATCACGAAGCACAGGCTCTACTAACACAAATGAAGGTTACCAAGTATCTGTGTCAGCATGGGCTGAGACCGAGAATCTTGTCTATTCTCTGGAACTTGTGACCTGGGCTGTCGACCAATCATCTTCTACGGAGACTGTCTCAACCCTGGAGTCCCTGGCCTTTTCAATTTGTGAGTGGCATCATGGATTCCCCTGACTCACCATAACTTGGTTACCTTTTTAGGTCGAGCCGAGCCTAGCGTTGCAGCGCATGCGCTGCTCGCTCTGCGAGGCATGCTGTAGTAGGGTATGTTGTGGAAGTGCCGTGGAAGCCCCGCCCATATTTTTCATTGGCTGGTGTCATTGTCTTTGGTAAACGCTGGCTTCCAATTCAATATGAGGCTTCTTAGTCTCGCCTTGTTACCGCCCAGTCTCCTTTTGTGACCGCCCATCAGGACTGGATCTTCTACTTGCGGCGTTACACTGTCTCCTTCATTAGTCGGTAAGCACTATTTTGGCAATGGCGGCCGCGTATTTATTTTTGAATCGCGCTTTCACTTTAACAATAGCTGCCGCCCCACCCTGCGAGTGCTGTGTGGGGCGGCAGCTATTGTAAAGTGAAAGCGCGATGCAAATCTAAACAAGCGGCTGCCTTTGCGCAATGGCGACAGCTTGTTGTTGTATGTGCATGCCGAGCGCAGCGCCCGCTTCAGGGACACCGTGCTCTGGTTATTTATTTTTTTTTTTTTAACTTTAATTCAAAGTGCGGCGCCCACTTCAGGGACACCGTGCTCGGTTTATTTATTTTTTACTTTAATTCAAAGCGCTGGCTGCACCTCCATCTGCTCGATTATTTCTTCCCTCCTCACTTAAAGTGAGATGGCCACTTAGAGAGGTAACAAAGGCTGCGGCCCCCCCGTGGCGGCGGGATCACGCATCGCTCTGAGCCCGCCAGCTAGCACCGCGTACTGTACTCCCAACAGCCGCGTCCCCAGGTAGGAGGTGAGGGGTAGGGCAGGGAGCCGGGGATACGGTCGGAAAAGAGCCTGAGAGCGCGCCGACTGTGGCTGAGGAGTAGGCGCGGCCTTGCCAAAGCCAGCCCAAATGCTGATTGGCCAGTCATCCAACTGCAGCCCTCTCCTAATTGGCCGGATCTGAAAATCTCGAAGAGAGACTTTAGAGGGAGGTTTGGATGTCCCGAGCTGTCCGGGGACTCGTTACCCACTGTCACAGAACTGGCGACTCGTCCGAACGCAGGCGGTGAGTTTGAAATGCTGCGAAAGCATCCACAGATCATGGTACCTGGTATGCCTGCTGCTCTGCCCTTGCTAAAGGAAAGTGCCAGGGCAGCCCCTCTGCTGTCCCGGGAACTGCTTAGGCTATACCAAGTCTCTGGTAATACAAGAAACTTCGCTCAGGTTGCACCAGGGTCCGCTTTGCTAGAGTGAAACAAAATCAAGTACAAGGCTGTTGCAGGGTCGGAAACTAATGTGCTCTCGGCTTCATTTGTGCCCGAGACGCGTATTACTGAGGTTAATGTCTCAGGATTGCAGCTGTGACAGACTAGCTGTTGCCAATATTTGCTTTGTACACAGTTCGGTTGTGTCGGGCTGAAACTGCTAGCATCCTGCTGTGCCAGCGCCTTCAATTACAAGGTTACAGTCCGTGCCAGGTTGCTCCAGGACTGCGAAGTCTCACACTGTACGAGTGACTAACTGCTCAGGGTCACACATTAGAAATATAGACTGGTACCAGAACTGAGGCTGTGTCAGAGTTTGCTTAGTACAGGGATCTGGCTGTGCCAGGACATGTTACTTTAGAGTCGGAGGAGGGTGCTGGTCGGGGTGTGCCTCTGACAGTTTCAAGTGTTAGGCTTTACATTGAGTGAGTCTGTGCCTGTGTCAAGACTATAATGGGTTTGTGTCTGAATCAGGGCCAGGCTGTGCCAAGGTATGACTTTAGCAGCGCCAGACCAAAGGGCTGGTTGGGCTGTAATATACAGAGATTGCACAAAGTTGCAAAAGTTTGAATCACAGCTAAAGTGTGTGCCTACTTGCATAAGCGTTTACCCCTGCCAGGCCTTGGGGTGGTGCCAAGGCAACATGTTACCAGTGTTAGGTTTAGCAGGAGTGGGGCTGTGTTAGGGCTTGGGCTGTGCCAGTTTATGACTAAGGCTCCCTGTTTTCCGTTTTAACTGATTTTTACAGATAAATACAGACAGAAAAAATATATTTTCTTGTCTGTATTTATTTTTAAATGTGGATAAAAACGGAAATTGGGTTGCTTTTTGAGTAATTATAAATACTGTCTGTGTGGATTGATAGGTTAGGGGGCTAAAAAAGAAAGGAATTTTAGTAAAGAGGCTGTAACAGAAGTAGATCTGCACAAGGTTGATACTGAAATTTGCATATTTCCTTTAAGTGCATTGATTTATCTTTTGCAGGTGTTTACAGCATTGAAACATGGTCGGCATTCAAGCACAAGTGCATATTTACCGGTTAAATAAATGTGGAAATATACTAATTTCAGCTACATTTTTCCACAAATCTCAAAATAAATATGGATAGATACAGATGAAATTAGCAAAAAATAAATATGGATAAATACAGACAGAAATGTCAAAAAAATAAATACCATAAAACCGGGAGTTCTATTTACGACGGACTCATGTTGTACCAGGTTGGGAGAGAGGTCGGGTCACACTAGATCAGACTGTTACTAAACGTGCGCTCTACGGACATCCCCTCTGCATGAATTCGTACTGTTCCCGGATTCAGGTTTAGCATGTTGCTTTAGTTGGTTCTTATTTAAACATTGCCTGTGCCACCGTCAGGCACTACCAGACTCAGGCTAAAACAGGGGTAAGACTTCCGGCCTTAACTGTGCCAAGGCTCGTGTGAAATAATTGGGATTGCAGTGTCACCACTTTTTCAGGCTTTACTAGGCTCAGGTAGGTCTGTTTGCCAGGATTCGCCGTGGTATTGCTCAGATGGTGGCCGAGAAGCATTGCTTCAGAAAATGTGAAGTGTCAACAGCGAACTGCAGCAGCACTCATTCTGTACCATCTCTATCAGGTTCAAATTGTGTCAGAGCTTGATAGCAGACAGTACAGGATGTCACACGATTGTAATATCTTGAATATATAGCGCCTCATATCCCTAACGTGACACTATCAAGGTTCATGTTGGACCAGAGGTTAGAACTCTGACAGTACTGATCTCAGGTCCTGCAGGGGGCTCCAGTTGCTCTTAGATTGAACTCAAGATTCACCTTTCCCCTGGCACTGTCAACGTCTCCTCCAGTCACTGCTGAACTTTCTTCCCCGTGACTGTTTTGGGGAGGTCCAAGAGTTTCCCTCGGTGTCCTATTACAGTGGCGCCTTGGAAAACCGGCAAACGCTGCAAACCTTTGTTCTTAGCGCCAAAACTAACCCCCCTCCCTTCCACCCTGAGATCAGAAGGAATGGGCAACGCAGCGGATACACTGCCTGAGGGATAGGCAGTGTCTGCATGCCCTGCCCCCTTCATGACTGCTGCAGGTCACTTCCCCGCCACAACTCACTCTGCAGGTCGTCCTCCACGCCCCACACAGCCCGAACCCTTTCCCGCGCCAGACAGCCCTGCACTGCATGGTCATTTTAGGTGGAGGCTGTTTTCTATGTTTTTTTAGGTCGAGCCTAGCGGATTATTATACACATATATACAAACGAATACACATATAATCCAAATAAATGCTTATATACACAGGGATATGCTGTATATTTATGTTCGAGTATGGTGGTTATGTGGGAAAGAACCAACTCTTGGAGTAGAATTCTGAAGATAAGGTAGTTATCCGTGGATCTTATGTTTGGGGGTAAAAAGTTCCATAGCTTGGCTGCTTGAACAGAGAAGGATGTGCCACCTATGTTTTTTTAGGTAGAGCCTGGGCAGCGCATGCACTGCTCTGCGAGGCATGCTGTATTAGAGTATGAACTTGAAGCCCCGCCCACTCTCCGCCCATATTTTTAATTGGCTTGTGTCATTGTCCTTTATAAATGCGGACTTCTGATTTAATAGGCTTGTTAGTCTCTCTTTAGTACCGCCTTGTCTTCATTTGTAACCTCCCATGGCTACTGGCCCTTTTACTTCTGTTGTTACACGGTATGTCTTATTTAGTCTGTAAGGACCATTTTTTTTTAATGAGTTTCTCCTACTGCAGGCACGACATGCTTTACTGCAACATTCAGCGCACCATGCGTGCTTTCATTTTCCAAGCAGCCCGGGACAATGGCGGCCACTTCTTTGAAATGAAATAGGTCTCGCATTTACGAGAGTTTGAGCCATTGCCATTGTAAATGACAATGTCTTTTATGTGTGAATTATCAAAACAGATAAATAAAAGGCATTGTCATTTACAATGCCAATAGCTTAAACTCTTGTAAATGCGAGACCTATTGCATTGCAAATGCTTGTTCCAAATAGACATATTGGATTTTTATATTTTTCTAATTCACAGTATGACCATCCTTAGTGCACATGCTTTGAGTTTGCTTATCTTGTGATTGCATTCATTTTATTTAGCTATTTGTCGTGCTGTTGCCCCGACCAAAGAGAGGGTGCAGCGAGTTCCCGACATGGACATTGTTGTTTTCCCTATGTTAGCCTAACTGTGCACGTTGTAGGCCGCTTTTACTTTGCACACGTTACCAAAGAGTACGCATGTTTTTTGTGGCACATTATTTTTTCACATATAGTTAGCACACACTTTTTGCCCGTTCCTGGGATTTAGTCTGCACAGCCTAGGCAAGGTCAAACAACACTGTTTTTTGTTAATCTCTCTGTTCGGACACTAGCACCTAGACATAGAGACACCCAGCTGCTGTTTTTGAAAAATGTGTTGTCATATAACCCTGGACATGTCGTTCTAAAGGGGCAGAGAGCGGAGACTGGCAGACAGCGCAAAGGCCCTTAGACAAGAGAGCTGCGTCAACTGGGATGCAGAACAACTATCTATGAATGCTAAGGTATGGGGTCCACTGCCAAGCTCGGAGATCTATAATTATTTAGCTTTTGTAGTGAGGGTGGGTTTAGGCAAATCTGTCAGATAATATGACAGGGCTCTTTATTGTATACGATCTAATAGCTATGCTAATGACATTACTGACCTGTATTTGTTTGCTATTTGTGGCGCAACTAATGCACATTAGAACACAATAGTTTAAATAAACATTATAAACGTACCTCAGATCTCTTTTCTATTTATTATGGACAAGTACGAGTGAGAGAACGAAATGGGGTGACCTGCTACTGTGATCCTGAGAGGGTCGAGAGTGTTGGGTTCTGGGGTGCCAAATCACTTGTCTATCTGGAATGGTTAGGTGGGCAAGTGAGGCACTATGAGCTAGTCAGATTCGGGCCCATAGATGCTGATGAGATATGGTGACTCAGTCCCTACATGCTGATGTTCTATGGTCCTGAGCATAGTTCTGTTCATGAGGAGAAACCCTGCAACAGCAATAAATATCTCTGTGCATAATGATGCCTTCAGAATCCATGTCCTCCCATGAAGCACTGCAACCCAACATTCTTGTCCTTAGTTTTATAGCATGGTGGTCTAAAAAGTACGCCTATAGGAGCCACATACCCTTTAAAGAGGGATTAGGGCCCTCTAGTAAGTATGTTCAGCATTCATGCGCAGGCCCAGAAGACAACTATGTGCTAGTTTTGCTGAAGCTGTGCTGCCTTCATTTCATATATTAACTCCGAAAATCTCAGAGTTGGTGTAAAAGCTGTAGCCATACATCTCAAAAACTTTAAGGGGCAACAACTGCTGGGTTTCCTAGTAAGCGCTTCGAATAGTGACATTTTGGTAAAAACAGCCACATGGGCCATAGAAAGCGTTCAAGTTCGACATTTATTCTTAAAGCCACCATGTCAAAATGAAGCTTGCAACATATGGTTACTAAACAAGCCTCAACACTTGGTACATCAATTGTCACTACGGTTAATGGAAACATAGAGCTGTACTTGTTTCTCACGCCCCACCCACCCAACCTCCACTCCATTTGGAAAATGTACTAGCACAAAGCATGCTGCAGATAAAGATAAAAGGCCTTGCACACCTCTCACTGCTTTCAAATAAATAAGTTTCCACATGCCCTGTGGGCGCCAACAAATTGCTGGTGTATCAGCATAGTTAACAATCAGACATATGAGTAAAAGTACACAGTGCAATCATAATATGTGATCTGTGTTGCTTATTCTAGGTGTCATCGTGGGAGATGCTCACAGTTTGAAAGATCAACAATATACAACTTTTACTTTGCTTGGATCCCTGTCCTGTTGCTTGGATCCCGGTCATGTTGCTAATGTCCAGCCTGTACGTCCGAGTGTGAATCTGACTGCGGTTGTGGTGTCTGGTGGTCTCTGTGTATGCCTACCTCCCCCATGTCTCTTCTTGCCAGATCTAGTATGGCTGTGGCATCATTGAGACCACCGATGTATAAAAGCAGAGGGTGATGGGATGGGCAGGTCCAAAAGAGGTACACTGTTGAGCAGAGGTTCCTCTATATATCCCAGTCACCCCAGGCGAGGTGTCTGTTTAGTCCCTGAAGTCCTGAGCCCCCCTTACATTTTCACATACTATCCTCCTTACTCAAGGTGTTCGGGGGGGTTGACATCGAATTTAACCTCTTGTGCTTCAATGTATGTGTCCCATGCTCTCAATGGGGGCCCTCTTAATCAACGATCTAACAGTGAACACCATTGTTCCGTTTCCACAGTTGCCCATTTCCTTCGGTCTTGTAGCTAGGCATGGATTCCAGGCAGTACCAACGATTTCCAGACAATTGCTATCCATATATTGCAAGGTCGAGGAATCTCGCTGTGTACCTTTTTGTCCATGGAATGACAAACACCCACATGCTTGGCAAAAATATATAGTGGTTCTTGAACTGGCTTACACATAAACATAAAATCCCAAAGGCACAGGCCAACAATGTAAAATAAAATTCATTCATGGAGTGAACTGCCACAGAAAAACGATACAAGGCATGCTGCAACTCAAGAAGCCTCCTTATCACCCCAGCTGCTGTTTCATACAGCTGCATAGTTTACTGTCACTGAAGGACCTGTAGACAACAATGTGCATATTAATTCTTTACCAGGGTTCTGCCTATGGCCAAAGAGAGTGGGCATAGACCAAAGTCACTCCAATCGGAAAGGTAACAAGAGGAGTAGGCTGTTCAAGGTATCCACCCATGCAATGATAAACCACAGAATCAACTGAACAATTCAGACATGAAAATATCTTACCAAGTTATCATCAAGAAACTACGAGGTTAAAATTTCCGAAACAATAGGATTTCCTTCTTAAGCCTCTTTCGACGATAAGGGTGTCCACCTATAGTCTCATCAGAAGAGTCTCAGTTCACTTATATAAGTCACTCGCCAAAAGGAAGTCAGCACAGTATGGCATGGTGTTGGAAAAGACTAATTAAAATATATGGATAGGTTAAAATCATGGGTAGTGCATAAATGGATCTTGAAAAGCTGGACGTTCTCTGTACACTGACTGGATCCATCGCACTTAAAACAAGCATTGGCATAGCCAATAGGTCTCGCCTTTGGGACCTTATAAGTGTTTAGCCATGCAACAGTTGATGTTGTTGCACCAAGGATATTGTGCTGCATAACTAAATACTTATAAGGTCCCAAAAGCGAGACCTATTGGCTATGCCAATGCTTGTTTATTATGATGCTGAAACTTGATCTAAGCATTTCTCATTTCTCCAAGTTGATGTTTTGCAATGAAATTTATCAAGGAATAATATACTGCTTTAAAAATAATGGAAGTGAGTATATTTGTATTTAATGTTGTTAGTTTTCCACTGAGTCGCTGCAATTAGATCTACGCACTTATAACCCGTCCAAGTGGATGCTTTTTAATGAATCTTATTGTGGATATTTTAATGTTTTTTGTAAACTGCCTGTTTTTATCTGTTTGTCTTTTATGATCTGATTTTGGAAGATCGAATATTGATTATTGATTGATACTGATTGATTGACAAACGTTTATTAACGTAAAAAGCACACTCACTCTCCTCAACCGTATACTAAGAACTTCAAACTCTTTAAAAAATAGTTTTGCTTCTTCTTTTCTTTCCCTTGATAATGTGAAACAAACTTAAATAAGAGTCTAACGAGACTTTCATTTAAGCTAGAACGTCTTAAAGGACAGAATATGCAGAGCAGATTTTCAACACAAACATTGCGCTTTTTGCTTCATATGGAAGAATTGTTGTAGGTCATTTGAGAATGGAAGACTCAACGAAGATCCACATGAAAATTCTCCATCAAGGTAACAATGTCGTGAAATACATTTTCAAAACTGTAGTCCTGAAGATGAGGAGCAGTTCTGTGAAGTCCACTTGGGTAAAAGTGCATATACTGCACACTCTCCTGTAACCGAAAATTAAACCATTCTAGTTGCTGCAAAAAGGCTCTATTGCTATTGGGCATTAAATCATCTGTCTCTGAATTATGGGACCGAGAAGCAGGCATGCTCTCTAATGGGAGAGAGGCCATTTAGTATCTAAAAGCATGCATCCATTGAGGGCAGCATGCTAAAAATTAAATGGAGAGCAACTGTAACATTCGAATGCAGCAGCGAAAGCCTTATAGGAGTCATTAGCCACCCTGTGAAACACGATCGTTTTCAGTGTAGCGCTCAGCATTCCAATGTCCAAAATCCCCTTACAAATTGCGTCTATTTCTCAAATTCAAATTACTGACAATAACTCAAGCATTATATATTACCTCAGCCACATAGAGACATTTTGAGAGACAGACATAGCGAGACACACAAAGAGGGAAAAATAAAGAGAATGGCGCAGAGTTAGACAAGCAGATGGAAGCAAAAGGAATGGCACCATGAAGTGAACAACGATATACTGAAACAGTGAAAGAGGGAACGAAAGAGACCGAGCTTGCCAAAGTTAGACAGAGACAAAAAGTGAGAGCGACAGTCAGTAAATGTCCAGACACACAACAGACCGAGAAAGACATTCTGTGATAGATACGGACATCAAACACAGACAGGAGGAATCAACCCACCCCTTTTCATTGGTCCCATTGAACTTGGGCTGGCGGCCTGAAGACGAGACAAACTTACGTGTGTTGACAGGTAAAATGCAACCAATTTGTTTGCAAAAGCAGACGGTACGAGTCTCTAAATGAATGCTTCCACAGGAATTGCATACGTTTAAAATGTAAAGGCATCTCAATTTATTTTGCCCGTCTTTTGCTGTTTTCAGCCTTCCCCGCAGGCGAGGTATTTTTCCAGTGTTCGAGAATCAATGCATGCGGAGCATAGGCAGCATAATGGTCTGAAAGTTAAAGCCACCACAACCTAAAACAGACACAAAGTCTAGCAGCCTAGCAGTGAAACATCAGGCGTGTGGGGCTGGTTTAAAAAAAAAAAGCGCTTTGCCGAAGAGCGTGTCAGGCAGGACAAAAGCAATTATAGAACACAGTGCAAAACAGATGGTCCCTGCGCGCGCCGCTGAATGTAAACAAGCGCGCGCGTGAAGCCGACTAGAAAGTGAAAGTGACGCGAGCAGGGAAATGTAAACAAGCGCGCGCGTTGCTCGCTCCCGCAAGGTGGATGCCACCCTGAAAAGAGCTGACCGATTTCTAAAGGTCATCTCCTAGAGCAGCGCATGCGCGCTGCCTAGGCGAGACCTAAAAAGGAAGCAGGCGGCTGTGTTAGTAATTATTGAGAAGGAAAAGTTACTCATGTGCAATCCTTGTTCTCCTCTAGGGGAATTATCATTAATTCATAAGCACTGAAAAGTCAAGCCCACATGGGGGGAACCCTAGACCACCTTTACTGTACATATAAACAAGTAAACACATTTGTTTAGAAATGCCAATTTGAAAAACATATGTAATAATTCTGGACACTGTCTACATGCCAAATTGGCCAAATGTAATCTATTTCTCTTCAATAAAACAGCAAAAATGCTAAGGAACAAAGTCACTGTTACTGAAGTAGTGACTAGTAAGAAATTTTCAAAAATCTTTTGTTTTTATAGAAAATACAATATGGCCATTGCTGGGAGGTAGGCTGAAGTCCTTGGAGGCTGGAGAAAGGGCACTCATGTAATGCTCATTTAAGCAAGTATATTTCAGCAGAAACCCATCATGCTCCGCCAGTTACAGTTAGGTTAGTTCAACTGTATGGATACTTAAGCTCCTGCATACAAACAAACATTCACACCTCATTTGTCCAGGGAGAAATGGTGGGTGTGTTGCTTATTACTGGAATGATGATTTCCCTGACGAAGAACAAGGATTACAAATAGGTAACCTTTACTTCTCCTTTATGGGGCCCTGATTCAACATTTTGCACACCTGCGAGGTGAAGTGCAATGATTTCTTGATACGGGCTAATTACAGATTGTGTGCGCCACGATCTAGTATTCTCTATATCGGTTTGTTCAGGAAACACACAGTGCTGTATTGTCCAAATGTACTAGAACGGAATTTGATTTAATGCTGGAAGACGGAATGTGCGAGCCAGGTGGCTAGCGCTGAGCTTCAGGAGATTTATGTGACAGATCAACACTTTTTTCAACCACTGTACCCAGGGCTTGAAGTTGATCCATGTGTGCTCCCAATCCTGTCGGGGAGCCATTTATCATGAGCATCTGGTCTTAACTATCCTGTTCAAAGGAATCCATCTGGAAAATCCTGATGAAACTGTTTCTATCTAGTGTCAGGCAAAGAACTTCTACATGTTTTCTGCGTGGCACACCAAGGATACGATTAAATCACTGTGTGGGACAGGACTAACTCATCTTCCTAACTGCATGAGGACTGGCACCATTGATCTTCTTGGCACTGTTGCAGTGGTCCCTAGTTCCTCAAAGCGAGAAGACCACTAACACACGTAGAGATGAAATGGGACATGTGGATTGGTGATATGTTAGAAGATAATTATGTGATGTCTGCTGTGAACTTGAGGCTTTGATGAGCCAGACATCGAGGGGTGCATATACAAATATCTTCTTTTTTCTCAAATGAGAAAACTTTGGGTGCATGTTTTAGGCCGAGACAGATATTGTTGATTAATAAGAACTTTTTATACTCTCAAGCAACAGGAATTAGGAAAGACACGCACAACCAATCTGCTTGATAGAGCGGTCAGTAGATTTGATGCATGGCCAGCATCTTAAACTTTCTTTATCCATTTGTTTGCAGTTTGAAGTCCAGAAGAAGTACTAATTCTTTCTCGGCTCCTTTCTTGTGTACTAGTAAGTCACAGAAATACATTTTTCACCATTTGGGGAAGCTGCAACCTTCAGAACTTTCCTCTCTGGTACTATGTTCACTAAGTGACAGACTAGCAATGATGATATTTGGACGGGGGTAGGGCGGCACCGAAACATGGCGGCCTTACACTGAATCTGCTCCGCTTGCCACCTAGCACATTCACAGTAATCCCACGTGGAAGAGCCCCTGCAGCCTGTTGTGTAGGGGTAGATTTGACCATGGGACCCCACTGGAAGCAGTTCTTGTGTCCCTTGAACGGCAGGGACTTGGCACTCGGGTCCCTGGGGTCTGCGCAGCAGAGAGCACCAACCGATGGGATGGACGACTAACTGAGACAGTGCCTTGAGGACCTGGAGGCCCAAACTGAGACCAGCGCTTGTACCGACTTGGTAGGGTGCTCATCCGCCACTCTCCTCTTGCTGCCAGAGGACCTTTTTGGGCCCGCTGGGTTGGCAGGGCTCGCAAGGGGCCTATTCCTTCACCGGTAGGCCGCATTATGGTCTCGCCTTTTCCCCTGTACAAGGGGCTGTGATAAACTGCTGAATTGATTCACCCGTCCTATGCACCCCAGAGACTTTCCCAACGTATCAGGAGACCTATGCATTGGAAAATTGTCCCTTCCAGCCTAGTCAATGTGTACCTGACTGGATATGGAGCTGGTCCCAGGACTCACTGGGGGACCAACCTGGGGCCTGGACCTGACGTTCCAGGCAGCCTTCCTGACAAAAGTAGCATATGTAGTGAGTGTAACGGTCCCAAAGCTTACATCAATCCCTCCATTGGTGTCAGACCACAGACATTCCATGCCCTGCACCCCTGGCTGCCTGCTTAGTGATTCCAAGTGGGAAACGAAGAGCACTGAATCAGGGGGTCCAAACACAGGGACTCACTACCCCTGGTGGACACTCAACATTGGGCTCAGCTCTGACAGCACGTGCTGCAGCTGGCCGTCCCGCTTCACCCCCACCTCCGGGGCAATCTAGTTTGAGGCCACCCCATGACCATATGTATGCTCCTTTTTACCTGCCTGATACTTTGACTGTCCACCTCGATATGACATCGCTGTTTCCTCTAAAGGCGCCTCTGAACTCAGCCTTTTTCGGAAAGCCTGGTTTGTCCCCATCCCTGGGATCTACGGCCATCGATCCCCTAAAAACAATGGAAATGGGTTGTACGAGAAAGGTTAACCCCGGCATTCTGGGACACTGTGATTCTGTCTACACTGAGCCCCACACTGGCCCCTTAACTGATCATGGCGAACTTGATCAAATATTGACTGCCATTGAAGCCACAAAAACGCTCCTAGAATCCAAAACTGAGAACATTACCATTGACACCAACCGACTATTTGATGATCATTGGAAACTGTCTTTGTGGGGGGGTTGGGGAGGAAGGGGGAATTCATTCCGCTTTTTCAATAATGCCAACTAGTAAAAATGTGGTTCTTGCATGGAATATCTAAGGCATGTCACACTCAATGAAGCGTTACCCTATCCACTCCCTACTGCAGCGCCGCAAGGACTACATAGCATGCGAATCATTGCTTTGACGTTTTAATTGTTCAACAATTTCTGGTTGTCTGGTAGTAATTCAATAGTTCGTTTAACATACTTACCATGAATGATCAATAATTGAGACAAGGGTTCTAATCCCTCTTTGGTAAGATATTTGATTTTTTTTAGTTTTGAATTGAAAGCGATGGACTGGAAGGGTTTCTCCTTAGGCAATCATTATTAGCTCATCGGTAGCTCACTACTAATAACAGCCATATAGAGGTATGTTGAATATTTATTTTCTACCCCCAGTGAGTTATGTGAATACTTAAGGCTCTTGCTCTCTGCAAGGGTTTTCCCAGTTGTAGTAGTATTCTTATTTTCCTTTATCACTTAGATTTAATTTGTTTTTTAAAATGTTTTTTTTGTGCTTTTTTTCTTCTTGACTTAGGTGTTAGGATGGGTGTTTTTAAAGTGAATATGATTTATTAGCGTTCATTTGTGCGACCTTGAAGTAGCACTCCCCTTCTACCACAGACTTAAAGAACTACACACTAGGCAACTTCCTTTTCCAAGAATCCAGGGGTCAACAGAAAAGATTTGTGACTGGACACAGGTTTTTCAACATGAATTATAGGGTGCTTTGTGACTGGTTAATTAGTGTAGTCAAAATGGTGGCACTAGACTATTGCAGAATGATGTGCTAGTGGTGTTGATAGGGTAAACCTTGTTAAAGTGAGCAGATTATTTAAGACTCCCTAGAGTAGTGTGCTCTTTAGAGCGTATAAAAGTTTATAGCCAGTATAATCACTGCAATATTGGTTATTCTCTTTTGTCTTCCTGGAGCTATATGAGGGGCTTTATATAATTCTTATAAATAAATTGGGGACTGCAGCTTAGAAGATTTACCACAGGTTAGTCCTATACAGATAGCTTAGAATACCTTGGTTTAATAATTACCAAGTAGTTTGGCTTACTGTGTTATCAGTCAAAGCAAGCCTAGGTTCTTCATAAGAACTTACTATGTGCCCTTAGACAAGAGAAGGGTATAACTAATTAGTGCTGTGCATCCCTCATTTTGAAACTATTGAGCAACTGTCTGCTTATGTAGGCGCGTGTGGTTTTGGTTTAAGAACAAATACAGCTTTGTACTGTTATATGTCTAGCCACCTACAGAGAAATAGGATGAATGGGTTTTAAACATCTAAACGCCAGAGAAGTCTTGGTTACATTTTTCCTATATGATACACAACAGACATTGGTTTTGGAGGATGACGGGCAACCAATTTTAGTCTCTAAATGCCATGTGGGAAAGGCCTTTTATACCAAGATGGCTGAACTTGTTATAAAACACGTTTTGGGTATATTCATCTTGTAAATAGAAGGATATTTTATGGCAAAACTGGGGTGTAACGGGAGTGCAAAAGTCAATCTTACCTTTTAAATGATTTTGTTGATGTTTTTATAGATAATCATGATTGCCTGCCCGTTTGAAATGAGATTTCTCCCTTGTTTTGGCCCATCACTAGAATGTTAATGTTGTTTAGATTGATGTGACTACTGTGGTCCACAAGTAAATACATGAATCAATAATGGCCACATAAGTGTGTTGCTTATTAGAAATACTTTTACTTATTCTTCAAATATTAATGTGTAAAGTTTAGCTTGTTTTATACAGTTTAGGTGCATAATGGAAAACACTGCTCAGTGCATTATAAAAAAAATATATCTATATTTTTTATTCATTTCTAACGTATGTATCCTGGGTTTGGTCCAAACACTTTAATAACATTTCTATCTGCCTATCTCTTTTTTCAATTTTCTAATATCCACAAAGCCAAAGGAAGAGTAAGTTCTGTGTTAGCTGTCTGTTAACTCGTTAGCATATTTGAGAAAATAAAGTGTCTTAAGTCATTTGTAGAATAAAGATTTGTTTGTACATCCCATTGTTACACCTGTTTATTGATATAATAGAGGTGTAGCCAAGATAATCTGCAATAATACAAGCATTTGTGTTCATGTACAAATAAAGTAAAAACTTCAGTACAACATTCAAGGGAAGACTGCATTTCTTTGAAACCTTTGAACTGCCCAAGAATCTATTAATGAAATATGGACAACTGCGTACAGCATTCACAAATGTCGCGCCCAAGGTAGATCTACTTTCCTCAAATTCGAACTTACCCTACTACTCCAAGGTAAACGCCCATTCTCAAGAGGGTATCATTTACTCTCCAAGAACAAAAATTTAGAGCATGGAATTCTGAAAAGAAAATGGGAAGAAAACTTAGAGAAGATCCTCCATGATGCTTATAGGAGGCAGCTCTTACACAATACCAAAAAAGCAGTAGCCACTGGCGCATAAATTCCAACTAAATAAGTTTGGATGTACAGCTCTTAGGACTTCATCAAAACTTCATAAACAAAACAATTTGCTCCCTTCATCTGTTCGCATGGTCCAAAATAGAAAGGTGTGTTACTGCAAACTCACATTTTCTGCCAAGAATTATGGTCCTGCTGTCAAGTCAAAGATAATACCATGTTTCCAATTAGTACATAATTAATAGTGCTCAACTGTTTTTATCAAAGTGAAATTTTGACTAGGCATCAAATTCATTACACCGAATTGGACGTCAGCCTCACAACTTGGTGTTGGGACTATCACATTATAATTCTATTCAATTCATATGAATAAAAAACATGGGATCCAGTCACTTCTTAATTCAAAATGATTGTGACCGTTTCACCTTTATTCACACTTAAATAAAAAAATTATGTTGCATTTCAAACAGATTGCAGCAATAGGGATCCTACTTGTCCCAGGTACTAATACAGGTAAAAATTCTAACCCTTATGTTGTAAACATATGTTTTTCTACAAACAGGAAAAAAAATATTCACGCTCCTTTGAAAACATATCCACACAAGAGCATTCCAACAACGTGAAGTCTTAGAAAATAAATATTATTTTGTCTCTAAAACAGGCCATTCAATCTGCGATGGCCCACAATAATCTCAGATAACAAAGGTCTCAAACAAAGGGTGTGTTTATGTTTGCTGCATTCCAGTGGCAGAGGTGTTGCTATAGTTATGTGTGACAGTGAGAATCCAAACAGTAAACAGATGCCAGGAAGCAAAAAGAACATGCATAATGGAACATGAATAATGTTTCTAGAATCAGATCTTCACTTGGTTTAATCGCAAGGCTTGGGAAGTAACTTAATCAGACATAAGACATACTATTCCAATCACGTTTCCTGGGTGATATGTGAAAGAGCGAGCTAGCTAGCTAGAGAGAGAGACATATATATATATATATATATATATATATATATATATATATATATATATATATATATATATATAGAGATAGACAGACAGATATGATATGATATCCGGCCAGTCTCCTAATGAGGGAACAAGAACACCATATGTTTCTTCTTCCTTGAGTTGGCAGGAGTACTCCACCTAACTTCACAATTCCTCTACCAGACTGAAAATTCTATCTCACAGTATCACTTCCTGGTGAGCCCCCCACAAAGGAATAGAAAGATGTATCCCCATTATCAATTTCATTTTTGGGCTGTAAGCAATTTTCAGGGCTTTGTTCGCCCTAAGTTGGCAGGGTATGCCCAGACGGTGGTCCCTTGCTCACTTTGCCACTGGATTCAAGCTAGCCTGGCTGATGAGGGGTGTTACCCCAAAACCGGTCCCAGGATGCTGGTTTCCGGTCCAGGGAGGACCTGGCATGGCAGTTCGGGCTGGACTGTTCCCATGAGGCACAGGGTGTCATGACTGATTAGCATATGGCTCGGTCTGAACTGGGGTGGCGAAGTGAGCTAAAGAACGATGATGGATTTAACCCAGATCTGTGACTGGGGGTGAGTGTCTGAAAAGTTTCAGCACTCCGTCCATCATCTTGTGTTTGCTTTGTATGCCCTAAGTTGGCAGGGTATGCCCAGACATGGGTCCCTTGCTCACTTTGCCACTGGATTCAAGCTAGCCTAGCTGATGAGGGGTGTTACCCCGAAACCGGTCCCAGGATGCTTATTTCCAGTCCAGGGAGGACCTGGCCTGGCAGTTCGGGCTGGACTGTTCCCATGAGGCTGGGGTGGCGAAGTGAGCTAAAGAACAATGATGGATTCAACCCAGATCTGTGACTGGGAGTGAGTGTCTGAAAAGTTTCCTCCTTGTGTTTGCTCAGAATTGCAATGCACCATGAATGGACCTTCACTGTGCTGCCATCAACATCATCAACTTCTCTACCACCTTCTTAGTTTCCAAAGACATGTGCTTTATTGACTCAAGGAGAATAATATGGTCAACCCAGCTGTTTTTTTCTGGTTATCTCTTTTTATTGGCTATATTGTTTTCCTAACTATCATACTATATCAGAAGAGATTCGACATACCCACTGAAGTTGTAGATTAGGGGTTTGGAAAGCTTCAATAACAGTGAATGAACTACACAGTTTTCCTTCTAAATTCAGTTTGTGGCTTATGTCCGGAAGCAGCAAAATATACGCATCCTTATACAATAATTGGCATTTCCTTTCAAAACACTAGAAGTAAATTTTCACTTGAGTTGGAAATTACCAGTGAATCGTAAATAGGGGCTTCTAAGTGCGCCAGACCCCTCACGCCTCTTCACCAACACTGAAGTGCGTGGATAACAGTTTCTGAAGTATCTAGACACACCCACCAGTTCTACATAAACCTCACTGGATCATCATCGTTCACCTCTGAAAGAAAACACACAACTCTTAGAATGCAACACCTCTGGTAATTACATGGACTCTCAAGACTGCTCTCCACAATTTGATTCTGAACTGCAGAGCTGTATGAATAATTCCTAGTTAGTATATCCAATGTGCAAATGCTACATCTTTTACTTAATTACATTAAGGGAAGTTGGATCTACCTTCTGAAATTTTATTTATGCCTTCATTTATGTTATCCATAACATGATGCAGCTCACTTTCGTAATCAGCTTCCTAAATGTGGCACACCGGTGCAAAAGAGCACAAATGGCATCACTGTATTACCATCATGCACAAAAAGGCACAACCTCAAAATAAGCACCTTTTACAGCTAGCAGTAAAAACTTACACTCGGACTAAAATGGACATCGAGGGTTTGAAGCCTATCTAGTTTCAACAAACCAAGGTTAATTCAAATGCTTCATTGGCTTTGCCAAATAGGTAATTATAAAGGCAGCAGGCTACCTGCTTTTGCTCTCCCAAGAATAGCCTTCATTTCCAATACACAATAAATCTCTTATTATTAATGGAGTATCCACAGCTACCAAATTAGCTATCACCAACTTATGTATACAATTTCTTAGGGTAGTTTCCACATATTTAAGTCAGAGAACATATGGCAATATGTAAGGCAACGGTGTCTAATTCAAGCCAAAAAGTGCTAGGTCAATACCGGATTTTCAGGATATCGGCACAAAAAGAAATTTACACACAATATGCAAATGTGTTACATTTATTTTCAGTGAGTGGTTATGCTGAATGTCTCACAAGGGCATGTACCTCTTTAAGCTATGCTGGACACTTCTGATGTAAAACAGAACTATGTTAAAAAAGGATTGGAAATAAACCTTAGCATGCAGGTTCCACTCAATAGTACATGCTTGGTTTTAGTGCTACTGTAGTAACCCTTCAGGCTCTAGGCCCACAAAAGTGGGTCACCATTTTTATCGGAGCAAGTGGGGTAACACTGGGTGGTAGGAATTTTGTGGAACCCTACAGAATCAAGAACTTTCCCTCCCAGAAATGAGAGAAATGTGTTTGTACATAACGTTTGAGGTTTGCAAGGACTTCTGAGTAAGAAACCCTCGTGAGAACCACAAAAAAGTCACACCACCCTGGACTCCTCTGGGTGTCTAGTTTTTGGAAATGTCTGGGAATGGCAGGTTTCTCTGGCAGCAGCTGAGTTAAGGCCCAAAATCCGCAGCTATCCAGTGTAAAAAAAAAAAAAAAAAATCGTCGATTTTGCTGGGTGTAATGTGGTCTCCAGGTCACGTTTTGGGCTATTTTATGTTGCAGGAGCTACATCCAGCCACACAAGTGGGGTACTGTTTTTATCGGGAGACGTGTGGGAACACTGACGAATAGAACCTCTGTTTATAACTATTTGATTTTTCTGCATTTCGGGCTTCTAAATACAAGTTGGTGTGAAAGAAAGGGGACATTTTGCAAAATGTCCTTGGAATTACACAATAGTATGGGTACCCTTGTAACAATAGCAATTTGTTTAGAAACTCATTAAGTATCTTTTGTATATTCTAGAAATACATAGGTTTCCTCCATACATACATACACACACACACACATATATATATATATATATATATATATATATATATACACATACACACACACACACACACACACACACACACACACACACACACACATTATGAATTGCTGTATTCATTTGAACTGAAAAATCATTATAAGGTGCAGCTCAGTTGTTGGCTCTGGCTATCACCCATTTTTGGAGAATCTATAAACCCTATAAATCCTTGCAACCAGAAAGGTCTATCAACCGTAACAATATATTGCTTTTGGAAATCGGCCATTGTGACAAGAAGTTACAGATGAAAACGTTGTCACAAATGGCTGTATTTCCTACTCATTTTCATTTTTTTACATTTCAACAATTAGTTTCTTTGGGAAAACCTTGAGAGATGTACATAAATGATCTCTTGCAGAATTTAGAATGTTGTCTACTTTTCAGAACAGAAATGTACAGTTTTCCAGGATCACCCATGGGTTTTACACGTTTCCACCACAAACCGCAAGTAGGATCAAACCAAAATAATTTAGAAAAAACGCCTACCTCTCGGAAATAATGCAAATCTTTGGTAACAAAAATGTTTTTTGATACAGCTCTGCTCGTTCCTGAAAGCTGGTAAGATGGTGATCTTCTTAATACAGTAAACCTTTTGTTGATGTCATTTTTAGAAAAAAGCATAAACTTTTTTGCACAGCACAGGTTACCATCTGTTCACAAAAACCCAAAATGTAGCTATATTTTGGCTATTTTCTCAATTTCCTGTAAAGAAATCTACAAACCCTGGGTACCGTTAAAGTCCCCAGGATGATGGAAAAAAGAACGCAAATTTGGAGTGGATACCTCATGTGGAAAAAAGTTATGAAGGTGTAAGCGTTTAGAACCCCGAAATAGCAAAAAAAGGGCTTACCATTCTAGGGGGAATAGTCTCCGCAGTTAAAGAGTTAATAATACCTTTTCCTGGGCACAAGCATTAGAGAAGTAATGTACAAAGTTCCAAGTTCAATAGAGCTACTAGAAAGTCCTTTACAAATATTATACCCCATAATGTGCAGCTGCTAAACTTGCCAACTGACACATTTGCAATATGACAAACTCACTTTCTGACTATCAATATATGTAGATATCTAGTTTTATTTGTCCAGTGCAAACCCAGCAAGAAAGCCTCGAAACCTATATCTCAACACCGCATTTGAATTCTTAATATACTAGCTGATTTTTCATTCTATTTTTCCGATTATGTTTCCATTCAAACTGGACTACCAAACAATGAAATAGCTAATACAACCTTACTATTATTAATAATAAATGTTTTACAAACGGTGGCCCTATTCTCTAATACTCTAAATTTGGTTTTAGATGTGTGTCGATTGTTAAATGCTTCTGAGTGCAGTACTTCTAAATCTGCACTCTTTCAAAGCTGATGCATACAGAGTTCAGTCAATGATAGTATTTCCATCATCTGCAAACAATCAACTAACGTTTTGCCCAGCTTAGGGCTAGTCGAACTTCAAATATTCAAAAATTAATTTAAACCGTTAAAATAACTAAAACTTATTTGTGCAAGCCCACAGATTTTACCTGGCTTTGGACTAGATTAGAAATTTCTGGGAAAACTCACTTTGAAGCAATTCTATACACTAGTGCCTATAGGGCGTTGTACTTTAACACAGTACATACTCAGTTTATCCTACTTTGGGAAGTTTAGAAAAATAGAAGTGAAAACAGATGAGATGTGGGAGAACAGTGCAGAATGGCAGAGACTACGTATCAAAAGAACGCAAATTTGTTAAAATGTCAAGCTGCACTCTCGTCTGCAGGAGCAGGTGAGGGGTGTCACCTGCCAAAGGAAAAGGAGTTGAGAGCAAGGCACCCATAGCAGACATTAGCCTGTCCTTGTTCAGACTGGATAATGAGTCATGGCATAGCGCCACATGCATTTAATAGAGGTGCATTAGACTTGTATGTGGTGTTGTGCAGGGCTGTTGATTAGTATTCCAGAACAAATGTCACCAGTCTATCCACTTTGATTCTGTGGCTTCCTCTCTATTTTCAATAACATTTAGAATTTTTTTATTATGAGCACTGTATATTTAACGTATTTCTTTGCCACTGTTTTATCAGCATAGCTCCCTCACCCACACACTTGGCTGTGGCCCAGATTGTAGTCAAAGATTGAGCAGAATTGCTGTATTTTCAAAACTTTCACTCTCCAATACATTGATGCACCCAAGCCAATATCCCACCTGTGCCTGCACGTACAAGTCTATGTGCAGTCTTACTGCAATTGTGACTGCATGTACGTTTTGTGTGAATGGATATATATGTGCATCTAGATATTGTCCATGTGCACATAAGTGCTTGTATAGGTCTTTTCTGTATGTGCGTGCAAATATAGACATATCTATTGCCTTTGCTTTTTTTCTACGTTCTTACGACTGCAGTGCATGGCCGATGGTTTGCCACTAATAACAGCTACCTTTATTACTATGACATGTAAGAATGCCATATTGTATGTTCTGCACAGTTGAGACCTGCCAAATCACTATCTAGCCTTTAACACCAATAGCTATAAAAACCTCAGACACGATCATCTGCTAAGTGTTTCCTACTGGTTCAACTGCTTCTGTTTATACCCCCAATCAATGGATCTGATGGCACCCTAACTATATCTATCGTATGTAACTTGGTAAAAGATTTTATTCTTCTTCAGGAAAGAGACACTTTCACTACCTTCTTGAAATCTATAGAGCTAAGATATCCTCTACTCGGTCATATGCGCTAGAGTATATCCCTATAAATAAGTGGTCAACCTTAAACTTAAATGAAGGGAAGCTTCTCCGTAAGATAACTACTATGAGCCAAGCTATACCGGTATGAGCATTACGTTTAGAGCTCATGTTAGTTAGTGCCTATTCTAGATCTTTGGCAAACATAATTAGATGGGCATATAACTTACTGCATGCAGCAGAAGGCTCTTTGAGAGATCTCTTAAAGAGCAAAACTTTTAAGGCTGCGGTGAGTCAATATACTTTTAATGTAAATCTCGCATCTGCTTTAGAGCATTTTTAAAGCTCTATCACCCTGCTACAGTCCTGGTCACCTGCACTTTTAAAGCTATTTCTGAAACAAATGACACCGAGACGGAGTTATGATCTCGACATTGCACACTGTTCCCAGTTAGCACATTATAGGCTCTTCACTGATAATTTAGAGTATAAGATAGATCAAAAATATCTGAGATTTACACTAGATCACAGTGTTAGAAGCTGCATTATTATGCTACGTTTAGGGGTCTCACTACTAAAAGCTTACACTAAACACTGGAGTGATACAAGTGACAAGTCTGGTACTTGCGAATTATGTGGGGGAGACGTTCAAGATATTGTAAATGTTTTTTATGTCTGCCCCAGTGAAGTCGTGGTCGAAGCTCTGAACCGCTTTATAAAACCCATATGTTTTAGATATAATTTACCCAGAATTAATGATCTAGTTAAAATGATCAGATCACCACCTGATGAATTTGTGCGTTAAAATCTGTACAAATTTGTTAAAACTTTTTTACCAAAAACTACAGCAAACATACGCCCTGCACGCTTACCAGTTCTACAGGTACCTCCAACTGCGGCACGCCCTTATCACCCATATCCCTAACCACACAACGTTCCCGGAGTTTAGTCCACTTGAGGCTAAACTCCTTATGGGAAGCCTGGGGAAGGGGGGGGGGGGGAGGGGGGAATATCCCAGATATACAGATCCCTGATAATCAATACCCCGTCCACCCTTGACCCCCTTAGAGCCCGCTGGGAGCAATGGGTTGGCCCCCTAGAGGAGGAAGACTGGAGAGACGCATTGATGGCCCCCAGAGTACTAACTATTTCAGCTAGGCTCTGCCTCATTCAAATTTACTACCTTCATGTCGCATATCTTACTCCTGTGCGGTTGTTCAAAGCTGGGCTCCTCCTGTCGCCGCGATGCCCTCGGTGTGCGGCAGAGCCAGCAGACTTTTACTACATGATCTGGTCCTGTGTTCCCCTCTCCCAATACTGGGCATCAATTGTAGCGGAGATGAGTGACATCCTGGGTTGGACGGTCCGCCTCAGCCACCTCGCTCTTCTCCTGGGAGTGATGGATGGGCTGGATGGCTCCCGTACCGATAAGTTATTCCTGGGAACGGCCATGCTGCAGGCGAAAAGAGACATTGCGGCAGCATGGAAAACACCGACAGGCCCCTCAATTGTAAAATGGAGACGGGGAGTAGATTGGTGTGCCACCCAAGAAAAGTCTGTGTATGAAGCGAGAGGGTGCCATGCCAAACACGATCATATATGGGGCAAATGGTTGGGTTTAATGAACTGAATCAATGTACGTGCGGGATGGATGGGAACAGGGATTTTTCTTATTTTAATGTATCCTTTGGACGATCGGCCCAGGTGCTCTCACGGGTCCATATTGAAGTGCATTATATGTCGCAGTGACGCTCGGTTTTGTTTTTTGCAAAAACCCAATAAAATTGTTTATAAAAGAAACAAAAACTTTTTTGCCATTGTTTGAATAGACGCATTGTATTAAGTCTGTTATATTTACAATTTCGCACCGATTCCGAATGTTTTATATTGTTGATCTCTCATGAGGTATAAATCAATAAAAACTGATTTGATGTAACTTCGCAAAGAAACCAACCCAGTTTGACACAATTTCTACAAGAATCAGGTTTATATGACCTATCAGAAAATCCTCATACACCAAGCTCTCACAACATAATTAAACCTCTAATTTGAGATACAGCCTTTACTTCACTCAATGCTTCTTCTTCTTTGTATAGGCTGTGCCTAGCAACAGTCAGTGACTAGATCAAAATAGTTATTTCGCATTGACTTGTGATTAAATATGAGGCAATCTTATTTTTATTTTATTAGAATTCGAGACATATCAAACTGTAACGGTAGAGCTTACTGATTAATGTAGATTACATATCACCATTAGACTCAATCTTAACTACTAAAGCACCTTTCATGTAATATCAATGAACATAGCAATTACAGCAATGTGGTTAAGTGCAACCCTTTTTACAATAAGTATTATTTACTGTGGTCACCGTCTCTCATACTCCAACAGGCGCGAGGTACCACTGAGCACCACAAGTGTCCTTCAAAGACACAAGGCTGTGCAAAAGACTGAATACTCCCTACTCATTACCGCAGGTCTGCGCTTTCTTGTCAATCCTCACTCAGCGCCAGAGGACTGCAGCTCTGGCATCTCTGTAACCCACCTGTCCCTCCCGCATAGCCAGAAAACGAGCGGATCCCAGATGTCTTTAGGCAGAGAATAATCTGCATCATGTGCCAATATTCGTCAAGTCTCTCTTGACAGTAGACGGCATCTTTCAACCACGTCTCCATACTAGGGACGGTCCCAGTACCCCAATGTATCGCCATCCAGCACTTGGCAAGGGAAAGTAGTAGTGCACTAAGTATTCACACTACACGAGGGGCATCTTTAACATATCCCAGGAGGACCACTAACGGAATTCGCTGGATCTCCATGCCTATCATTACAGCAATCGTATTAACAACCTGAGCCCAGAACACAGCAACTCCTGGGAACCACCATGCCAATTGCAGGAAATCCACTACCTTTGCCTCACACAGCCTGCATCGAGAGTACCCCAAAATGGCCATTCCGTGGCGAAGATCATATGTATATTTTATGGAAGTACTTAACATGGATGTGATGCTATGAGGAAAGATACATTGACCATCGACTCCATTTTGTGTAACTGTCTCCATTTTCTGTGCTCTCACGGAGTTGTAGGGTGGGGAGGAGATGTTTTTGCTCTTTACCTGTTTTCGCTCTTCACCATGCAGAGTAAGCCGGAACATATTGTGTGGGATGCGCATTTGGTACCGTTCACAGGGTTGAGATTGTTTTTGCCAGAGAAATGTGCGGAATGTACAGCTCAGCCTCAAAGCAAACACGGGGGCCTGGCCAGCTTCTGTGAGTGACCTCGACACAGACTGGTACAGCCAGCCCTGTTTTTACAACAGAAGGAAGGGGGAAGACGTTTCTAGAAATCTCTCCTTGGGTTGAGTAAAAGGTATTAAAGACGGGGAAGTTTGGCTCAGAGAGGAGCTCGCTGTGGAACGGACACGTTGCCACAGGGAACTTTGGTGATCCAGATCGAGACTTCTGACTGACTGAGGGCTCCCTAGTCATGCTGGCCAGAATGTTGAAAAACTCTTTCGGTGATGAATTTCTATTACTTACTTTGTGTATATATGCTATAAGTTTCATTGATCCGTGTATATATTTCATATGTTTCTGCTTTGTATACATGCTCTCTATATTTGACCTCTTTCATTTGACATCTGGGAAGGTGCATTAACAAGTATATTTTGTCTTCCTTTTAAAAGTGCTTTATTAATAAATACACGCGTTTCATTTTAAAAGCACCTTGATCGGTTTATTTGCCTCATTTTTAGAGTGCAGAGTTCCTTTTCTACGTGTGTCATTTACAGGTACATTGATAATTACACTTGCCTCGTTTTGAGAGTGCTGAGTTTAAGTGTGTCCTATTGTTTCATGTCTGAAGCAGTACACATGGATCAAGTGCAACCAGTAGTTGGGTTGCAGAATGCCAGTTTGCTCACAGCAGAAGCCGTGATCTCAGTATCTAGTGCAGTTTGCCAGGTCAACCTAGCCTTGGGAATAACAAGAGGTGCCTGGTCCTGCATAATAGAATATAGGCATGTGAAAAGTTTCCTGGCTGAGGTAAGACCATGCAGTGGTGGGGGAAATGTATTATGCATGGACTTAAAAGTGGCTCTTAACGACAAAGCATTACCCATCCAGGTACAAGTCTACTAGTGTCCTTCGAAACATGCACGGTAGCTGCTGTTACATTCTCTTGTCAGAAGTCAGCAGAAGCATGGGTTTATGGGCAGCTTGTTGGCATATAAACAGTCAAGACGCGCCCTGCAGCGCAGTCTGTTCAAGTCCCACACTGTACACCCCACCATTTCAATCTCTCCCTAGGAAAGTGGCATCTAGGAGCAGAGTGCAGTAATCAGTGGGGAGGAAGAAGCATTATCCAGTTCTATTGCAACGTGTGGCTGCTAGGGCGCGGGTCGAAGACGGTGGTAGGCAAAGTGCACCTGCGCTCAGTAAAAGTATAAAATCAAGAGCACACATTCCATCCTGCTCGAACAGGAGAGTATGCACCGCCCATGCTATCCTAGGCTGTCTGTCAGCCACAACGAGCTCTATCATGAGAGAGCGGACGATATTGAGGAAACTACCCATCAGTGGAATTGGAATATTGATGAACAAGTACAGAAGCTTGGGAAATACCACCATCTTGGCAATGGTAATCAGCCTGGCTACAGAAACTGGCATCTTGACCCAAACCGGAATTCGGGACCCCAGCCAGTCAATAGTGTAGCTGTAGCTCTCTCGCCACACAACCTTCATGTATCTACTGATCAAGATCTCTTATGAGGGCCCGACAAGTTTAGTTATCTTTCATGTTCTTGTAATCAAAATGATTCATAGGGAAATATTATATTCACACGCATTCTATGGGTCTGCTCTCTTCTGCCAATTGCCCTATGAGCAATAGTATTTTTTCTGATTGCATGTGTACATCTCTCTGAAGACGAGTGCCCTTCAATACCAGGGCTTGTGGGCGAGTCCTCTAGCTTTGCAGATGTCTCACCTCATATTTTATGTTTCCTGTCATTTAATTTCTTTTTCTCTTTGGTGTTTCTCTCCCCCCCCCGCCGGAGTGTCTGGCAGCATCAACCAGCAGTGCTACTGGGCTGGTCATGTGCTGCTCATTTTATCTACAGTGCACTGAATTATGTGTGCCTACTGCTTTCAAACCAAGTAGGCATTTTGGATTGGAACAGCAGTGATACTCTATGAAAAAACAAATCCACATTCACTGCCCAGCACAATGCTTACTGACCGGCTTTCTTGGAATGGTATTGTGCATAGTGTATTATTGTTTTACTTCACCAATATGGCAACACAATGTTTCTTACGTGGTGGACAAATTGGAACTTTAAAAACACAATATACCATGCTCAACACCACTGCAAGACATCTGCAAACTGCAATGCTTAATTGGAAGCAGATATATGTAGGTTGTGGCATGCATTCGTATTTTTACTTTAATCCTTTTAATTTATCTTGCATAGGCTTGCTGAGTTTGAGTGAGGGTTTCATTGTGGATGGTAAGTGCATGAATGCAATAATTAATCAATAAGCGCATGAAAGGATAGATGGAAGGATGTATGATCACAAGGATAAGTGCCAGAGTGCCTTCCTAAGCTGACAGTGACTGAAGAAACACTTTCAGTTTTAACTCTGAGCAAATGGAATTGCTAATGCTTGTTTATGTCTCGCCTGCCGTTGCAGCGCGCATGCGCTGCTCGCTCTGCGAGGCCTCCTGTAAATCGATAACATTCAGAAGTCGATTGTAGTCTCCGCCTCGTATTTTCATTGGCTTGCCATTGGCTTCCGTCATTGTTAATGGTAAACGCTGGCTTTTCATTGCGAGTGAGGCTTTTTAGTCCCTCCTTGTTACCGCCCTGTCTCCTTTTCACCCCGCCCACCCGGACTGGATATTTTACTCCGCGGCGTGACACAGTGTCTTATAATTACTGGGTGAGAACTTTTTTTTCTTCTTTTCATTTGCACAATGGCGTGGCGCATTCAGAGCGAGGGTTCCTTGCAGCATGGGGACGGCAATAGCTTCAGCCTCGTTTCAAAATGTATCCCTCACGGCACCCCAGCAGGAATAATGGTGCACGCACCCTTCCTATGGTTAGTTGCATTGGCAAACATGCCTTTTTTCCTCTTTATTTATTTTGGTTTCAATCGCGACACTCGCGCTTTAACTGTAAAGATCTTAAGCTAAAGCGCGGTGCCACGATTGCTCAAAAAGTAAAGAAATAGAAAACACATTTTTTAAAATTTCTTTACTTTTGAACCATTCGCGGCACCCGCTTTAGCTTAAGATCTTTACAGTCAAAGCGCGAGTGCGGCGATTAAAAGCAAAGTAAATAAAGAGGGAAAAAAACGTGTGTTCGCCATTTTTTCTCTTTATTTACTTTCAATCGCGGCACTCGCGCTTTGGCTGTAAACATCTCAAGCTAAAGCGCGGGTGCGCTAATTGCTTCAAAAGTAAAGAAATAGAAAAAAATGTGTTTTCTATTTCTTTACTTTTGAAGCAATCAGGGCACCCGCGCTTTAGCTTAAGATGTTTACAGTTAAAGCGCGAGTGCCGCGATTGCATGGCAAATGCGTGTTTAGTTTGTTTTCCTAAACGCTGAGCTGAGGGGCCATTATGTAGGAAGGGGTATTTACAGAGCCCTCCCTCGCTGTTGCAATGTCACCTCCCCCCAGCCTGTCCTGCGATTAATGCTGTGGCTTGCGGTTCAAAAAGTTATCAAGTACCTGTTTATAGAAGAGGGCTCGCGCACATGTACTCTTCAATCCATCCTTTTTAATGACAAAATGTGTCCGATAAAAGCTCCAAGACGTGTGAAAAATATGAAACCCCCCCAAATGACTGACGGGACATATATTTAATATTTTACATGTTCCTCGTGTTTCTGTGCGTTTGGGGCCCTGGTGGGGTGGCTGTTTGGACAGGTAAGGGAGTTGAAGGTGTTGCCATCCATCAATTGTTCATTTTTTTGTGGGTGTAGGTTTCTCCTGGGACTCAGTCTGCAGGCGCCTCTGTTCAGTCTGTAATGAGTTAAGGCTTGTGTAACCCTTGCACTCAGTCATCAGGCTGTGTTCATCCAGATACTGTACTTCAGTCGTCCACGAGAAAGGAATGTTAGAAAATTACATAGGAAAAAAACATAAGGTGTTCAATAGATGATGCATCTATGGTCACGCAAGCGTGTCTGTGCGTGTGAAGCATTTTGCATGGCTAAAATACTATACCATTAGCAAAGCCAAAAGCTCAAACTTAAACAAATGCGAGACCTATTGCATTTCCAATGCTTGTTTTAACTTTGGATGTAAGAGACCTACATATGAAACTCTCTACTCCCTTCCCTTAAAAAAGGTTAAAAGGAATAAAGAATCTGAAATAGTGTGAAATATAGCTGAAATGATTCTTCATAAGTTTAATTAGGATGATAAAGGGGGTTATATTTTATAAAACAAAAGTTAGTTGAATCCAGCTATAGGACACTCTTAGGATGTTTCCTCATGTTCTCTCACAAGGGTATGTCTTGATCTTATTTTCTCCCCTCTTCTTCCCCTTCTTTTCTTCCTTTTTCTTTTCTTCTCTTTTTCTTCTTTCTCTTCTCTTGTTCAAAATGGGAGATGGGCCCCAGCAGTCGCTCAAGTTGGAGTGTCAAGTGGTTTAACATACGACCCAGGGGAGCAGGTTATGTATTATGTTGGTTTATATGCACTATTTAGTAATGTTGACACGGACAAGCCTCTGTCAGTCTTTAATGAAGTCAGCTGCCTCCCATTGGTTCCGCCTGATATGAGGGAGGGGGAGGGCATAGTCTGTATCCTCAAGGAGGGTCAGTAGCAAGCTACCTGGTTCTTTGCTTAGGATTACCTCCCTTCCTCCGTGATACGGGTGAGAGAGAAAAGGTATTGTCTCCCTTGGCTTGTTCTACTGCTTTTCCTTTATTTGTAATGTCTTGGCACTCACATTGAGTGATGAGGGTTAACAAAAAAAAAAAGTTCGTTGAAAAAAAAATCAATTAGTGGTCAGCAAACAGCCCCGTTACCTCTGCATGTAATAGAGCTGTTACAACCTCTATGAACGAAAATGTTAAACCATATGTTAAATTCTTACAGCTACTGGGGAATATGAAGTTTGCCAACTGAATACAGCGACCCAAAACTACACTTCTGTTTTCTCTAAACCAATGGTGAAACCCGATTCGTTTCTATTAAGGCTGGATATTTCGGTCTCATAATGCAGTAACAAACTTACATGATGTGACTGACAACATGTTTTGCCGTTCTTTCCTTGATACCAATGGCAAAGTGTTAGACAGTTATGGGTTGGCTATTTCAAGATTCGTCTAATTAATACAGAGTGAATTATAAAGAATATAATAAGAAAACTAACCAATATAATAGGATAAATAAAGTTTAACCTCTTCAGTGCTGAAGATGTGCTGGAGTCGTCCACAGCAACGGTGCGGAGGACTGCTCCAGAACGTCCAAGCACCCACCCACGGGGGAAAGCATGGGAAACCCCTCCAGAACCGCTTCCGCTACCACCCCCATCGCCAGGATTACATCAGCATACGGAATCGCATGTCGGCGTCATCATAAACAGCTGGGGATGCACTGGAAGTCTTTTGCTTCCAGCACGGCTTGGAAAGAGGAATTGTTTGTGTAAGTCCTGTTCCAGTGGGAGGAATCAGGATGGAAGAATCACTCTTCAGTGCATTTCTGCTGTGGGATCGTGGGTGGGACCTCGGGCAAGGGACCCTCCCCATTTTCAGGCACATGTTTTGACCGTTCCTGTTATACGTGCTGCTCAGCCAGTGTGACTGGGGTGTGGAATGTTGGTGTGTGGTGATGCTGTGGTGTGTGGAGGTCTGAGAGAGTCAGTTGGAGAATGGGGATGAGCAGCAGGAAGGCTGCTCCTGGAGGGCTGGTGGGGCTCTTCATGATAACTTAATAACTCATCTACTTAATCCACAACTGGACTACTATATATGTTGGGAGCAGCCCCCAAGACACTTTGAAATGGACATGTCCTTTGTTTTCACCCTCCCTCCCCCCCTCCATTTTTCGGCGATCTGCCGGGGGCGGGGGGCAACAGACATGTGGGATAATTTTTTATATATATGTTGGGGAGCAGCTCTTTGGGCAAGGGTCGCTCCCCAGTATTGGCCACTCATGTCCTTTGTTTTCCGCTCCCCCTAGGGGCAGATCAGTCATTTTTAGGCCAATCTGCCAACGAGGGGGGGGAGGGGGGAGGGGCGGTGGGAGAGGCGGAAAACCAATAGACACTGTGGATTAAGTAAGAGACAGAGAATAAGTGTGGGTGAGTGAGTGAGAGAACTTGTGTTTGGATGGCGGTGAGTAAAGTAGCATTTGGCTGGTGCCTGGGGTAAGGGTCCCTCCCCTCCAAGCCTTTGATTTGTGCCGCCCTTGGGGTCAAATCGACGTTTGTGATGTTGATCTGCCCCCATGGGTAGGCTTCATTGTGTTTTATAATGTTAACTGTTTTATTTCTTGTCATCATTTGTATTTGTGAACTTAATGTTTTTTTTCTCCTTTTTATTGAAGTGCATAGATTTTGATTTCCTTGGTAGAGATTCTTGCTTGCAGTTTCTGCACTGGTAGATCTGCAGTTTGTGTAGTTGCATGTGTTTGGTAAGGAAACTTTATGTAATGAGTATCACTGCCCTGCTTGAATGTATTTTTTAACTCTTGTAGCATATTTAGCTTATGCTTTCTTGTGTTTCAAATTCACATTTGGATTTGAGCAAGATCTGTATTGTGTGTAATTTTTTTTTGTTTTTCCTTTCTAGTGGAATATCTTTGGCGCTTGCGGTGTCTGTGCAGAGTATGTGCAGTTGATCCTCAGTCTAGCTGTCTGTGGCAAGTGAGAGGTATCTTTATGGAGTATAAGGTTAATTGTGTGGTTTGCATTGAACATTGTTTCCACTGTATGTCAATAGTTATGTTTGATACAGCCACAGTTTGTTTAGCTCTAATTTGAAACAGTGTTGCTTATTATTGTCTTGTTTGTTGTGTTAGTTTCATTAGCAAGCATTATGGCTGCCTGCAGGTTGACCACAAAGCAAGTTGTTGGTTTGCTTTTTTAACCTGCCTTTGAGCATGGCTCTGAGACGAGACCCTCCATCTGAGGAAGAAGACCAGACCAAGTTGAAGATTCTGGCAGTGAATTTTCTGTCCGAGAGGAATCATCCGATGATGAATTCAGTATTAGTGCTGATGAAGTTCCTCATTTAGAGGACACTGATATGCAACAAGAGCAAACTAGATCGCAGCCAGGGGCTGGAAGGTTTTCCATTGGAAGTGCTGAACCCTGGGTTGCCCCTAACATGGTGTAGTCAGTTTTGCCTGCCTTTAGCGATGCTGCAGGGTGTAGAGTTAATACAGAGAACGCCTAACAATTTCTTCGAACTGTTTATTGATGATGTTTTTCTGGTGATATTGTTTTGCAGACCAATTTGCATGCAGAACTGTTCTAGAGGGACAACAGTGCCACATTTAAGACCCACTCTAGAGCTACCCGGTGGACTTCCACAAATCTCAAAGAGATTAAGCAGTTCTGGGGGATTAACTTAGTTGATGGGGATAGCTAAGGAAGCCAGCACTGTCTTTATATTGGTCTACTAGTCCCTTGATGGCAACTGCTAAATTTCCTGAAATCATGAGTTGAAATCTGTATTTGCTTCAGCAGAAGATGTTGCATTTTGTGGATGATGCTACAGAATTGCCACAAGATCACCCTGAATGTGACCATCTCTTCACGATTCGGCCTGTCCTTGACCATTTAGCAGATCATTTCTCAGAAACTGATGTTCCAGGGAAAAACAGATCTGTGGATCAGTCTCTGGGCCATTTGGTTTTCAAACAAAACATTCCCAGCAAGAGAGCACGTTATGGTATTAAGCTCTATATGCTGTGTGAAAGTGCCATGAATGAGTACTTAAATGGTATGAAATTATGGCATTGAACCCAACTTGATGCCCAAGTTGAATTATATGTCACTTTCAAAGAAAAGAAACTTATAAAAGGTGCCACTCTGTTGCCCAGTTTCTCTACTGGCCACTTGCAGTTGCTAGCGACCAGGCAGCCTTCTGTCCTCCTGAAGAGTAGCTTGAAAGACTCCCCAGGCTTAGAACAATAGAGGCCTGCAGCAGAGGGAGGTGTTACCTCCCCATTGCAAGAAGCCACAACAGGGTGTTGGCCCAAAAGATAAGCTTCAAAGGAGAAGCCACATTTGATGGGCAAATGGAAGCCACACTCTAGAGGGGCTGCCCCTTTGTTCAGGTAGTTGGGATGGTGGCGGGAACAGAAAGCAGAAACCTGTTGCCAAACTGGTTTTTCCGTCGGCGTGTAGCCCACAGATAGCCACCCCTCTAGGGTGGGCTAGCAAGCTCCCCACATCGAGCACGGGGTTCATACATCTTGCGAGTGGGCAGAATAGTGCACTCTGGGATTGCTAAGATGTCATGCATAGCCGAAAGTCATAGGGTGGGAGGAAACCTGGTAGTCCATTGGCTAGTAACCGGTCCATTCCCCAGGACACTTTCTGGGCATAAATATGGCACCCTGAACATCACATCACATCTGAACTAGAGAGAGGACCAAAGAAGGACTACCCTGCTGACTCCAAGACCTGGCAAGAGGCTGCATCAACAGCTGGACTGCACCTGGTGCTACTTGTGCTAGCAAAGAAAGAACTACACCTGTAGTGCCGGGCTCATGGAAAACACGCTCCTGATCCCCAGACAGAAAAGGTGAACTCCAAGAGTCAGTGAGCTGACTTCCTGTTCCATTTCCAGGGCCATAAGAGTTGAGGTAGCCCATCCCGGCTTGTCAGTAGCCACTTTCGCAAACTTGCCACTAACCATAGACATGCAGCCAAGAAGACCACCCCTCAAGGCTCAAAAGTTGCATCAGATTCTGCTGGACTTGGAAGAGTTGTCGGAGTGTAGGTTGCTGACCAACGAAGGACACTAGCCCTTGCCAAAGGATGCCACTGGGCCTGCTATGACCAGAGACCAGTAGTCCTACCGTTGCCAGGCCTATGCTGGCTCCAAGAAGACTTCGAGAGAAGCCATACTCTGTTGCCCAAGTCACCCCACTTCACCTCTGGACAGAGCAATAACCCCAGGAAAGGCCCCCGTCGACATTACAGCGCACACACAGCATCTTTCACCATCAGGACCACTCGACTGAAGTCCATGGCAGTCCTTACATAAAATGTGAAACTATACTTGAGACTACTTTGGTGACCAGGTAACTGTCCAAATACTCCCCCCCTAATCTTCTCCCTGTCGGAATTGGTCGCCCAGTCCGGGGCTGAGTAGTCAATCAACTCTTAAAAACTTTTCAAAAGTTGCCAAACTTTACGATTACCGATGCTTGTTTGCGCTTTGGACTAAAAAGCTGCGATTTACGTTTTACTTTAAAATCTATATCTCTGGGACCCTCCGGTGGACTCTGTTTGTTTAGGTGTCTATCAAAATCGATTATATTTTCATGAATTTTTACATTGGTGTCCTATTTTTTTTGTGTTGCATGACTTTCTTATTCTGTTGTTTGGTGCGCCGAAATGATTTATACTTTTTCCTTTCTTTAAGCCCTGCTGCTGGAAGCCACAGTTCCCCAGGGCTCAGCAAGAGGTTTTACAAATGAGTCTGACTGGACCCAAGACAGTTTTGGTGAGTGTATAACATGATGAGGTCGCCAAACTATACCACAAAATACACCACAATCCTCACAGTCACCATTTATACATGGAAAATCTTTACACAGGTGTGCAATTATTTAAAGAACTGTTCAAAGGGCGCATTGTGACATGTGGCACAATCCACTCTAACTGTAAAGGTTATCCTAAAGAGCTTGCGTGTAAAAATCTTAAAAACGTAAAAGAGCAGTGGCTTGCGTAGTAATGAACTTCTTGCTTTCAAATTTTCAGACAGAAGAGATATCTACATGCTCACAACTATTTATGATGAACGCACTTCACGTGTGACTGTTTGGGGTCTGGTGCAGAAGCATGCAAACCTGTGTGCATTTTGGACTAAAACAAGCACCTGGGAGGTGTAGATAGAGTAGATCAAATGCTGGAGCCTTACAATGCTGCTCGAAAGTCATACATCTGGTACACAAAGTTAGCTGCTCATTTGTTTCATTTGACATCATTCAATGCTTATGTTGTTTTCAAAGATTGTCCTCCAGATTCCAAGATGAGATTTGTACAGCTTCAGCAGTCTGTAATAGGTAGACTTGTTGCACTTGAGCAGGCAAGTGTTTCTAAAATCGGAGTGGTGGTGGATCAGGTTAAATTGAAAGATCGGCACTTTCCTGAATACATTCCTCCAACACCCAAAAAAGACTATCCTTGTCTGAGATGTAGAGTATGTGTCCGAAAAGGAGTACAAAAGGAGAGTTGTAAATCCTGGCCTAGGTGTGCCCACGTGTTTTAAACTGTATCATACGCAAGTATTGGGAGCAACCATGATATTAAAAAGGGTATTGACTTGTGATTTGTATCGCTATATATTTTCTGTTTAGATACCTGGTTGGCAGTAGTTTGATGTCTTCAGTTAAAGCTGTTGTGTATGCAGTCATAGCCAGTATTTCATTTTCTACCAACATTTTTCTATTGGAAAATAAATGTGCTGTTTTTAACTGGATATTTTAATTGTGTGTGTAATCTGTTCACTGTGGGAGTGTCTTAGAAATTAAAGTGGAGAGGAGCTTCATGGTGATGTCTGAGTAGCATTTGGCTGCTGGTGTGTGAATTGGCGTTTGGATGGCGGTGTGTGAGAACTGGTGTTTGGCCGACGGACTGTGGGAACTGGCATTTGGCCAGCGGTGTGTGTAGTAACTTGCTGCTGGTCACTACACACACCGCCTGCCAAACGCCAGCCTACACACTCCGTCAGCCACACGCCAGTCTACACACTCCGCCCGCCGCCAGGTGGTGCGATTGGTGTCAGTCCTGTGGGCGTACGAAAGTGATGGGCCCTAGAATGCCATTGCTTGTTTATGTGAGTGTTGTAATGAGTTGAGCACGCAGCTGGCAGTGTGAATGGTTATGCTGCGATGCTTGAAAGGTGCATGAATGGTCTGTAAAGCAATTGGTTCCTTGTTGTGGCTTTACAGCTCACGAGCTGGGAGTCACTTGTTCATTATTCTGAAATTTCAATTATCTTAGTAAGTGTTTCTACGTTTTTATTTCCATTAAATCTTTTGCTAATAAAATGTACAAATTGAACTTTTCACTCACCCTGGTGCCAAATCCAACCACTATGTGTGTGTACCCAAGTAGTAGATGCTTGTATAGTAATATTTGTATTTTCTGAATTTCACTGCCAGGGTGTACATTGACACTAGGGTAAACCTAACAACCCCAGATACTTTTCTAAACTAGACCCCAAGCGACTCCAGGGTGGTGTGTCTTGCGTAGATCAAACAAGGTTCTATTACCAAGTAGCTTTTGCAAATCTAAAACATTGGCCAAAAACACACATTTTCTTCATATTTCTGTGAGTGGAAACACTGGAATCTGCGGGAAGCCACAAATTGCCTACCACCCAGCGTTCCGACATGTCACACAATAAAAAGAATGGTACCTCACCTGCGTGGTAAGGCCTAGTGCCAACGACAGGAAGGGATCCAAGACGCAATGTGGCAACATCAACAAAAGGGGTAGCTGTGTTTCTTTGGCACAGGCATAGCGGCTACCCAGGGATCCATACAAAACCCAGACATTTCTGAAAAGTAAACACCCAGGGGGGGTCCAGGGTGGTGTGCGCCTTGTGTGTAACTCACAAAGTTTTGTTACCCCCCAATTGCCTTACAAACCTTTAATTTTGCATTTTCCTTGCATTTCTGTGAAGTAAACTTCTGGAATCAGCAGGAATCAAAGTTCCTACAACCCAACGTTTCCTCATTTGTCCCAATAAAAACACTGCCCCACTTGTGTGGCTGGGCCTAGTGCCCGCAATTGGAACGGATCAAACCAGGAATCAATATTAGCCCTCTCGTGAAAAAGCTAGGGGATAGAAAACTTGTGTCTCCCTGCAGATTCCAGAACTTCCCATCACAGAAATCTGAGGAAATTTTGTTTTTTTAGTAGACGTTTGAGGTTTGCAAGGGCTTCTGGGGACGAAAACCTGCTGAGAGCCACGCAAGTCACCCCTCCCTGGACTGCCTCTGGTGTCTAGTTTTTAAACATAAGCAGGTTTGCTAGGTTTCATTAGGTGCGGCCTGAGCTGGTCCCAAAATCCACAGCTACCCACATTGCAAAACAAGCATTTGCAATGCAATAGGTCTCGCATTTACGCGAGTTTAAGCTATTGGCATTGTAAATGACAATGCCTTTTATTTATGTTTTAAAAACGAAAACAAAAATAAAAGGCATTGTTATTTGCAATGTCAATAGCTGAAACTTGCGTAAGTGCGAGACTTATTGCACTGCAAATGCTTGTTATGTTTATGCGATGATCCCGGTGTGGGAAAGGCTGGCTTGATCCGGTCGAGTTCCTCGGCTGGGAGGAATGGGCACCCACATGAGGGGAAGGGAGGTCGAGGGGGGGGGTTGCCCAGCTCTGCAGAGAGACGTGAAGCCCCTTCTCAGAGACGCAAAGACACCAAGGAGTTGTAGCGAGAGAGACCGAGGTAAAGGGGTAAAGGGTAATCTGTATTTTTCCCCGAAAATGGAAACACTCATTTTACCACCCTCTAAAAGATGTAATTCGAAGTTCGGGTCAGACTGAAATCCACGACTTCTGGCACAGACCCCTGCAGCAATGGCATTAGCCCAGCACACTATCTTCTCACTAGTTCTACGTATACGAGGTCGCTTTAATAGCTCCTACATTAAAAAAACAAACAGAATATGAATTTAGCAGAGTAGCACATTTCGGATGAAAAATGGAATTGCATCTTTTGAGAGTTCTCCGTGCCTGCTTTTTGTTAGAGATATAGCTCAGAGGGCTGGCCACCTGCTGCAGAGATCTGCGTACAACCTGCAAATCTTACATCCACCGCTCACAAGTGTCACCCTTCCAAAGACCCTCAAATGATTACCCTCGGGCTACCACGCCTATTGTTAACAGCACCAAGAAGCAGCTCATTCTGTAGTATGATCTGTGTAAATGGACGCTCCTGCCTGGATAGAGTGGGCTGAGGCCTATTTGACAGTGTCTTATTTTCTTAAGCACAGGGTTGACCTGTTTCCTATACACGGATTCGGTGGGCTCTAGTTTATTGATGTTATTGTTGTATTTCCCCCAGTTTCTCATCTCGCTCACTCTGTTCTCACAGCGTATCACGCCACCTTCTTTTCAGCTCCAGGTTGGGTAGCAGCAGCTTCTACATTAACTCTGAAATTGATGTTGGGCCACCAGACACCTATGAAATGTTTGTTGTCTTTGGTTTGCCTCAAGCAGTTCGTGCAGCAGGACCTGTGCCTCTCGTCACTGCCACGCACGAGGTAGACAGGGTGCTCCTCCAGTGGATGATATGATTTACGCTGCTCTACATTCGGATTTCCAAAATGACACCGGTCCTGCAGGTCTGCTGCGTGGTGGGATTGAGCTGTGATTTGTATACGCATAGACTCCGTGGCATCTCTGGACCAGTTTGTGTTGGAAGTGCACAGGGCGATGCTGTCTGCTCGACTACTGGTGGAAAGCAGTTAAAGCTGAAAGAGCCATCCACAGCATCATAAGCACTCAGAGGGATTGTCCTTTTATTGCCCTTCCACTACGTCGATGTATACACTTTGTTTGACGGTATATGTGTACTCCCTCCCCCCTCCTCACAGGAATAACAACTTTTATGTTCGTTTTTACACAATTTTGCACTCGGTTCTAGGCTCCTTTATACCCTATAACCCTGAGTGTAACTAGGCAGATTGTTTGCTTTACAAATGTCAATAACACCGTAAACAGGTGGATTTACAGCATGCGTGAAGAAATCTAAATTCTAGAAAGGCGAAATGTGCAAAAAAACAAACATCTTTTCAACCTTTAGCACAAAATGTCCTCTTCGGGTTATAAAAGGGTAAACTAGGTAAACATTACTCACAACAGAATAGCGAAGGTGACAAGCGTTACTGCCAGGCAGACGATGGACAGAGAGCAGCCCACGTAACTGATGGACGACAGCGCCACCTGGTGGTCTTTGCTGAGCTGTACAGGAACAGAAGACAACAAGCAAAAGCAAAAGCACGTTGTGCTGAAACGCCGCGACCCGTACGCGTGCACATCTCCTGTCCCTACGCATGCACATCTCCTGTCCCCCTTCGGACGCAAAACCCACAACAATAGATCTCGCCAAGGCGAGCAGCGCATGCGCTACGTCGCTAGGCGAGACCTAAAAAGGGTCTCTTCTTAGTGGAAAGATGTGATGCATCCATGTTGCATTTTGGGCCTTTTCCTGTCACGGGCACTAGGCCTAGCCACACAAATCAGGTACCATTTTTATCGGGAGTCTTGGGGGAATACAGAAGAGTAGAACATTTGTTATTACCAACTGGATTTGTCGGCATTTGTGCCTTCCAAATGTAAGCCATGTAAGAAGACACTTTGAAAAACAAATTCAGAAATGCACACATAACCACTGCTCCTACACTCAGTACCTGGTATAAATTTAAGAAATACATAGGTTTCCTTCATATCAATTTTTTAATCTTTATATTTTACCACATGAATTGCTGCATAGCCGGTACACAATGAAAAACCATTCTAAGACTGTAAGCTGCAGCTCAGTTAGTGGCTCTGGGTACCATCGTCACAAGAAGTTACACATGAAAACATTGTGACAAATAACTGTTTTTTCCTATCTATTTGCAATATGTTTTTTATTTTATCCGTTAGAATCTTTGGGAAAACCTTAAGGGAGCTGCACAAATGACCCTTCGCTGAATTCAGAGTTGGCTCTCCTTTTCAGAAATCTATAGCTTACCGGGATCACCCATGGATATCACATCAGAGTCCAGCAAAAAGAGGAAGTGGGTTGGAAGCACATAATTAAAAATTAAAACGCCAAAACTCGAGTAAAAAAAAAAAATGTGGGGGGGGGGGGTGGGAGGAATTCAGCTCTGCATGTTCCTGAAAGCTGGGAAGATGGCGACTTTAGCACAGCAAACCTTCCGTTGATGCCATATTTAGGGGAAAACGAGCACTTTTTTGCAGAGCACTTTTTCCTATTTAGCCCAAAATTTCCTTCTGTGCTGGGTTCGTATTCTAATCACTCCTTAATGTAGGCAAATTATTTAATTATTTTCAATTTGACTACAACTGGACCCCAACACTATGGTAACAATCTCCTGAAATATGACAATCAATATATACTAAAAATCAATTCACTCAGGGGTAAAATTATGGCTCTAATAGTTAGTTTCCTTTAAACGGGGAACGGAAGAATTGGAAAAGGTGCTACACTATAATCAAGACCTGTGTGATCTTTTCCATATAGAAAAACTCTGCCTGTAGCACAAATTAGCGCTTTTTATTTCAATACTGGTCATTAGGTAAAAGTTATTTTAGACCTCTCCAACAAGTCTACAATGTTAAGGCACTTCTAGCACTTTCATATGCAATTGAGTACATAGATATTTCTTAAGATTTTGAAAAGTTTGTGCATCTTGAATCAATTTGTTCCAGTTGACGATCTTTGATTATAATTTAGCCTAATTAGTACCTTTTATAAGAAAATCTGTGCAATACTTTTCTGGGAAATAGTTGGCAAACATGGGGCTCATTTTCTCAACTGAATCTTGAACTGAAGATCAGTGTCAACAAACCTAGTTCTGAAGCAGGCTGTTGCTCAAGATTGGCATTATATAACGTAGTGGGCAAAAGAAGCTAAAACGTCTCAGGGTTACACAGGAATACCTATTTAGCATATAGTATGGAGAGGTCTCTTTTATTAAGAACTGGGGGGCCTGCGCTTGAAACATATAGTTGGAGAAGATTAGGTTTGAGTTCAGATCAATGTTACTGCCCTCAAAGTTGCTATAGAGAGGAAATGCAGGACTTAATATATCTTTTGTAGCCGGAGCCTAAAAGTTGCTCGCAGAAAAATTTAGCATCCAGTGTTTGTTAATATTAGCGGAATTACTATTGCTAAAGAAGATACCTATATATTAAAGCCTCTACAAAAGCAAGTGATTCTTATGGCCTTCTTTATTTTTACATTTGTATAGCAATTTGAATTAGAACTCCATTTTCTTTGCATCCTTAAAACTCTGACCCTCAGTTGACCAGCCATAAGTGTCCAGCCCACCCCGAAGCAACCATCCCAGAGTGCATATGATGTCCAAAAACTACTGCATGCTTTACTATCTAGTGGAACTTGGGACATCTTTTCATGTTACAGAGCAAGGAGGTAACACCATGATATGAAAGTGAGGTGGTGCAATAAGAAATGTATGGGTCCATGTGTGGCAAATAAACAATATGCAAAATCAGTAGCAGTGCTAAAACCATCAAAAATCATAGCGGCTCCTCATGGACTCATATTTTATCCCAATCAATCCTTGGGACGTTAGAAAACTAGCTTCCAAAACCACTCTCTCAAATGCAACAGAAGCAAATGATAGTCACTGTCAAAGGACTATATTTAAGGTAATCATGACAGATACAGTTGTACAATTTAGTATTAGATGAGGTCTTATATTTTCCTGGTTATCATTTCTGTATGTTTATGCAGATTAAAGTTAAAACCCATGATTTATGTTTACAGTACTGCACATAGATTCCGCCAGATCCATTAAATCTGGTATGTAGATTGTTGTGCTAACTGAACTGTGCCCACAAATTTAAATGGTGATTGCCTGGAACATAAACAGCACAGAAGTGACCAAGAGAAAACAAGCACTGCCAAATCTAATAAGACTCACCTTTGGGACCTATTGACTTTGCAATTGGTTAGCCACACTGAACAGCATCCCCAATGATGTGCAACATGGCTGCAGTGTATTTAAAATAAAAAAAGCCTTTGACATGGATGGCCGCATCATTATGTAGGCACGCGTACCCATGCATGTGTGAGCCTTCAAAATTCTGGGGTGTCTTTTTTAGTTACCAATCGAGTCGGACCAGTAACTAAAAATAAAACGTGCAAAAGCGTTTTTTTGTTATGCAGGCAGGGGAGCAGAAGCAATGGGGGGCAGAAGTAAAACTGAGGAGGGCGGGGGATGCCGAACCAACACAGGACGCCGAACCAACACACGACGCCGAACCAACACAGGGGAAGCCTGGGTGAATGCCAGAGCAACATAGGGAAGGACGCGGGTGGGCTACAACAAAGCAACATGGGGCACATAAGCAAAATGGGAGTTAGCCTGAGGAGGTGGAAGTAATACAGAGGAGGGCTAGAGGAAGCAAGAGCAACACAAAAGTTGAGGGAAGCAACACGGAGCTCAGGGGGAGAGAAGTACACGAGGAAGACATCTCGAAAACACATCCACTCTCATAGAGTGCTTAACACAAAAGAAAAAAAGTTGTGCTTGTAACAGACATGCCAGTCAATGAAAGAGATGGTAAAGAGTCAAAGCTCTATGGGACAGACAAATACAAGATTGACAAGCTGGGACACAAATAAGAAGCAGGCAAACGAGTGGCAGGAAAGCAAACCAAGGGAAAGCAATGGTGGGACCAAGCACCTCTATGTTCTTGGTAAGCCACACTATGGCCCTAATTACGATGAGACTCGGCAAGCTTTCCGAGTCTCATCACGGGTTTCACTTTCGATATCCGCATTACGATGCAGGCAGTCGAAAGTGATGCAGGCAGTCGAAAGTGAAACCAGCCGGTCATTTCGGCTGGATTCAGATGGGCTCAAGGAGCCCGTCGGCCAGTTGGAGGCCTGCCCGTAATCCCTATGGACAGCGTTTCTGCCGTAGGGATTACGATGTCTGTTTCCGACAAGCTTTCCATGTCGGACTTTACGACATGGAAAGCCTGTCAGAAAGCGACACTGGGGTCCCCTTGCAGGGCCCCCTTCACCCTGCAACCTCCGGTTGGGGGACGAAGAGTCACCTATGGTGCACCCCTGTTAATCCCTACACCGTGTGGCAGCCACTCTGAGATGCCTGCCACACGGTGCAGGGATGAACAGATTCTCTCTATGGGAGCTTGTGCTACGGCCGGATCTAACAAATCAGTAAATTAAAAAAGACATTACCAAAAAACACTGATGATGTTCGTTGGGTTTGGCAATTTGCTAAGAATAACAAAAGTACTGGAGTCAAGTTGATTTTCTCAGGAGGTGAAAGTTGAAATGTGTCCCCTCCCTCCGATAATGCCAGATAAAAATGAAACAGATTTGAGGAACGTGTGGGGTATGCGATACAATCAGCCCTATAGCTAAACAATGTGAGATCAACATATAAAGGAAAAATAAGATAACCCAGCAGGAAAAATCAAAATGTATCCCCAAAAGTGTACTATTGGCACTGCACTCTATGAATGTCTCAAACTAAACTACGATGGAATTCCAAATTTTTCTTCGATATTCAATTGGTGGTGATTTAATAGTTTACAAATTAATAAATTTCTATGCCTCAAAAAACAAAAACAAAAATGGATTAAGTAGCTTAACCTAGCATCTCAGAGCAATAAGCAAGATCTGACCTAAATAACACATCACAGAACAATAGTAATGAACTTAGGTCTCTGCCAAGTAGTACAAGAGTCAAACTAATTAGATTTTTTGTCATGTGGGATACCACATGCTCAGAGGAGCAGCATTTTTAGCAGCCATTGGAGGCCTTTCGCTAGAAGGTGTTTTACTCTTACCTACTCGGTCCACTTTGGAAAGTCCATGCACCTCACTTGGTATGGTGGAATATTTAAGGGGAGAAACATCACAGGTCAAACAGGAGTGTGTGTATCAGAACTGACCGAAAACTAAGGTTTAAGTAGTGAGAGACTCGGCTGTGAAATATCTGTGCTTAAATGTCACAATACAGAACTGCAAATCATGTATGACCGCATGTGTGCTAGGATTGAGCAGTTTGCTCATTCAATGCCTCTACCTGTAATTGGGGCTTATCTGTGTTCTGGACCACGCTTCTATTTTGGGTCAGCAAAACCCCATTCTAATTGAGGACAGGGAGAAGGAGTGTAACCAGACATTTGAGTAATGTTAAGCTGTAGGTAGGTAACCCTCTGCCCATATGTCCACTATATGGTGAGCATGCTCAGTGGTACCTGGTCGAAGTGGTAATCAAACTCCCACTCCTTTCACACCTCAAACCATAGTCGCACATCTCTCCCACCTGAGTATACACTAGTGCTGGCGTCTGGGAACTCTCCCCCCCCCCCTCCCAGAGGCATCCAAGTGGGGGTAATCAGTACAATTCATCAATCCTAATCCCATAACAATGCAAGATATGGATCAAGGTGGCCAAACGTGTGTGAGATGTCACCTGTTTTAATGCACTATTAAGAGGAACCCACAAGAGTTGTCAAATTTAGAGTGGTAACCTGAAATTATTTTCATTTCAACCCAGTGCTTGTCTAGGGAGGAAAACGGTGGTAAACAGCAATACTAAGTAGGACTAGCCCAGAATAAAAATTAAAAGTAAAAGGACTGTAACCCTTGGGCAATGTAACGGTCTTTTGAGGAAGAGCTCTTTCAAGACAAAATCCTTTAAAATCACCCAGTTTAAATTGTGCAACTTTTTTTTGCAAAGAATAAGTTTTGGAATCAGAACAGATTGCAATTTATACAAAAACCAGAAGGGGTGGAGAACAACAGTGAGATTAGAAGACTTTTCCTTTTATATAAATGAGAGGGTCACATTAAAATTGTCTGCATTATACCTCCTAGCCTTCACTTCAGAAAAAAAAAAGAAAAAAAATGACGTGTTGCGCAAATGCTTTTGTAGCATCCCTTCTTTTTTGGTATGGACAGTGTCTGGGTTCCTTAATACAAAAGGCCCAGGGAATATATTTTCTCATAGACCTGCTCACCACTGATTCTAGCTGGTAATTTCGTGTAAGCAGGCTTTGCAAACAGAAAGCATATGAAATGGTTGAACGTTGATCATGATGAGGGAGGGGTCAGTGACTTAAATGTTAAAATTCTAGAGCTTCAGTTACCTTAGAGTGCTCTTACAACTACTTGTGGAGAGAGAGCCCTAACATTCAACCATGGCACCACCCTACTATGAATGCCAAACGAAATAGGAATTACAAGAATTACAGGAGCAGTGCAGGCTAGCTCCAGAGTTCTGAAAATAAACTCCCACATGACCAGATTTCATAGTTTTTATTTATTTTTGTTTTTAACAGATTTTATTGCATTTTAAATAGGAAAACCGCATACATGATCAGCCGCCTCTACACCATGCTCTTTTATAGTGGGTGCATCTTTGTTACAATTTATTAGTCATGTATTGATTGATGATTAGCCAACAATAGCAATAACAGCAATCAACTTTCCGAACCCCCTCCCCCCCACTCTCCACCCCCACCCATTTCCCAGCTGCATGAGACATGCCCTAATGTAGCCTGGTGTTTCAATTTCTGAGTGGCAGTTGGTCGCATATAGTCTCGCTAAATGAGAGCCATATCCGGCCTATGTGGTTTTCTTTCTAAAGATTTTCTTTCCTATGTGTGGGGGGGGGGGGGCTGTGTATGTTGGTGGGCGGTCTGCTACTCATCTCCTCCCATCTCATTCAGTTTGGGTGGTAGTGGGGGAGCGTGGTGTGCGATCCTCCGCCTGTCTCTCTGGATGCTTTAAGCTGTCAACCAATACTCCCCAGGCTCGGGCTCCATCGAGCCAATGCCTCTCCTTGCCTCTCTTATGTTTATATTTGTGGGTTTTGTATAGCGCATAGCTGCCCGTGGGCCTCCCAGCGCTGCGGAACAGGAGTAAGTGCGGAAGACTCTCAGCCTGGGAATAGCCAGGTCTTTCATTTCTTTCTGAATGTACGTTCCTCAGTGGTCACTCTTAGCTCTGATGGCATTGAGTTCCATAGTTTCGGTGCCAGATGTGAGAAGGATCTCCCCCCCCCCATCTGGATCTCCTTATTCTGGTTGTTGTGGCAAGATGTTCCGAGGAGGATCTCAGAGTTCTGTCTGGTGTGTATGGAGTAATCAAGGTTTTCAGCAAAGTTGGGCCTTTTCCCTTTAGGATCCTATGTGCTATGCATAGCGCTTTAAACTTAATCCTTGCATGCACGGGCAGCCAGTGTAATGATTTCAGGGCTGGCTTGGTGGATTCATGCCGAGGAATTTTTCGGAGAAGTCTGACAGCCGAGTTTTGTACCACCTGCAGTCTATTAAGAACGTATTTAGGTGACCCCAGGAAGAGAATGTTCCCATAGTCCAGGCGTGACACCACCAGTGCCTGAACTACGGTTCTCTGCGCTTTCTCTGGGATGAGGTCCATGATTTTTCGGAGCATCCTCAGGATTCCGAAACAGGTGGCAGCAAGTTTGCTGGCTTGAGTTTCCATTGTGAGGTTGTGATCTAACCATACTCCCAGGTTTTTTATGGAGTTCTTATGTCCTGGTGGGTGCCCTAGTTCTTCTGGCCAGTTCAAGGAAATTTAGTACCTCTCCCTCATATCCCACCCATCTCTCAAATTATTTTCTCCAGGTTGTGACCCGGGGTCCCCCTAGTGCTTACCAGTTCCTAGTGATTTCCCGTTTGGCTATTATGTATGCCAGGTCCTGAAATGTACTTGATACCCTTGTTTTAGAGGTGTGAGGGAACCAGCCCAAAAAGCAATGACCCAGTGTGCAAGGGATTTCCTTCTCCATTGCCCCTGCTGTCGTCGCCGTTAACTCTTTCCAGTATTGTCGTAACTATGGGCAGTTCCAGAGCATATGTATTAGGTCTTCCCCGATGGTCCCACATCTTAGGCAGGCAGCGTCTGCTCCGTTGAAGTATCTATTAATTTATTCTGGTGTCGGGCATGCTCTGTTGAGAATGAAGATGTTGAGGAGTTTAAATCGGGGGTTTCTGGATATCTTGGTTATTCTCCCCAGAATATCAGTCCAGTTTTTCTCAGGGATCTGTACCGCCAAGTTTCCCTTCCACTTAGTTCAGAGTGTGTCCAGTGGCAGCAGCACATCCCCTCTGATTGCCTCCGAGGCTGTTGCTACGTACTGACAAGTTTTGTGAGGCGGAGGTTCTTCTAATCCCATTTTCCAGTGTTTACGGAAAGCCATTGTCACTGCTCCATGTAGGAGGAAATGGCCCTGTGTTATGTTAAATTCTGTAAGGAATTCCTCAAAGGGAAGCAGCTCTCTGTCTCTGAAGGGGTCACCTAGTTTTGTCGCCCCTGCTGTGACCCACTCAGTCAGTCCTCTCCAATCTCCCCCTTGTGGCAACGAGGTGAACACAGATAAGGGGAATTCAGAATAATAAGGGACTTTCCACCTCTTTTTTTATTTTCCTTCAGGCAACGGGCCCAGCATTTACTTACGACTTGCCGTTCTCTTGTACCGCCTTCTGCATGGTGCCTTGTTTGCAACAATACTCCGCGCAGCCTGTCCAAGGTGGGAACAAATGATCCCAATGGCTCTCTGGGTTCTGTCTCGCTGCTACCCATTGTGAACCACTGTAATTGCGCAGCCAAATAATATGCTTCGAATTCCGGTGCTGCTAACATCTCTGTCAGTAACCGGTCGCTGCAGGGTAGTTAGAGCTGTTCGCCTACAGACCAGATTTCATAGTTGGTCACATTGGTTACAAAAATGAAGAGATAATAAATGAGCCAATGATTATCCCTTACAGAGTACATTTGAACATTAAAAGAATTAAATACAGGCCCAGTCAATCTTAAATCCAAGAAAACAGATCACTGAACATGCTGTACCAATTAAGTTCTGAAATTAACTGTTATTTTACTCTCAAGTTGGTACATATTCATAGGCCCAAATAGCAAAACAAAAGAATATGATCTGTAGTGTTAATCTTATGATATAGCTTCAAGTTGATCAAAGGGCTCATAAGCTTAGGACACCTACCCTAACTTATTTTTCTTTAAATAAAAAAAAAAAAGACAATGCTGCTTGGAACTGCAAGATCTCAAGGTAAGCGCTTGTTTCCGCTTGTCACCCAATTCGTAATTGCCAAGTTCAGCACGTTGAAAAGAAAGGGAAAAAAACATTAACATCCTTTATTTATCCCAACAGTAGTAGCATCACCAATGTTTCTTTCACCACCACTGTCTTTAAAGTCACATTGATACCAGGCATGTGACCTTCAAATATGCTCTACTAAATAGTACACCTGGCATGGACTGTTCCTTGGGTGCTACCAATTAAAAACCTTATTTTTCCAATACGACATCCATTAATTACTCTACAGTATACATTGACATCTCAGAAAAGAGCTATAAGTAATCATACAACTCCCCCATAAAATCCTACTCAAATATTTAATAATTTGATTTACATACATACAGTATAGGTGTAAACGCTTTATTTGCGGTATATCGCTTGACTCCTAACATTGCAAAATTAATTAATCCGCAAGCCTATTTTGAATCAAGTAGAATTTCACAACTAAAGACATTTAATTCATCATGTACACAAGAATCAAAAAACACTTGATTAATAATAAGTAAAATCATACTAGGCCATTGGCCAAATCAATGATATTCGATAACAGTACTAAGTAAGCCTTTCCATTAAAAAAACCTCACATAGGTAAACCTTGTACTATGTCATTCCTGTGGCTTTATTTGACAACATATCAATGAACCTTACATTCCAACTGTTCCAATTTATGTGGGCAACCCCGATCCACCCGCTCCTCTGAATGAACGTTCTGTCAATCAGCCTAAACCTGTCAACTTAAGTACATTCACATTACTGCTATAAGCCTCTTTTAGGTGTATTACCACCAGGTACCGGTCATCTCAATGTCCAAAATTCCAAAGTGTTCCAACACTTATTTTTAATTTGTAAATACTAAAACCAATACATAGTATTGTTATTTGTTAAATGACATGCAGTCTGACATTATGACGACATGACAAAGCATTCAATAACTCAGGGATGGCTTTTCAAATAGTTCTGAAGTTTTGATCGCAGATTGTAGGTGGATTCAATTTGAGAAGAAAGCGACACATATCCAGGAAGAATCAATAAGGAATTTTTAATGAACCTTGGGTGATACCACTATTCAGCCCCCTCTTCTTCTGTGTGACTTACACTAGCCCACAAGAAAACACTAAGAAAACTCTAAACTCTGATGAAGTCCATTGTCGGGACGAAACGCATTGGGGCGGGGCTGCAATTTGAAGCTGGGAAGAATAAAGAAAATATTTTTGGGAATATATCATGGCTCCTGTGTTATATTGGATTTATAAGAAGAATTGATATGTTTAAATAATCGGGGTTAATATGTGATTAAATGAACTTTCAGTAAAAACATTGGGTTTCCTAAGCACTCCCTTTTGTAGATTTTCATTTTGGTTTATGGTTTTGGAGCAGTGGGAGGACAATTAAAAGGTTGAGTGCAATTGCATACATATTAACAATACAAAATGCCTGTGCTGTCAGAGCCAATACTGCTCTATTTTGGAATTACATTTTCCTAGGAGTTTGGACAAATTTGGGGTGTTGGAGATAGGGCGGTAGCTGTTGGAGTAAGACTGGTCGGCGCTGGGTTGTTTTGGTTTTTTTTAGGATAGGAGTAACTTGTCTGCTTTTTAGGCAATCAGGTAGGGGTCATGTGCAAGTGAAGAATTGACAATCCTAGTCCATAAGGGGACTAGCAGGTATCTGGGCTCATTGAGGAGTTTGGGGGGAAGGGGATTGTTTAAGTTGTTGGAGTATTTCAGAGAAGTCAGAAGTTTTGAGATGTTAGGTGTGAGCACGGAGCACCAATAAACATAAGCACACGTTCAGGGATATGCTGATCAGAGTATTATAAGGGAGAAGAGGCCGGAATAACAGTATCATTCTGACACGATCTATAATAACTAATCAGACTTCCCAGCAAGTTAAAGGGAACACTTGTCAATGATCCAACTACATGCCATATATAGAGTCCCTTGCTTGTAAAACTAAAAAGCATTTTGGACAGGATGAACAGCAGCATTGGCCACTACACGCCAATTATTACTAAAAATAACACTTATTAAAATGAAACAGAAAAAAATTAGTCTTGCCGACATTTCTACAAAAACCATTAAACATAGCACAGGGCAATGCAGACTTTTACTTCAAGATTATCACGACGCTTCAGAAATATTTATTATCCAACTTACCTAAAAAAATATAAATACAAAAATTTACCCACTTTGTTTCTCATTGTAAAGGGTGCGACAGTACTTGAGCTTCTCGACTCATGCCTGATAATCAAAAGTCAATTTTGGATGGAGACAAGTTCTTTCAAAGCCAAAGGATCAGTCTACTTGCTATACGCACACACACGCTTGCTTCATTTAATGGCGTAATTAGATGTACCAGCTAGAATCTCAATAACCTTACTGTGAGACACTTCTTGTGGAATGTTAACATATCAAATACCTGCTGTCAAAAGTTTGTAAGTAAATAATAATCACAAACGTGCATCAGATTTCCAACCCCTCCCACTTTTGCAATTCCAACACATAATGTCCTATTTAATTCCTGCTTTAGACGTCTTCACTGGTATTCAATATTGTTTTTTTCCAATGTCCTGTTCCTCCAGGAACAAAGTATGTAGAAGGAACAACTGTCTGGGATCACAACCGACACTTATTTAAGTCACAGTCAGTTTCCGCCTGACACTACAAAACGTTCATCAGGTCACAAACACGTTAACAGAAAGTTCATGTTGGCTGAATAAACATTGCATTACGTCGTTTTGCGGGTCTACAATAGCTGTCAAACTACTACTCCCGACTTTTAAGCACAAGTTTCCGGCGAAAGCATTTAAACAACAAATATAATCCATTGAAGAAAAAATGTAACATGAGAATCCGTATTTCCACGAATTAAACTTTCCAACACTATCACGTGTAAGATGGCCCACTTTGACAGGTGTAGCTCTTGACTCTAGTACGGAACTTGTCTCTCCTACACAATAAATGAACTTGAATGAGTAGTGAGGGGGATCGAAGCAATAGACCAACCTGGCAATGCTAGTTCCGAAAACCTGCCTGTATCTGGACAACTTGCACTGACAGCTTCCCCGCCACCTCCACCGAGACAACATATTCCTTCAGAACACTCACTTGTCAGCCTCTGCGCCTCTAGCCCGGTCCCCAGGCCACCCAACTCCGTCTTCTTCGGCCCGGGAGGCCCTGGACCTCCTCCCGGAGGAGGCGGGGGAGAGGCATAAGCAGGTAGTGGTCCAGCGCCGCCGCTCAGGCCAAGCATGCCCCCCGCAGCCCCAGGATCTTCGTGCAGAAACTGGCACTCGTCTCCGTAGAAGCAGGTCTTATCCTTGGCGTAATAGCGACAGTACTTGAGCTTCAGGCCAGCGGCAGAGCACAGGGGGCCTGAGGGGGGCGGTGGCGGCAGCGCCGGGGAGGGAGGGAGGCCGCTGTTCATGGCTGCTCTGCGGCCTCAGCCAGGCATGGGTCCGGGGGTTCGTGGGGGCCGCAGCCCAGCTGTCACGGTACTGGGGCACTGCGTGCGCCACTCAACAGTGGCTGCTCCCAAAGGAGTGACGCCCCTCGGTTCTCACTCGTTCTCTCTCGTTCAGTTTTTCCCCTATTCTCCCCTTCCTGAGCGTCGATGGCTCTGCGCAGGCGCGTCGCGAGGCATGCTGGGTGGCTAGGCAGAGCGGGGAACCTACACTTTGTTTTGGAGGAAGCGGTGGCCCCTCTGGCAGCGGACTCAGAGCACAGACAACCTGTGAGGGCCATGGAGGTGGAAAGAGGACGAATGTATGCAGGGGAGGCCCGCAAGCTCAACACACGGCAAGGGAGGTTTATTATTTTTCATTTGGGCTACAATTATAGAGCCATGAGAGGATCGAAACACCCTAAGTGTATTTATGTATGCGTAATTGCATAGCGCGAACAAATAAAAAAGCAGCGGCGTGCGTGGTTTTGGGTGCAAAGCAATGGCAATAAATACAGTATCAGAATCTGAGCCACAGGAAATATGCAGAAAGGGAAGCCCAAATTATGCGACAAGGTACACCAAATTATGCGGCACAATGCGACACGTCACAGTATTAATTATTTTGTCCGTTTTAGGTCTGGCGTTCGTCAATACTTTATGATTTTACTAAAACTATGCATATCATCATATACTTATTAGGTCAGGGGCTAGCCAAGACCTTTTGATTTTACTAAAATTATGAATATAATATACATACAGGGGCTTTTGAGAGCCCTCTTCAACCACTGGTCTGTTGTTATGTCATTCACAATACAGCTTGGCACCATGGGTCAAGCTACATAAGCAATTGGCTAAATTCACTGTGAGCGACAGCATTCTGCACTATTACAAATACCTCATCCAAGTTTCCCTTGGTACCAGGGACTAGTATAGAATGTGTGCTTTATTCAGACCTCAATATTTTTTTTTTGCTTTTAGACATTTTTTTTATTTTAGATTGACCAGAACTCGGCAGGTTGTCCAACAATAAAGTTTTGCAAAAACAATGACAAAAAAATAAGTACTTGACATCATTTTTAAAAAGGCTGGCATCGAACATTGAAGTTATTGCCTTTGCCAATGCTTGTTATGCATATTAATACCGCTTAAGCTAAGGTTACATCTCATTAGTATCAGCTTCACATTTAACCAGGACTTTAAGTGGGCCGGGTCGGCAGTTTTTAAAAGCAGGGTCCGAGACGGGACCTTATCGGGCTCTCCGTTTTTACCCTCAGGGTGAGAAAAAATAATACCTTAACTCTGCAATAGTACAACCCGTCACTTCCTTTGATGTAACTTCAAAGAGACTAGTTTTTCAGTTTTATATAGCACAAACTTGGAGCGCTTTACATGAGCACCAATTACATTACACAAGGAACTATTCATTTTTTGAATCACAAGATGTTGAGCCAATGTGAGGCTCGAACCTGTTTTCTCAGCTTGAAGGTCTGCTGCTCTAGCCTTAGCCACAACCTCGCCCACTAGAACGGAAGCATTTTCAATATTATATACAAAGTGATAGTTGTTGCTTATTTATCTTATGAAATTTACAACCATTGACAAAGCCAGTAGCCCTGGCTTGTTGTAGGTGTAATGTTACTTGTTGTGTTATATATCTCGATGAATGGACAGAAGCAGCAAAATACCAGTGGGGCAGCACATTATGCTAAGCACAGATTTTTAATTTAAGTGTTTTAATCCACGCCCTTAATTACAGCGGCCAGGCCCCTATGAGACACCCCCGTTTTTCATCCCACTTAAAGCCCTGCATTTAACTGAAACGTGACCAGTTAATCTTTGCAATGGGCCTTCTGATGTGCAACAACTCATGGAAGTATTCGTATTAACTCTTGATCTGCTTGAGCTAGAATCTGTTTTTATTTGTTAAAATCTGCTAATTATTCAACAGATAATGGATTATGTCACAAGTGTGGCAAATCCATAATTTTTTGGAAAAACACAGCAGCTGCTGAGTCATACAATAATCCGGTGGCCCTGGAAATAGTGAACCTAGTAGAATTTTGAGCCAACCTGGACAGATGTGAAGCCAGCATGGCAATGTTTAGTTAACAAGTGGATTATGTTACTGGCATGAACATGTATGCTTAATTGTGGCAATGTTACATTGATGTGGAAAGTAGCAAGTTGGCACATTATGCAGATCCCTGGCATTTCTCAGCAGCACCACTGGCAGGTGGGTGCAGAGAACAGACAGAAATAATATGAGCGGCCTGCCAATTTGAGCATCATACTAATATAATCAGCAGTACCCTTGAATATATATGCATCACTCAGATATGTACTTAAAGTACTATGACATAAGGTCACCAGCAGCTCCCTGGCATAAAATGGCATGTCTGGTGTTTTTCTGGACTTTGAGTTTGATGGTATAGTACGTTGCAAAAACATATAGATGCATTACATCTCCTGACACAGTATTTAAAACGATTCTAATTTCTACTGCCACGTAAATTAGAAATGTGATTTGTTTCTGGTGGAGCAAAGAAACAAGATATCAAGTACTGCTTCACTGCAAGTAACAAACTTACCTACTGTGCTTCATTTGTTTCAGTGAAACTCACATAATTCAGACGGTGACATGAATAACTTGTTGCTGCAAGAAAGTAATGCTCCTGTGTTCTGTGCCAAACTCTGATGTAGTGAAATATTTCACAAGTTCCTCTCTAGAACTGCCTTGAAAAGTAATCTATTTGGAATATTGTGGTGTACAATGCACCATTTGGCACAATATTCTAAAAGTAGTTCTTGGGAAGAGATCTCCCTAAATCGCTTCTGAGGTTCATTGGGCTTGCTCAGAATGCTTGCTTTTTTGGTACAATTTGGTTCTTCTGTTAACACCCCCCTGTTTATAAGTTTATCAGCCACCACTGATGAGGAAGGAAGTAAAAATGAGGAGCATTTAAATTTCAATACAATGGCTGGCGAATGGCTTGGGCAACAGAGGCACGTCATATTCGAGTTTGGTCCCAGGTTGGTGGCCTTTTGTCTCACAAATAGTACACTGCAAACGCTTTATAGAGATCCCATTGTTCGGCAAATTGGTCATCACTATGCCCCAGTGGAGGGAGGTCGTACCTCAGAGAGTTGGTAAATGCTCTCACTCCATAAGGAAAATCTTCAGAAAAGGAGTGAGATTCTTACACCTTGATTTCTGAACCTGTTCCTGAGGAAATATAGGAGTTAAAACATTTTACAAAAATGTTTATAACCGAACCTTGTTTTCCAAACTGAAGTCAGTTGTTCACTGTTAAAATTGTGACTACGTTCACAACGCACCACAACTAAGCTATCCACAGTCATGTTACCCAGGACCTTAGCAGCAGGCAGCAAATGGTTAGGACAAGAAAATGGCAGCTATAAACACCAATGTCAACATGTTTAGGGGAGAAGCACATGCACTTTAGCACTGGTTAGCAGTGGTAAAGTGCTCAGAGTCCTAAAGTCAACAAAAAGATACAGCAAAAAGTGGGAAGCAAAAGGTTGGGGGAAGACCACCCTAAGTATGACAGGTCTAACATGTGTTCCCCCCAGCTGAAAGTGGGGAGGGCTACCCAACCTCCAGGAAGTTCTCATCACTAAGGCGGAAAAACCTGGACAGACCGTCAGCATTGGTCTGTGTTCCGTCCTGAAGTCCATCCCCTGTAGGTAAATGGACCACCTCAACAATTTTGGATTTTCATCCCTCATTTGCATGAGTCACCTGAGGGGCCTGTGGTGAGTGCCAAACAGCTATGGCTTCAACTTCTTCAGTGTCTGTGTCCATATGTGAGAAGCTGGCCTGGTATATGATGTCCACTAATGTAAGTGGGCACCTTGCACCAGTCCAGACAACCTTAGAAAGCTGTGGAGAGCAACCTTCAGGCTTAGTCCAGAAGGAGTGTAAAGCAGCTTGTTTTACCACAATGCAATCATATAGTATAGATTAAGTGAAAAAGAACCACACCAAGTATTTATAAAAAATATGTATTTATTATATAATACTCTCTAGTACGTTCCAATATCTCCAACACGGAGATAAACACAATGCACACAATACTTTAGCAAAGAACCACAGTAAATAGCACAAAATACGCAGTGGCCCCAGGGGGGGACCAAACCACATATTAAGAAAGTGGTATAAGAATCACGACTCGAGTCAAGACAGTGTCGAGAGGACGTAGAAGTGCTGGGACCCCAAGGAACCACCCAAGGTGAGTAGATAGGGACCCCACGGAGAGCGTGTGCAGTGTGGCAACACAACTGCGTGCTCCGTACAACTCTATGTGTGAGTCGCAGTTGTATTTTTAAAGATTAGGGACCCTTCCCGATGGACCCCGAAAAAACCCCTTGGAAGACAGAAGGTTGGAGAGCCACCCCACCCGTGGATACCCTAGTACCCACGTTACCTACACCAGGGAAGCCGGGTGCATACGTGTGAAGTGGTGTGGGAAACCGCCGTCGAACCCAAAGGAGGACTTCAGGAAAGTGCCGATGCTGGAAGAGGAGAAAGTGTCCATGGGAATCCAAACATGGATTCTTGAAGAGGAGAACCTCAAAGCAGAGGGGACAGAGTCTATGCCACTGAGGAGTGACCAGGAGACCTGGAAGACGAATGCCCTCCAATGTCGGTGCTTCAGGGGGAGATGACGATGACCTTGACTCTGCAGCTGTGAGGACTAGGCGACCCTGAGGAATACCAGGACCCGGGTACGAGCGTCTCACAAAGGATGTCGAGTGCTATGGGGTCGGTGTCCGGTGGGAGCACCAACAAGCCTTGGCAAAGGCAAGCCACGCCAGGAATAAAAGAAGGAGCAACATCGAAACCAGCAAGGTCCAGGGGCCTCACCAAAGGTAGGGGAGTCAGGGCAGGCCCCGAGCAATCAGGGGAGCCCAAAAGTAACAAGTGTGACCCTCAAGTGGACCCACAGGCCGGAGGCACTGGAGTCGCGAGAGGACCTCAAGCAGGTCACCAAATGATGCAGGTCACGATGCACACGATGCGGTGTGGCTGAAGATTCTGGTCACTGGAGGTGCTCGAGGTTGGGGCTACTTGGAGCCCGAAGATCTTCTTGCAAAGAAGCCAACAAGCCTTTGCAACTGCAAGTTCGACGCAGTGCACAGGGGGTCGGTTATTGTTACCCCCACGTGGGATACTGGTCTCAAACTTGGTGAGAGGGTAGAGTAGGCCTCGGGAGCTGTGGAAAACCACCACCTGTGTTGCAGAGCCCAAGGAGTCCGGAGGAACTCAGGATCTGCTGACCTGTGGACTTAGTTGTGGTAATAACTCACTAAAGATATGTCCTATAAGAATTTGAAAATAGAGTGGTGAAAATGTGAGAAAAATTTCTTTTTTTTTTTTTTTTATTAAACTGTTTTTATTATAAAACGAAAAGTGCATTGGTTCATTTACAGTACAGTCATAATTACTTGGCCATTGCAGAAAACCCCACTCCGGTATCGAAAGAGCATACACCGTGTACCCAACTCCATCCCCGTATCCCACCCCAGGGGAGCCCCCAAGGGAGCCCAACACATTCAGTCGGCTAAGGGTCCCACTCATCCCAGTGCATTGCCCATTGGGGTCAAGCCCCATTCTACCCCTATACCACCAATGGAGGGGTTCCATCATCTACCGCACTGCGGGTCGTTAGGTCTTGTCTCTCCCGCCTCATCTCCACTACCGGGGAGATACAGATGTCCCCGCGGTATTTGTTCCACTTTCCCCATTTATGGTCCCATTTCTTGGGGCACCCCTCCCTTTGAAAACAGTTTTCTCCGCTATCATCGCCCCATCCATGTCCCTTGCCCAGTCCACTACCCCCGGGCTGGCCTCCTGACCCCACTTCTGCGCTATGTTACGCTTTGCAAGCAGCCATCCCATTGCTGCCCACGCCTGATCCATCTGGGAAAGGTCGGTAGCTTCCCATATGTTAAGGGAGACAGAGCCTGGGAGAGGGACTCAGGGGTTTGCCACATGCTCTAGATAGTTGCCGTGTCACCCTGTCCCAATAGTGTTGTATGCGTGGACATTCCCATAATATATGTATGAAGGTGCCAATTTGGTTACAGTGTCGGAGACATAGCGAATCTGGTCGTCTCTTAAGTCGGAGCAGTAACGTAGCGTCAAAATATACCCTGTGGAGTACCTTGATTTGTATAAGGCGCAGGCGCATGGGGATCGCTACTTCTCTGGGAGAGGCAAGAGCGTCTCTCCAATCTTCCTCTTCTATAGCCCCCAGATCTAATTCCCATTTAGCACGTGTTTTTTCCATGGGGTCCTTGCGGTTATTAACTAGTTTTTATATGTTAAGGAGATAGCCTTGTGCTCCATCCGATCTACTATCAACCGATCCTCCAGTGGGGAGGAGTCAGGGAGAGGAGTCCCCCAGTCAAGGCCGCGGAAATGGCGTGTCTGATTTGGAGATATCTAAACGTCTCTGAGGGCTCCAGGTGGTATTTAGTCTGGAGATCCGTAAAGGAGGCTAATTTCCCCACCCACATGTCCCCTACCGTGGAGATCCCGATAGTGTCCCATTTATCGAATCCAGGGCATTGACTTAGGCGGCCCAGCATATCTGGTTCCCATAACGGCGTTGCTTTCGTGAGCCGATTTTGCCACCCCATTCTCTTCGTAGTTCCGTGCCATATTTCAACCGTGCGGGCCGTGGGGCCCGGCCAGGTGGAGTTTGCGGGGATTGGTATATAGCGCCCTGTTGTAGCCCCCTCTTCCCATGAGCCAATGGTCAGTGCGGAAGTTGGGATCGCCATGCTGGCCGAATACCCAGCTGTTAATTGCCGTCAATTGGGATGCCTGGTAGTATAGCCGAATATCAGGCAAACCTATCCCCCATCGTACCATCCCAGGACTAGTTTACTCATAGCAATTGAGGCGGACGGTCTTCCCAAAGTAGCCCGCGCAGCACCGCGTCGATTTGTGCAAAGTACGAGCCCGGGATTGGAAATGGGGCGTTCTGCAGTGCATAGAGGAATCGAGGGAGCGCTAACATTTTAAATAGTGACGCACGTCCCAATAGAGTGAGAGGTAGAGAACGCCAGTGTCGGGCGTCTGACTTTAGTCGTTGAAGCGGCCCCACGAGGTTCCGCTCGAAAAGAGCTGAGCATCCGCGGTCACAAATATACCCAGATATCGAAATCCCTGAGTGGCAACTGGTATTTCGTACCCCTCGGACTGGGTGGGGCTCGCCCACAATGCATACATCTGGGACTTGGACCAATTTATCCGATACCCCGAGTGCGCTCCGAAAATATGAAATATGTGCAGTACTCGTCTCAGCGAGCGCGCTGGAGAGGCAAGGTAGAGAAGGATATCGTCCGCATAGAGGGAAATTCGATCTTCGTGCCCGTGTGTCCATTTGAAGCCACGTATCACCGGATCTCCCTGATCCACACTGCGAGTGGCTCCAATACCAGGGCAAAAGAAGCGGGGACAGCGGACAGCCTTGTCTCGTGCCCCGATGAAGCGGGAAAGGTGTCAGAGCGGTGATTGTTGACTGTGACGTATGCAGTGGGTTGCGTGTATAATAGTTTGATCCAGCCAATCAGCCGGGGCCGAAACCCACCCGACTCAAAACAGCAAAGAGGAAGTCCCATTCGATAGTATCGAACGCCATAGTGGCATCAAGGGACAATAGGATTGCGTCCTCTTCTATAGTGCTTATTCTCCCCAGGGCCCCGTGTACGCGCCGTAGGTTTCTGGTCAGATTCCTGCTCCGGCATAAAGCCGGATTGGTCTGGGTGAATTAACTCAGCAATGCAAGGGATGAGCCGATTAGCCAGGAGCTTAGCAAGGATTTTGGCTTCTACTGTGAGCAGGGATATTGGGCGGTACGATTTACATTCATCCGCCGGTTTGTTCGGCTTATGAACTACCACTATGGCTGCGGTTCGAATATCCGCCGGAAGAAGTCCCGTCTGGTAGCATTCGTTGTAGAGACCCAAAAGATGAGGGGCTATTTTTGCGGACATGGGTTTAAAAAGTTCAATTGGGAGTCCGTTTGGGCCCATTGCTTTACCAGAGCGCACCCCCTTTATGGCCTTCTGGATCTCCGTCACGGTAATGTCTGCTTCCAAGGCTTCCCTATCTGGTGGGGATAGGCATGACATTCCAATTGTGGCAAGTAAATCGGCAGACAATGGGGCCTGGGAAGAATCAGGTACCCTATAGACGTCTTCAAAATATGATGCAAACAGCTGTGCTATCTGTTGAGGATCCGTGATAGGCGCCCCATCTGGACCAGCTAGAGCTTGGACCCAACGTGTCGCCTGCTCTTTACGCTCCAACCATGCTAGGAGTTTGCCTGTACGCTCACCCTGTTCATAGATTAAATGTCTGGTAGATAAAGAGCGCATTTTGGCTTCCTCCATTAGGAGTTGTTTGTAATCTTGTCGCTTGATATTAAGATTGTGCTGTGTGTCGGGAGCAGGGGCCCGCGAGAGGATCGTCTCCAAGGCCAGTATCTCTGTTTCCAGGTCAGTCACCCTCCGGGAGCGCTCAGCCCGGTGTCCCACCGTCAAGGATAACGCCCTACCCTTAATTACTGCGCCAAACGCACCCCATAGCGTCACTGCCAAGGGCACGGACCCCACGTTCTCTTCGAAAAAGTAATCAGTTTCCTTCAAGAGGGTCTCCCGAATGTGAGGAATTTTGAGCGCCCATGGCTGTACCTTGATATATCCTGGTTGCCTGGGCCGTAACCGACCAAACGTCGTCAATAGGGGCGAGTGATCGGATATCCCGCGCGCCAACCCCCGAGCCTCCCGGAATTGGTGTATGTCCTGTGCATGGGTGAACAGATAGTCAATATGGGATTGACTGCCATGTACTCCCGATTGAAATGTGAAGTGAGTGTGGGCGGGGTTCAGCCACCTCCAAATGTCCACCACCCCCAAGGCATCAGCAAACTCCCGGAGCGAAAAATTTCTTTTTAATGGACGAGAACCCTCACTCACCCAAAGGTGACATGCTTCATCATTGGGCTCTCTCCACACATCGGGCCCGCAAGGTCCCTGATGTGGGCTACAACTCCCCACCTGATGTGATGAGTGGGGAGGAGCTGAGGTGTTTTAATGACAAAGGGACGTCCCAAGGTGAGTATTCGTGAGTGAGGGACAGAGTGCAGTGGATTTGTGAAAGTTAAAACTATCTCAAGGACACCGACAATTTTATTCTATAGTGTCTTTGGATAGAGTTAAAAAAGCAGAGGACGGGAGGTTCAAAACAAATATACCTCCTCAAAGGTCAACATGTTTCTGCCTATCACAGACTCCAACGGAGTTCTCAGGCATTCTTCTGGACCCAAATATTGAACCAGTCACTCTGTAAGTCATAACATATTCATAAGTGTAAAGATGGAATACTGGCCGTATTTTGGAATTGACGCCAGCGACGTGTATAATTAATACACCTTCTCCACCTAGAACAAAACAAACAAACAAATGTGAAACTCAACATCATTATAGAAACCTCAATAGTAATAATCACCACTCTTCATATATGATAGGGAAACTCCTATATGTTATAGTGAATGAGACAGGTTACCTGTGTTGGAGACAATATTTGGCTCTCATTAGCCACAAGGTACCCTTCAGTCCATTTGGCTCATCAGACTGAAACAAAAACAACACAAGAAAAGGAATACATGATAGCAGATAAGGCAAGAACTAGACTCAATATTCAAAAGTGTGTCAATGACTGGGTTCAGCACAAAGGTAATTTGGCAGCCCAACCATGCGAATATTAGTTTAGAGATGGGTCAATGCCATACGTATATAGGCAAAAGTAGACTGACACGCGAAACTCAAGCTGCATATGTTAATCAGCAAGAAGGGCAAATGTTACCCAGGGGGCCTGCCAACGATCGTGACTGGGGTCAGGTGTTCTGTAAACAACCTGGATATACAAACTACCCTATACCAAAAACAGTTTTGGCACACAGACAGATGTGGAGTCAGTCGACCACCCAAAAATTGCCTTCCTTAAACATCACTCATAACGTGCTGCGCGTGGTAATAGCCCCAAAGAGAATTAGTGAAATTCTGAACTCAAAAGTATTAACAGGGTAGGGAAAACAAAAAGAAGAAGAACACAAATTACAGAATTCACAAATGCACCCATCATATGACTCTGAGGGCACGCGTCGCAGTGCGGCGTCAAGCGCTCGAACTAATAAAAAGTCTGTAAAGACACAAATACGTTCATTTCAGTACTCACCACAGTCCTCGGCAGAGTATCCTGTGTGTGGGGGTCCGGGCGTGAGAAATGCAGCGTCCTTCAGCTGCCATTTATCGTAAAAATGGAGACAGTACTTCCGGTCGACATAAACACAAAGTTGTCATATCCGGCCGGCATTATGGGAAAGGTAGCTCCAATGATCTAAAGCGGAACTATTCACACGGAACAATACTAAGAAGGAGAATAGCCTCCCTGACATACCCACCCCACTCGTCAATTCCGGTCGGAACTATGGGAAATGTGGTTCCGTTAATCTAAAACGGAACTCTTCACAAAAAATATAAAAGAGGAGGGTGTTGATTAATGCATCGTTATGGAAAAAGGAAGAGTCTTTAAAATCACGTGGGGCAAAGTCATTCTGTCACAGGCAGAGACCAATATCGAAATTTGATGTAACCGTGCAGTAATGACTGAAAAACAGGAAAAACGAAAAAAACGGAGAGAACCAAGGTTAACCCAAACTCTAATATTGACAACACACTCCCGCCATACAGTGTGGTGTTCTCGAGGGAGAGGAGTACTTTGCAAAAAAGAAAGTAATATTAAAGGGGGTAATAAACAACCCCTATAGAGGAACACATTGGCTCAAAATATCTTGTACCCTCAAAAACCGTTAAGGAGAGGGAAAGAGACAATTGTCATTCTCTCAAAAGAGAGCATGAAAAAAGATGATTAGGGACAAACCTAGGACATTGACATATACATAATATCACACAATCAAACTCAGACTGTAAAACGGTCTGGGCCCAGCTGGAGAGGAGTGATGTGGGGCAAGGCTCTAATGTAAAAAAGGGTACAGGATGTATAAAAGAATTCATCTGTCTAAAGTGTGCCACGGAATCTCGTCATTCAGGCCTTGAGTGTCGCATCTGAGCCTGTAAATCCATCTTTGCTCCCTACGGAACAAAATAGACTCGTGTTGACCCATCTCCTTCACATATCTTGGTCTGTCAATCACCAACCAAAACAGATCATTCTCAGAATGACCTGCATTCAAAAAATGCCTGGTTAATTTAGTGTTGTCTTTCTTGCAGTGGATGGTGCTGCGATGTTCCACCTATTCTTATTCTAACCTTACGTGTTGTCATACCTACATAGAAGAACCTGCAGGGACACCGTAAGAGGTAGATGACTCCTTCAGAATTACAATTAGTCATGGTGTTCAGTTGCCATGGTGTTTTAAGGCCCAGATCTATTGTCAAAGTCTTGGAAGTAAATGGACAGTCCGAGCAAGAACCACAAGAGTAATGTCCCTTAACAGAAGTATTGGACCATAAAGTGTGCTGTGTGATGGTGGATGAAGTATGACGAGGGCGTGTGTGCACAATCAGATCTTTTATATTCTGGCTGCGTTTCAGCGCAAAAAGTGGTTTTGGAAGCCTTGCAACTCCTGCGTTGAGGATATGCCAGTTCTTGTTAACCGATTTCTTCACAATATTCGTGAGGTGACTGAAAGTGCTAACACAGACCAAACGATTAGTGGGACTCTTGGTCACAGTGTCCAGAAGGGCATCCCGATTATTGTTACTTGCTCGTTTTTGTGCCTTGCCTATCGTTTGGATAGGATATGAGCGTTGTTGTAGATGGGAATACAATCTTTGAGCATGTTCTTTAAATTTACTCACTTCAGTACAGTTATGACGCAGTCGCAAAAACTGACCCACTGGTAGATTATTTCTCAAAGAATGAGGGTGGAAACTGGTGTATTCCAAAAGCGAATTCCGGGCCATCGGCTTGGTATACAGCTCAGAGTAGATGGTCCCATCCTTTGCATATAGTAGTAGGTCAAGAAAGGGCAAGGAGACTGTACTTGACTCATGAGTGAATCTTAGATTAGGATTTCTGGAATTCAGCCAGACCGAAAAGGTGTCCAGAGTGGTTGAGAAGCCTTCCCAGATTATGAGGATATCGTCAATATACCTCTTCCAAACCTTGAGGTTGGAAGAGTACGGATTCTCAGTCGGGTAAATATGCTTCATCTCAAATTCATGCATATATAAATTCGCCAGACTGTGGGCGAATGTACTGCCCATTGACGTGCCCGTAATCTGAATGAAAAGTTGTTCTTCAAATTTGAAGAAATTCTCTTTCATGGCGAGTGTAGCACACTCTAGAACGAAAGAAATAGGTGTCAAATCTGTACGTGTGCGTTCTTCTAGTAGATGCCTTATTGTGTTAAGGGATTCGTCCTGTGGTATGTTTGTATAAAGAGACTCCACATCAAACGTGACCAGGATGTGGGTCTCTGGATCAAATAGTATATCCCTCAATATGTTCAATGCGTGTTTAGTATCCTGCAGATAAGATGGCATCTCTGCAACTAAAGGATGCAGAAACCAATCAACATACTGGGATAGTGGTTCTCACAAAGAGCCCATCCCGGAGACTATAGGTTTCCCCGGTGGTGGTCAGGTCTGTTTGTGCACTTTAGGTAGCACATAAAAATAAGGTATCTTGGGTTGAGTACTGACTAGAAAATCCGCTTCGCCCTTGGTAACCCAGCCAGACTCCAATGCATGCGTTACCATCGTCTTGATTTTCTTGGACAGACGTGATGTAGGATCAAGGTACAGACGCTGATAGTATTTCCCGTCATTCAGTTGGCGGAGGCACTCCGAGTGGTATGTGTCGAAGTCCATAACAACGGTAGCACCTCCCTTGTCTGCTGGCTTGGTGACTAACCCTGGCTCAGATCCAAGGGAACGGATACAGTCTCGTTCTTTTTTGGAAATGTTGAAAAAAGGAATTCTTGCTGAGGGTCTAAGGCTCTCAAAGTCTTTGATTACCGCCTTTTCGAACGTGGCAACTTCTGATGGTAGTAGGTGGAGAGGTAATTAAAGGTCGATTTTGGTCTTAACCCAGTATTGGTCTCGTAGTCACAAGCCTCTTTGTCTCTTTCACCAAAGAAAAAGTTGAGTCTGATCTTCCTGAAGAATTGTGCCAACTCTATCCTTGTGGAAAAGTCAGTTTGCAGTTGTGGTGCCTGCAAACGCAGGGGAGTGACTCCTTCACTCCAAGGGAGATTACTTCGGTTGTCTTTGATGCTTCACAGGCCTTGGAAGGTTCCTGTATGATGCACAGGCATAGATGATGCAGCAGACTGGAAGGGAGACGAAGTCAGGCCCAAACAAAGTCCAGCGAAGTCCAGAGTGCCCAGACAGTAGAAGTGCAGTGGTGTCTGATCTGAATCTTATGCCACGACAAATCTCGGGACCTACACCCAGGTAAGCCCTTAAGTACCCTAGGGAAAGGGTTGGGAAGATTCAGGGGAACCTCCATGGGGAGGGTCTGGACAGGGGGGAGGTTACTCCCATGTCCTTTGTCCAGTTTCTCGCCAGAGCGGGATCCAACAGCTCCAAGAACTGGTTTGAACTGGACTATGCACAGGGACACCAAGTGTGCCCCTCATGCAGACTTTCTGAGGCTGGTAAGCGCACCCACCCGGTCCCAATACACTAAATCCTGTCTGGGAGGTGGTCACACCTCCCTGTGACAGGATGCCTATTGTTCCACCTTCCTCTGCTCGAGCTTGGCTCAGCAGCAGGAGGGCAGAAATATGTCTCTGGTCAGCAGCAACCATTTTGTGCTGTCCGGGTCTAGAAGACTGGTACCGGGAACACTGAGAGCCTAACAGAGGGCTCTTCCAATGCTTGAAATCATACCTCCCACACCGTTTACAATGTGGGGGTATGATTCCAACATGTTTGATACCGAACATGATAGGATTCATTGCAGCTGTTTTCGAGATGGTCATCGCTTAATTATGTGGTGCCCCTCTATATAGTATATGGTTGCTTCACTGACAACCCAGGAGAATTGACTCCGTAGGCTGCAGGGGCGTCCTGCTCATGCAGGAGCACCCTCTCACTTAGAACCAAGCACCCTGCCTTCAGGATTGCAAAGGCCTGCTATAGGGGTGACTTATAGGTTTTAAGTGCAGTGATCCTTAGATATAGTAAACCTATATCTTAAGTAAGTGGTGCAAGCACCAACTTACACAGGCTGCAATGGCAGGCCTGTAGATCCATTTTGCATGGTCTCCTATGGGTGGCATAATGCATGCTTCAGCCCATGGGAGTCCTCTGGGGTACCTATGCCCTGGGTACCTTAGTACCATATACTAGGGACTGATAAGGGTACCCCAGTATCCAATCTGGAGTGTACCTAAGTAGTTGACACAACCATTTAGGGAGAAAGCAGACTGGGGTCCTGATTAGCAGGATCCCAGTCAGACTAGTCATAATACAGCTTAGCATCAGGCAAAAAGTGGGGGTAACCGTAGAAGTACATCCTACTTTCCTACACCTTACCACAGCAAAAGCTTCTCCTTCTGTTGCACTTCACCTCTGTTCCCTAGAGAGTAACCGCCGGGAGATAAAGACTACAGGTTGGTCCAGGCCCTCTTCATTGATCTGTGAGAGTACTGCCCCTATACAACGCTCTGCGGCATCTGTCTGAACGATAAACTCCTGGGAGAAGTCAGGGGCCTTGAGCACAAGAGCTGTGCACATGACTTGCTTCAGGGAGTCAAATGCTTTTTTGGCATGCCTCTGTCCAAATCACATTTCTTGGCTGCTTCTTCGAAGTCAACTCTTTCAAGGGGGCAGCGATGGTGCCATAGCCCTTGACAAACCTCCTATAGTACCCGGTGAGGCCCAAGAATGCTCTGACCTCAGTCTGGGTTTTGGGGAGCTGCCAGGCCTTGATGGTTTCTATCTTGGCCTGAAGGGGCTGCACCTTTCCCCTGCCCACCAGTTGTCCCTAGTACACCATAGACCCATGCCCTATCTGGTACTTACTGGCCTTGATAGTCAGACCTGCCTGCTTCTGGGCTTGAAGTACTTTCCATTGGTGAAAGAGGTGGTCTTCCCAAATCCTTCTGAAGACAGCTACGTCATCCAGGAATACAGCTGAGAAGGCCTCCAAACCAGCAAAGACCTGGTTCACCAGCCTCTAGAAGGTGGCAGGGGCGTTCTTTAATCCAAATGGCATCACCCTAAACTGATAATGGCTCTTTGGAGTGGAAAATGCTGACCTTTCCTTGGCTCCTTCTGTTAAGGCGATCTGCCCGTACCCTAATGTAAGATCAAAGGTGCTTAAGTACTGGGCAGCACTTAACCTGTCAGTGAGCTCATCCGCCCCAGGTATAGGATGAGCATGAGTCTTGGCAACATAGTTTAGCCTTCTGGAATCCACACAGAACCTCAGGTCAGGTGTGGTGCCCGATGGGGCAGCTTTTGGTACCAGAACCACAGGGCTGGACCAGGGGCTACTGGAGGATTCTATCACCCTCAACTCAAGCATCTTAGAGAATTCTCTCTTGATGCTGGCTCTCACCTTATCCAACAACCTGTAAGATTTATTCTTGACAGGGAGGTTGTCCCCTGGGTCCACATCATGGGTACACAGGTGGGGAATCCTAGGAATAAGGAAGAACAGAGAGGAGTACTGTAGGAAGCTGGCTCTGTATATACTATACCAAAATGAGGTATAGTGTGCACAGAGTCCAGTGGAACCCCAAAGGTAGGCAGAAGTAAAAATAGATAGCACCTTACTCTCTATTTGTGGTAGTGTGGGCGAGCAGTAAGGCTTTATCAGAGGGTAGTGTTAAGCATTTGTTGTACACACTCAATCAGCAAATGATGTCATGCACTCAGACTGAACTCAGACCAATTTTGTTTGTATAAAAATATTATTAAGTTATTTTATTTCTAGAACCAAGCCAAGCCTGGCACAGGTAAGTGAAATAAATGCTTTCCAAAATCTTATGCAGTGTTTACAATTGAATGCAGGTTCAAATGCAGTTTGATTGAAATACGGGTAGGTCAAACTATCGAAATTACTGTTCAGATTACTTTTTAGTTACTTTTCAGATTACTTTTTAAGTTACTTTTTCTACTCAGTGTGATATGCCTAGATATCACACTGGGACATTTCCTAGAGATAAGGTAAGTAAAATCAGTTTTGCACAGTTGTAGTTTTTCAGGTTTCCATACAAGTCAACTCCACACTTAGAACATTCATCAGAGAAAAACAGTCAATGTATTCCTATGGAGAGAAATGAAGTTATCGGTTACCAGGTAAGTACTCGGTCTTTGGGGTTGAGTTTCTGGGGTTAGAACAAGGGTTCCCCCAGGATCAAAGAAGCACTCTCAAAACACGCTCAGCTGCACTAGGGCGGCCGGGTGCAGAGTGCTGAGGCCCAATGTTATCCAATGGGGGATAGGGGGCCTCCGGTTGGTGGCTGCTTACGAGCAGGCCACTGGGTTGTGGGAGCAAAGCTCCTGGTGTTAGGCTCAGGGCAAAGGGGGATCCGGTTTAGCACACAAGGTGCACCCGCAGTGGCGCAGGGGCGGCTGGGTGCAGGGTGCTGTTTTGGCTTCGGGCACCCTGTTGTTTTCAAAAGGGTTTTCGGTCTTGGTTTTTAGCTGCAGGCTCGGTCCAGAAAGACTTCCGGGAGGAACCAACAGCTGGGCATGTACGTTAGAGGGCTCTGGGATGTAGGTGCACCTCGGGTTCTTTTCTCCAGGGCGCAGGGCGGCTGGATGCAGGGGTGTCTTTTGAGGTCGGATTTCACCTTACCGGCCCACTCACGGTTGGGGGGGGTCTCCGTGCAGAGGCTGCAGGCGACATCGGGGAGTCCTGGAGGGGTCAACCCACGGTGGACTCGGACTCTGGAGCACTGGGGGACCTCGCTGGGACCGGTGCGCCACTCGAACTCGGGCCGTAGGCGACGGGTGCAGTGGTGGTTCCAGGTATCGGGTTTCTTTGTCCTCAGCAGGCTCAGAGTCTGTCTTGGGAGTTTCTTTTGAACAGAGCTGCTGTTCACAGGAGATCCGGTCTTTGTAGAAGGCAGTCAGTCCTCCCAGGGTTCTGGAGGTCGCTGGCTGCAGGACAAGGCGACTTTTGGCGCAGGATCTCTGAATACTGCAGACGGGCCGGTAAGGCTGGTGCCAAGTCAGTTGTTCTCTGCAGTCTCCTCTGGTGGCGTTTTCTTTCGTCCTTATTCTTCGTAGGTTACGGGAATCTGTCTTCTTGGTTCAGGGCTGCCCCTTAAATACTGTATTCAGGGGGCATTTTAGGGGTCTCGAGGTCAGTAGCCAAAGGGCTACTGACCTTAGGGTGACTACACACTTGGTGTGTTCACCCCACGTGGGGGAGTGAGCACAATCCCTAATCCTGATTGGGGAGTGCCTGCCATCTGCAAGATGGCGGGCACTGAAGAGTGGGCTTCACCTCTCCTCCCCCTCCTGAGGGGTGGGCTTGGCAAAGGTGGGCACACCTCCTGGGCTGGCTAATTTTTCCCACCTGTCTTCCCGCCGAAAAGGAGGGGAGACAGAAAGGGGGCCTGCTCCTGATAGCAGGAGAGGCTGGGGGTCGCATTACAAATGCTGCAAGGCCTTTGAAGCTCCCCTGCCACAGGTGGCTCTTCCTGGCATGGGGGGGATGTGAACACCTCAGCCCAGGAAAGGCTTTGTTTCTGGGCTCAGGGAGCGAAGGCTCCCACGCCAGGGTTCCAGAAACATGTCTCATGGTGGCAAGCTGGTGTGTACCAGTCAGGGAACCCACCAGAGGCTGGTAGTTTTTCAGGGGGCATCTTTAAGATGCCCTCTGAGTGCATTTTTCATTAAATCCCACACTGGCATCAGAGTGGGTTTAATGTGCTGAGAAGTTTGATACCAAACTTCCCAGTTTTCAGTAAAGCCATTATGGTACTGTGGAGTTCGTAATGACAAACTCCCAGCACCATATACTCTTAGTGGCAGTACTGCACTTACAATGTCTAAGAATTGGCTTAGACACTGTAGGGGTACAGGTCTCATGCACCTGTTCCCTCACGACTGGTATAGTGCACCCAGCTAGAGGGGAGGCTGACCTATGCCAGGGCAGTGGGTTGTAGGCATGGCACACAGGGATGTGTGCCATGCCGACTCTTCACTTTGTACTGCACCAAAACACGCAGCCTGCAATGGCAGTGTGTGTGTGTAAAGGTACAGGGCCTTTAAGGGTGGCACAATAAGTGCTGCAGCCCTTAGAGGCCTTCACTTAGCACCAGGCCCTTGGTACCCATGGTACCTTTTACAAGGGACTGACATGTGGCCACAGAGGTGCCAATTGGGGGTACAAGGTACAGTTCCGGGGAAAGAACATAGGCCCTAGGAACCTGATTGGCAGGGACCCAGGGCACATCAAGTCAAAAGTGCATCAGTAGTCTGGCAAAAAGTGGGGATGTTACTGCAACAGAAACCCAGCTTCCTACAAGTAATGTTCCAACGTATTCGAGTTTGGTCCTGGGTTGGCGGCCTTTTGTCTCACAAATAGTACACTGCAAACACTTTATAGAGATCCCATTGTTTGGCAAATTGGTCATCACTTTGCCCCAGTGGAGGGAGGTCATACCTCAGAGAGTTGGTAAATGCTCTCACTCCATAACGAAAATCTTCAGAAAAGGAGTGAGTTTCTTAAACCTTGATCCGTGATTTCTGAACCTGTTCCTGAGGAAATATAGGAGTTAAAACATTTCACAATTTTTTTTCCAAACCGAACCTTGTTTTCCAAACTGAAGTCAGTTGTTCACTGTTAAAATTGTGACTATGATCACAATGCCCAACAACTAAGCTAACCACAGTCATGTTACCCAGGACCTTGGCAGCAGGCACCAAATGGTTACGACAAGAAAATGGCAGCTATACACACCAATGTCAACATGTTTAGGGGAGAAGCACATGCACTTTAGCACTTATTAGCAGTGGTAAAGTGCTCAGAGTCCTAAAGTCAACAAAAAGATACAGCAAAAAGTGGGAAGCAAAAGGCAAAAAGTTGGGGGAAGACCACCCTAAGGATGACAGGTCTAACACGTGTTCCCCCCAGTTGAAAGTGGGGAGAGCTACCCAACCTCTTGGAAGTTTTCATCACTAAGGCAGAAAAACCTGGACAGACTGTCAGCATTGGTCTGTGTTCCACCCTGAAGTCCATCCCCTGTAGGGAAATGGACCACCTCAACAATTTTGGATTTTCACCCCTCATTTGCATGAGTCACCTGAGGGGCCTGTGGTCTGTCTGAATACGTCTTTCTGTTGCTTAGGAGTCAGAGAGAGGAAAAGGATCACTCCTTCCCCCAGACCAACCTTCTCCTCTGAGGCTAAAAGGTCAGGGAGAGGTTCACTCTCGGCTTCCTCCACCCCATCTGTCACCACAGCATGGTGAGTTCAAACCTCTCAAAGTGTGGTTTGAGGCGACTGATGTGAAGCCCCTATGGGGATGTCTGGGGGTCTTAAGGACCACCACGTAAGTGGCCTTACTCTTCTTCTTAAGCACCTCATAAGGCCCAGTCCAACTGTCCCGAAGGGCACTTGGCTCCACAGGTTCCATGACCCATACTTTCTGTCCAGGCTGTAATGCCACAGTGGTAGAATTTTCATTACAGCCTGACTGGCTTCCAAGTTGTCCGAAGCTTGCTTCCACAACTTAGCCACGGCTGCGAAAGGCCAATATTTAGCTTACTGCATCCTGGGGAACTTCCCTGGGAGCTTTCTCCCACCCTTCCTTCACCAAACTGAGTGGTCCTCTGACAGGGTGACAGTACAGAATCTCAGAGGGACTAAAGCCCACTACCTTCTGCAGTACCTTCTGGTAAGAAAACAACAGGCAGGGCAAGAGGATATCCCACTTTTTCCTCAGGCAGACTTCTGATCATACCTTTTAGGGTCTTGTTGAATCTCTCAACAAGCCCATTTGTCTGAGGGTGGTAAGTTGTGGAGAACTTGTAAGTAACCCTGCACTCTTTCCACATGGACTGTGTCTCTGCAGACATGAAGTTTGTGTCCCTGTCAGACACAACTTTCTTGTGAAAACCCATTCAGGTAAAAATCCCCATCAGGGCCCTTTCAACCACAGGTGCAGTGGTGGTCCTCAGAGGGATTGCCTCTGGGTACCGGGTGGCATGATCAACCAGAATAAACCTGTGACCGGAAGAAGTCTGGGGATCCATAGGCCCAACAATGTCAATGCTTATCCTTTCAAAGGGGGTACTAATGACGGGTATTGATTCCAGGGGAGATTTTAGCTTTTTCCCTGTCTTCCCACTAGTTTGGCAGGTCACACAGGTCCTACAGAACGTATCTGAGGAAGTCCTGATCTTGGGCCAAAAGAAAAGTGGGACAAGCCTAGCAAAGGTCATGTCTTTGCCAAAGTGTCTGCCAGGGTTATTTTGTGAGCCAGCTCCAGTAGGAAGGCCCTGTAGCATTGGGGGACCACCAGGGCCCTTGCTGTCCCAATGCTCAGGAACCTTAGACTCACTGTAAAGGAGGTTGTCCTCCCAGTAAATGTGATAGCTCCCAGAGACCTCACCTGCTGCTTGGACTTCGGCCTTGCCACTTGTGCTCTCAAGGTCTGAGTATTCTCTCTGTGCCCTACAGAACTCCTCCCTGGTGGGTCCTCCTTCTACATGCCAATCAGCAGGTGTTTTACATCAAGGCAATAATGTGTCCTTGGTATACGATGTTTTGCAGGGAAGGCATATTGATCTCTGGCGGTTCGTTGTGGTAAGCAATCACTGTCTTTTCCATTACAGTTTGTGTGACAAACAAATTTTGTTCCTCAGTATCTTTGTAATGTGCTGCTCTTGGTTTTGACTGTGTTTACAGGGAAGGTATATGGTTCTATAGCTGTCTACAAGTACGTGATTAACACTTCTCAGTAGCTATGTTGACGGTGCAGTCTATCCAGAGATGCCAATCGTTGTTTCTTTATCCACAGTTATAGTTATATTGTGACCGCCATGGCATAAGAGAACTCAATATTTTGCGATTTCCGTGCTAAGAGTGAATAGTTATGATGAGATTTCTGTAGTAGGATATCGTTAACATTGTTTAAGCGAATGGGACGTTTTGGACTATTTCACTACTTGCATGCCACTGGTGTGGAGGAGGAGATTGTAAAAGATCATTGACACCACAGGGGAGATTATCATATAACTCTATTATTTTGACAAAAAGCTGGGGTTGATGGCGAAGTATGTATCATTATGAATGTTGATCCACGAAAGTACATGAAAAATGGTCTTTGTATTTTTTGCAGATGTGCCCCTGACGAAGGGACGCGGGTCCCGGAATGCATTGGGCCTATGTTGATCACATTGAACGGCACGGATAATTGTGTGGCCTTTATAATTATGTTGTTCTGATAATGTATTGTTTAAGTGTACAATTTGACAATCACTGAGAAGAATTGTCATTTATGATTTTGAAAGAATGTATTAAAATAATGGGAATCAAGAAGAATCACTGTTGACATGTTTTGAAATGTTTGTATATCAAGCATAAGTTGTGCACATCTTTGTCCAAGAAGCTAGTTGGCTTCTGGCCCCATCTACAAGTTGCACTGTGTAAGGTAAACATAAGTAAAGGTGTAGCACACGGATCGAAAAACCTAGGTTGAAAATAGAGTACGTTTTCTTAAATAGGAGTGCTCGGTTTACCCACGAACTCTTAATCAGCAGGTGTAGGCAGGTCACCAAGGGGTGCAGTGTCCTCCTCAGTGGACTCCAGGGTGGCCACTGCAGGTGCCCCATTCATCTCACTGGGGGTACACTCAAGTGCTGGTTTCCCACACCCTCTGTCTTTTCCCTTTTTAGCAGCTGGCTTGGTCATTGTTACAGGCTCCATCCCTTTTTGATTCCGCTCCTGGGCAGCCATGGACCTTGTCGTTTCACAGATCCACTCAGGTAACCGCAACATCTCCACATGAGCCTTGAGCTCCACTTTTTCCAGATAGTGTGCTCAAGTCATTACCCAACAAACAGTGTACAGGCATGGCAGGGCTCACAGCAACTTTCAGAAGAGTTGAACCCCCCACTCATATGGAACAAGGGCCACTGGATAGTGTCCCTCCCAGTTGTCAGCCACCACAACCTGGTGGACTGCATTGGGAATTACCTGCTCTCGGGACACCAGCTGACTCGTTACCATAGTCATGCTGGCACCTGTGTCCCTCAGGGCCTCCACCCCTTGGCTGTTAATGGGGACCTATTGCCTATACTTCGTAGTATTTGATGGTACATCAATCTTAGAAACCATCTTGTGAGAAGTTGGCCTGGTTTATGCTGTCCACTAATTATAGTGGGCACCTTGCACCAGTCCAAACAACCCCTTATTGGAGATAGGTTAAAGACAACCTTTATTGAAAGCTATCCTAGTGGTAGCTATGGAGAGCAGCCTTCAGGCTAAGTCTTGAAGGAATGTAAAGCAGCTTGTTTTACCAGTCTATAATCTCTTGAGTGACCAAATGAAAGAGGACCACACCAGGTATATATTTAAAATATATGTATTTAGTCTTAAACACACCCCTCTAATCTCTTTATGAGGCTAGAGTTCGAAGTACATAAGTTACAAGTCAGTTATCAACAGTAATAGCACAAATACACGTTTGAGCCCTAGGGGCGTACCAAACCATATACCAATAAAGTGGTATAAGAACCATGACTGAGCTAGACACAAGGCCTAGAGCCTGTAGAAGTGCTTGGCCCTCAAGGAACCACCCAAGGTAGTGACACAGGGGACCCACGGGGGACGCGTGCAGTGTGAGAACACAGCCGCGAGCCGCCGTTGACTTCTATGGGGGATGTCGCGGTTGGAGTTTTAAAGAAAAAGGACACTTAGAGGTGGACTTGGAGCAAACCCCTTTAGAACTAGGTCGTTCTAGAGTCTATTCCCACGGGAGCACCGGAGTACTCGAGTTACCTCACCCAGGGAAGCCGGGTGCTTAGGTGTCTTTCGGGGTCGGGTTTCGTCGTCGTTTTCAATGGCGATCTGCTGCAAAGTGCTGCTGGCGACCAAGTCGAAAGTGTTCGGGTGGATCCAAGGGTGGATCGAAGATCTGAAGAACCTGAAAGCAGAGGGGACAGAGTCTGGGTCACTAGCCAGTGACCAGGAAGGCGATGAGCAGATGCCCACCGATGTCGGGTGCTTCAGGTAGGTTGACGGTCGTCTTGACTCTTCAGCCACGAGGTCCAGGAGGCGTCGACGACGACCAGGAGCTGGATTCGAGCTGTCCCACGACGTCTGGCGCTTGCTGAGGTGTCGGCGACCGGATTGGACCCAACAAGCCTTGGCAACGGCAAGTCTCGTGGAAATAGAAAAAGGACGGTGGTACAGACCAGCAAGGTCTGAGGGACTCACCCAGCGAGGTTAAGTCAGGGCACGTCTGGAGCAACCAGGGAAGCCCAATCAGAAGAAGAGTTGCCTTCGGGAGGGCCCACTAGCCAACGGACTAGCGACCGCGAAGGAGTCTCGAGTGGACGCACTTGGAGCTGGCTCACAGGACACTCGTGGAGTGGAGGCCAGTGATCTTCGGTGCAGTCGGTGCTGGAGGCAAGGGCTACTCTGAGCCCAAAGCACAACTTCGTGGGAGACCCAGAAGAGGATGCACTTGCAAAAGTACTCAGTGTCCAGGGGTCACGGTTCCACGTTACCCACGACAGCTACGGGCCTCAGCTTTGCTGGGGACTCAGGGCAGCCTCGGGAAGTCTGGAAATCCACCTCTGGTGATGCAAAGACTTCGGCGTCCGGCGGGAGCTTCGGCGATGCAGACCGGACAATTGCTTCTTAGGTGCCTGCCAAGCAGGAGTCACTCCTTGACCCCAAGGGAGATTCTTCAGTCCTCTAATCTTCAGGTAGAGCGTCGAAGGTCCAGGATTCAGTGTCAGAGTTTCGTCCAGGGTAATCTAAAGTCCTAAGGACTGGGGTCCCATACTTATACTAAGTTAGTGGGTTGGACATACTCTGGGGACCCACCTATGGGAGGGTCAGGGAAGAGGGGTGGTTACACCCATTCCCTTTGTCCAGTTTCGCGCCAGAGCAGGGGCAGGTAGCCCCTGCGACCGGTTTGAACTGGCATGTGCACAGGGACACCAAATGTGCCCCCAGTGCAGGACTTCAAAGCACCAGAGGGTGCTCCCGACCAGCCCCAATACACACTATCCTGTCTGGGGAGGTGGTTACACCTCCCTGCAACAGGAAACCTATTGTCCAGGCCTCCCCTGCCGGAGTTTCAGCCAGCAGCAGGAGGCCAGACCCGTGTCTGTGGCAGCGGCATCCATTTTGTGATGCCAGGGCTCTGGAAAGAAGTTACCGGGTAGCCCGGTGTGTACATGTCTCTCCCTGTAGAAGGGTGGAATGCTACCCCCGCCGCCAGGACTGGCAGGGGGTAGTATTCCAAGATGTTTGACACCAAACACGACATGTTTTGGTGCAGCCAGTCCAAAGTTAGCATTGTACCGCGAGGATATAACGCGCTTAAGAGTATATGGTCAGGCTGTACCACAAACAGCATCAGAGGAGGGACTCCGAACGCTGTAGAGGGGCTCTGCTCATGCAGGGGCACCCTCTCACATAAGAACCAAGCACTCTGCCTTCAGGATTGGTAAGGCCTGCCATAGGAGTGACTTATAGGTTTATATGTGTGTGTAATGGTAGTGATATAGGTAGCCTATACCACTGTAAGGGGTGCATGCACCACCTTACCCAGGCTGCACTAGCAGACCTGTGGTGTCATTTTGGATGGCCTTCCAGGGGTGGCACAATACATGCTGCAGCCCCTGGTAGGCCTCTGAGGTACCTATGCCCTGGGTACATAGTATACCATATACTAGGGACTTATAAGGGCACTCCAGATTCCAATCAGAGATGTGCCTAAGGTACATGGAAACCATTTTAGAGAGGAAGCAGCTAGGCTGGGGTTCTGATTAACAGGGCCCCAGCCAGACTAAAGTCGAAAAACAGTGAAGCATCAGCAAAAAGTGGGAGTACCCATGTGAAGCAGATCCTACTCTCCTACACAACCCCCCCAAATGTAGGGACATTAAACTAACCTTGACCAGTTGAGTCTACATGTTCTAAGTGGAAGTACCTAGAGAGTCCATCTGCATTGGCATGGTTACTCCCAGGTCTATGTTCCACTGTAAAGTCCATCCCCTGTAGGAAATGGACCACCTAAGCAGTTTGGGGTTTTCACCCTTCATTTGTTTTAGCCATAGGAGGGGCTTGTGGTCTGTTTGAACAAGGAAGTGAGTACCAAACAAGTATGGCCTCAACTTCTTCAGAGCCCAAACCACAGCAAAGGCCTCCCTCTCTATGTCTGACCAACGTTTCTCTCTAGGGGTCAGCCTTCTGCTAATAAAAGCTACTGGCTGATCCTGACCTTCATCATTCAATTGTGACAGTACAGCCCCTACCCCCAATTCAGATGCATCTGTTTGGACAATGAACTTCTTGGAGTAATCAGGACTCTGTAGAATGGGAGCAGTGCACATGGCCTGCTTCAGGTCATCAAATGCCTTTTGACAGCTAACTGTCCACTGAACCTTTTTGGGCATTTTCTTGGAAGTTAAGTCATTCAGGGGTGTCACTATTGATCCATACCCTTTGACAAATCTCCTATAGTACCCAGTCAGGCCTAAAAAGGCTCTCACCTGAGTCTGGGTAGTTGGAGCAGTCCAGTCCATGATGGTCTGGATCTTGCTCTGCAATGGTTGAACCTGGCCTCCACCCACAAGGTGGCCCAGGTACACAACCTGACTCTGCCCTATCTGGCACTTTGTGGCCTTGATAGTTAGGCCTGCTTTCTGCAGGGCCTGCAAAACATTTCTGAGGTGGACCAGGTGATCCTCCCAGGTGGAGCTAAAGACAGCAATATCATCTAGATATGCTGCACTATAGGCTTCCAGGCCTGTAAGGACTGTATTCACCAACCTCTGAAAAGTGGCAGGCGCATTCTTCAGACCAAAGGGCATTACCACAAATTGATAATACCCACTAGGGGTTGAGAATGCTGTCTTTGGCTTTGCATCATCAGCTAGCCTGATCTGCCAGTAGCCAGCTGTTAGGTCAAATGTGCTTAGATACTTGGCTGAGGCCAAAGTGTCTATCAGCTCATCTGCCCTTGGTATTGGATGGGCATCAGTCCTAGTGACTGCATTGAGACCCCTGTAGTCCACACAAAACCTCATCTCTCTTTTCCCACCACTGGTGTGAGGTTTTGGCACAAGGACCACTGGACTAGCCCAAGGGCTATCTGAGGGTTCAATAACTCCCAAATCCAACATCTTCTGGACTTCTGTCCTGATACAGTCCCTGACATGGTCAGGTTGCCTATAAATCTTATTTTTAATAGGCAGACTGTCCCCAGTGTCCACTTCATGAGTGCACCAGGTGGTCTGACTGGGTGTCAGAGAGAATATGTGCCTGAACTGATTGAGCACCTGTCTGCAATCAGTTTCCTGCTGGGCAGTGAGGCTGGCTACACCATCCACTGACCCATCATCAGGGTTCTGTGAGAGCAGATCAGGGAGTGGGTCACTCTCTTCCTCCTGTCCCTCATCAGTAGCCATGAGCAAGCCCATGTCTGCCCTGTCCACATATGGTTTCAATCTGTTGACATGGAGAACCCTGTGGGGACTCCTGGGTGTTCCTAAGTCTACTAAATAGGTAACCTCACCCTTCTGTTCAACAATGGTATGGGGGTCCGATGGAGGGTCACATGATCGGGAACATGGCGGCGGCGGCAGGTTAGGCGCTAGCTGCGAACTCCTCTCAACCCCCCGGCACCTCTTGAAATTTCCTGAGTTTTAAACTCACCATACTCTTGGCGTTGTTAGTGGAGGAAGTATTTTTTTTTTTGCTGTTGTTGACTGTTCTGTGCCGTTGTCCGTTTGATTGGGGCGTTTGGCTGTTTCGTTGCTCCGGGCTCGGAGCTCCGCGTTCGGGGAAGCTTCAGCTGTGTGCTTCCTGCTGACTCGGCGTTCAGCTGACTGGCGTGGTGTCGCATTGCTGCCCCCCGCAGGATTGGAGTGGAGGTGCGGTGGATTTCTGTGGTGGCTTCCGGAGTAAGTCTGGCGAGCTGGAGCAGTGGATTTGGAGGAGCCGGTGAGAGGGTGTGCGCTGGCGGAGTGGGGCTGCTTTGGGCAACGTCTGGGATTGCCTCGGACAGGCGTGCGGTAGCAAGGATTTCCCTGCGTGGAGTTCCAGGCAGGATTTCCTACCCCTATTTGAAAGTGCCTTGTAGCAGACTTTGTGCACAAATACCCCTGCCTCCATTAAATCTCAGATTAATTGCGTTGGACTACAGAGTCCACAGGACTGTTTTAGCTTGAGCCAACTGATGCCCCCGAGACGGAATAAAAGACCAGACAAGGGGGATAGTAAAGGGAGCTTCCTTGTGGACCGGTCAGTTGAGAAAGATAAGAAACCTGAAACTGCATTAGTAATCCCGACACCCTCTTTAGCTCCAAGTGTAGAGGGTATAAATAAAGGGGTTTGCTCTGCAGATTTACATTTTCCCATTTTTTCTGATCCTCATCAATCATCAGAAAACCAGTCTTCGCAAGTGGTAATAGAAAGGCGTTCAGTAGCCTTGGGACAACTTAGTCGATATACCTTACGTAATAGGATATATAAAAAGGAGGAATATCTGGAAGATGCCTCAATAACTGGAAAGTCTGGCTTAAAAAAAGCAGGAAAAAAAACAACCAAAAATTTAAAAAAACAGCAAATTGTCTCATCTCAGTCTTCGCGACAATTAAAGGAAACTTCTACACTTAAAGTTACCCCCTCTTTAAGATCCTTTTTTAAAATACATGAGAAAACACAAGTATCTCTGGTTCCGTCTTTGAAGGAGCCCTGTCCGGCCTTAAGTAAAGGTAGTGTAAGGGCTTTACCAACAGCACCGGAGGTCATAATGGATTCAGGGGATATAGTGCCGGGATCTGGGTTGGCCAATATTGCAACATCTAATATGTTCGAGGTACTAGGTGAGGTCGGGCCCGGATCTTCTACTAGCGGTGATTCTCCGAACGCTAGATCAACTTCCTCAGCAATAGTTGCAATATCATCTGTCCCCGATCAACCAAATTTGGCACAAATGTTAGATGCCCTTGCATTAGAGATTCGGAGTAAGTTCTCCATCTCCGAGATAAATCAAGCTAAGATACAAGAATCTTGTGAGTCGCTAGAAGCTAAAATGTCTGCAATTACTGAAAGAACTTGCGCGATGGAAGCATCAATAGAAATATTAAATAAACAAGTTGAGGCAAATTGTACTGAGATACAGGTCTTGAAAAAAGGAGAAAAGGTCTTGCTTGACAAATTGGAGACGTTAGAAAATAATGCAAGACGGAATAATATTAAAATTCTAAATATTCCAGAGGGTGAAGAGGGGGACGACATCAAGACCTATATTATAAACTTATTAAAAGATTTCATTCCTGTGGTTGATGTTAAGGAATTGGAAATAGATATTCAGAGAATTCACAGAGACCCTTTTTCTAAGAACCCAAATAGGAAGAACCCGAGGCGAATCCTGGTTAATTTCAGAACATACACTTTAAAGGAGCGGATATTATCAGAAGCCTTAAAAGTTGGAACCTTTACGAAGGGGGATTGGACTTTTAGGATAAGGTCAGATCTCTCACGGATTACACAGGACAGACAATGGGAGCTGGGTAAATTTATCCCAATTTTAAGATCTCTGGGTGCCACTGTACAACTGAGATTTCCTGCCGTACTCAGGGTGATGTGGAAAAATAAAATGTTGAATTTTCGGGACCCTAAGGAGGTAGGGCTTTTTGTTGATCAAATTAAAACTCAGGAATAATTAGGAGCAAGAAGAAACACTGTATGAATAGTATAGGTGCCGGGTAGGAGGGAGACGAGTTTATAGGGGTTAAGGCACATCAAACCCCATGTGGTATAGGAGGGTTCCCGTGGGTGGGGGGTGTGAAGTTTCACAAGAAGAATTTTATTTTAAGTTTTCACTGGGTGGGGAGCAAGTTGGGGAAAAAAAAAAAAAAGTCCTCATATGGTTAATATGGTTGGTTAAAGAAGTTGTTAATTGGTTAGGAATATCTGGTATCCTGAGTGCACTCTCGAGACCCAGGGTTAGAATAGGATGCTCTGATAAAAATGATGGAAACTAGAATTTGTACTTGGAATGTCAACGGCTTAAGGGTTTTACATAGACGCAGGAGGATATTCCAATACTTAAAACAGGCGGATTTTGATATTATGATTTTACAAGAGACTCACTTGACTTCTGAGGAATGGGAGCTGGCTGTCGTAAAACAAAGATGGATTGATAGCTCTCTACATACTATTCAATCTTTTTGTACTAAAGGAGTTGCTATAATTATTAAAAAATCTGCAAAAGCTATTCTAGGTATTCCCAAGTTAGATAGTAAGGGGAGGTGGATCATAACCGATATAAAGATACAAAATAAGTGGGTGACTTTGGTGGGTTATTATGGCCCAAACATAGATGATGAGTCATTTCTTAAAACGATATATAATCATTTGCTAGATTCAAGTTTCCCCATTATTATGGGTGGTGATTTTAATGTCCTCCTGAATCCCGCCTCTGATAAGTCCAGAGGGGGAAGAGTAATGCCTACGAAAATGGGATCACTGATAAAAACTATTATGGGAGATTTAAATTTGGTAGATATCTGGAGAATTAAAAATAAGGATGTAACGGATTCTCAAAATTTTACATTTCATAATAAAAAGTATAAACACCATTCGAGAATAGATTATTTTCTGATAGATTCTAGGTTGATAGAATTGGTCAAGCTGGTTTCGCATATTCCAGAACATCTGTCAGATCATTCGGCGGTCCAGATAATCTTACAATTTCCCATAGAGATAGAAACTAATAGATGGACATTTGATAAAGTCATCCTTAAAGATGAGTCAGTGATTGAACAATTAAAGGTGGACACCTTGTTCTTTTTTGAAGTAAATGATCACTCGGCCTCTGTAGAGGTTATATGGGATGCCTATAAGGCATATATTAGAGGCAGAGTTATTGGTTTTTCGGCAAAAATTAATAAGGAAAAAAAAGAAAAAATCAAGCTACTAGAAGCAGAAATTCGCAGAGCTGAGCTTAATTCAATCCCCGGTCAAAGAAGTTTAGAGCAGAAGGGGGAAAGTCTAGAGTTACTTTCTAAACGACAAGACTTGGCTGATTATCTTGATAACATCACTAGGAGGCGTTGGGAAGTTAGTAGATTGGCTAATTATGAATTTGGAGAAGCCAGTGGGAAGATATTGGCATGGAAATCTCGAGTCGATCTAACTAGAAATTTGATCAAAGAAATATACAATCTCGAAACGGGAGAGCTATGTTCAGAAAGGGCCGGGGTTGAGAAGCAGTTTGAAGTATTTTTTAAAGATTTGTATTCTGAAGATCTAGAAGTTACTGACTCACAAATTAAAAATTACCTAGCTAAAGTCTCCCTGCATTCAGTATCGGAAGATCAGACACAACAGCTTAATAAGAAGTTTTCACTATCTGAAATTAGAATTGCAATGGAAAACTTGAAAAAAGGTAGTGCAGCTGGTCCAGATGCTATCCCCAATGAGTTTTACTCCGCCCTTAGTGAGACACTTGCCCCGTGCTTAGAGAAATTATTCAATAGTATTTTTTAAACTAATTCTGCAATTCCCAGCTCATGGAATGAGGCTGCGGTATCTCTGATTTTAAAACCTAATAAAGACAAAAAAAAATGTGAGTCGTATAGACCCATTTCCCTGCCTAATTGCGACTATAAAATTTTTGCGCAAATAATAGCTGGAAGACTGAATAATATATTGGGGAAATTAATTCATTCGGATCAAAAGGGATTTATTAGAGGGCGTCAACTCCACGATCTAACCCATGAGCTGGTAGGAGCTATTGATATTGCTTCAGCAAATGGCTTACCACTTACCATCTTTGCATTCGACGCGGCCAAAGCCTTTGACCGTGTCAATTGGTTATGTTTACATCATATAGCTGAAGCATTTGGCTTAGGAGAGAATATTTTACAAACTATTAAGAACATATATAGAACTCCTATAGCCAGGATCATAGTTAATGGGAATCTAACCAAATCAATTACTTTAGAGCGGGGCACTAGGCAGGGTTGCCCCCTCTCCCCTCTCCTTTTGATCTGTATTTAGAACCGTTAGCTCAATTTATTAGGTCCAGTGATGTCTTCGCTCCTTTTGAATACAGGGGTTGGTCAAAGAAATTAGCCCTGTATGCAGACGATTTGATGATTTTTACAAAAGAATCGCCAGAGATTTTGCAAAAATTGGAACAGCTCCTAATAGAATTTGGGAAGATATCAGGGTATCAAATTAATCCCCAAAAAACCGAGATTATGACATGGAATTGGCAATCTAGCTTGCATTTAGTTCGCCATCAAATAAGATATTTGGGTATTCAAATCACCCAGAACATTAATGATTTGGTACATGTCAATTTGGAGGTTAAAAGGAAAGAGATTGGAGCTTTGTTGAAATCTTGGAGTAATCTCCCATTGTCAATTCTGGGCCGCTCCAATCTTGTTAAAATGTCAATTCTCCCTAAATTGACATTTATTTTTGATGCTATCCCCTTATTATTCAGCTCTACTTCTTTAAAAAAGCTGCAATCAGATATCAACAGCTTCCTTTGGGCGGACAAAGGGGTGAGGATTGCATGGAAGAAATTGAGATGTGAGAAAGCAGCCGGGGGAATAGCTAGCCCGGATTTTGGGGCTTACAGCTGGGCTTTTCTTTTTAAGAATATAAGATCTCTTCTTCTTGACTCGATTTATTTTTCGCCATACCTTCTAGCCATGTCCAATAGTATACCGCAGGGGGGCGACGGGTTGCTCTTTAAATTTGGCCATCCCAAATTCTTTAAAAAAATTAAACTGAAAGTGATACGATCAGCCTGTGATTTATGGTTTCAGATAAGGAAACGGTTTAAAATTTCATATTACTGTGCTACTGCCCCCATATGGAACTCTCCAGGAACACCACTATGTTTAAATGATGGATTATCTGCCCCTTTGTGGGAAAGTGGATTTCAGAAGTGGGGACAATTATTGCCGGATAAAAACCTTCTGTCATGGGATGAGCTCAATTCCCAAACAAATCAAAGGCTATCAAGATTTAAATTTTATCAGCTATCCCGTTGGGTTACTAATCAGGAAGGTAATGAAGTTAGTGATGAAGAATTGGAGAGTAGGTTTTTAGTACCGATTGGTCAGAGTAAAGAAGTGGCGAACTGGTACTGGATTTTGATTAAAGGAGATCCGCCACCTTTGCCTATGGAGGAGCCCTGGAGAAGAGAACTACCTCACAGCAACATTGCATCCTTATGGCAAGTATCTATAGCTACCTTGTGGAGAGTGATTAAAGCTGCATCATTAAGGAGAAATCATCTGTTCACACTCCACAGAGCCTATTGGACCCCGAAGAGGCTTTCTAAGATGGGAGGTGGAGAAAAGGCTTGTGTGAAATGTAACCTGAGAAGTGCAGATGATGTGCATATATTTATGCAATGTCCTCGGATCCAGGGCTTCTGGGGCCAAGTTGGTAAGATTATCTCTGAAGTGATGGGCCAAGAAATTCAGGTAAGCTTGGTGCTAATTATTTTTGGCCTCTTACCTGAGAACAGTAGTATCATTAAATTGTCAAAACTTCAATCTTCTTTACTATTTGTTTTAATCTTACTGGCAAGAAGAGAGATCTGTCTGAATTGGATAGTACCTAATGCTCCAAATATGTTAAATTGGGTCTCTTCGGTTAAAAGAATTCGTAAGTTGGATATGGGCTGTGAAGTAAAGAGGAGAACTAGATTTTGGGGAGTTTGGGATAATTGGACTGATATTTCGGATGCCACAACTTCTTAATTTGTAGAATAAGTCCTATGATTATGAAGCAAGTGAGCTTTTGGGATAATGGTTTAGGTATAAACCATGGGCTGGATACTACCTTTGACATCCCTAAGTGTCGTGCGGCTGGTGTCTCTATAATCCTTGGAGGTGGAAGGAATAGGGGAGTGTCATACTGCCCCTCCAGTGGGTTTAGGAGAGTGCCTTGGTTCCGAGTTACGACTACTCACTTTATTTCTTTAATGAGGACACAAAAAAAAAAAAAAAAAATGGTATGGGGTCCACTCCACTTGTCTTGGAGAGCTGCTGGGGCCACTGGCTCCAGCACCCACACCTTCTGTCCTGGCTGGTAAACAGTCAGTACAGCCTTTTGGTCATGCCACGTTTTTTGCAGTTCCTGGCTAGCCTCAAGGTTTTTAGTTGCCTTTTTCATGTATTCAGCCATCCTGGAGCGGAGACCAAGTACATAGTCCACTATGTCTTGCTTTGGGAGCTTGAGAGGTAACTCCCATCCTTCCTTTACCAAGCACAATGGACCCCTGACAGGGTGACCAAACAAAAGTTCAAAAGGGCTGTAACCAACCCCTTTGAGGCACCTCCCTGTATGCAAATAAAAGGCAGGGCAAGAGTATGTTCCATCTTCGCCTAAGCTTTTCTGGGAGCCCTTTAATCATGCCCTTTAAGGTTTTGTTGAATCTCTCAACTAAACCATTGCATTGTGGGTATAGGGTGTGGTGAACTTGTAAGTCACTCCACACTCCTTCCACATTGCCTTCAAGTATCCAGACATAAAGTTTACACCCCTGTCTGATACAACCTCCTTAGGGAAGCCCACTCTTGAGAAAATTCCCAGGAGGGCCCTTGCCACTACAGGTGCTGTAGTGGTCCTAAGGGGAATAGCCTCTGGGTACCTGGTGGCTTGATCCACTACCACCAGGATAAACCTGTGCCCAGATGCTGTTTGGGGATCCATGGGACCAACAATATCAATCCCCACTCTCTCAAAGGGAACCCCCACCACAGGTAGTGGTATCAGGGGGGCCTTTGTAGTGCCACCTGCCTTGCCACTGGCTTGGCAGGTTACACAGAAGAGACAAAACTCCTTGGTGTCTTCAGACATGTGGGGCCAGTGAAAGTGAGGGACAATTCTGTCCCAAGTCTTGTTCTGGCCCAGGTGACCTGCTAAAGGAATGTCATGGGCTAGGGTCAATAGGAAGCCCCTGAACTTCAGAGGTATAACCAACCTCCTGGTGGCACCAGGCTTGGGGTCTCTACACTCTGAGTACAAGAGTCCATCATCCCAATACACTGTATAGGGACCACTAGCTTTCCCAGCAGCCTCAGCAGAAGCTTGCTGTCTGAGGGGTTCAAGAGAAGGGCAGCTCTGCTGCTCCTGGCTCAGATCTGCCCTGGAAGGGCCCCCTGTCCCTAAGAACTCAACCTGATCAGGCTCAAGCTCCTCTGGGACAGTTCCTTCCTCAGGACTGAGATCATCTCCCTGAAGAGACTGATCTTCCTTCTGAGCCAATGGGGAAGGCACTGCCTTTACTCTACTACTCCTCCTCTTGGATGGCACTTGGTCCATTAGTCCAGAATCCAAGGCCTGGTCAGTGTTAGACATTTTGGCCTGTGACCTGGTCACAGCAAACACATCTGCAGGGATGCCCAGCATTTCTGCATGGGTCCTGAGCTCCACTTCTGCCCAAGCTGAAGTTTCTAGATCATTGCCAAGCAAGCATTCAACTGGTAGGTCTGCTCTTACCACAACCTTCTTAAGGCCAGTTACCCCTCACCAGGAGAAGTTAACAACTGCCAGAGTATGGTCTGTTCTGACATTGCTAGCATTGGTCACGTGGTACATTTCACCAAGTATAATCTGCCCAGGATCCACAAGGTCTTGTGTCACCATGATGACACTTGCCCCTGTGTCCCTAAATGCCAAAGCCTCTTTTCCATTGATTAAGGGCTGTTGCCTGTACTTGCCCAGATTACTGGGACTCACAGAGGAGGTCACATCCATGCCTCCATCACAGACTAGGACAGCCTGAGTGAGTTCTCTGACTAGGTCAGAGCTCATCTCCTTACCCAGGGTCAACCCTACTAAACCCTTGGCTTGTGTACTCCCACCACCAACTGTAACTGCACTAGGGGAACAGGTGCCTTAGGGGCATTGGTGGGGGCTGGAATAGAGTCTTTGGACTTGGTGCAATCACTGGTCCAGTGTGTCTTTTGCTTACAGACTTTGCACCATGGTTTCTTTTGGCCTTTTCCCTTGTTAGACTGTGAATCCCCACCTGAAGAAGATTTTTGGGGGCCTTGTGAAGACTTCTGGTCTTTACCCTTCTCCACACCCTTATCAGAGTTCTTAGAATCTTGCTTCTTTGGGTCACCACCTTGGTTCTGTACCTTCTGCCTCACCCTGGTTCTGACCCATTTGTCTGCCTTCTTTCCCAATTCTTGGAGAGAGGTCAGATCAGAGTCCACCAGGTACTGATGCAACAGCTGATTTTGACAGTTATTAAGAATCTGCTCCCTCATGATAAGATTGTACAATCCTGTGAAGTCACATACCTTACTGCCCATCAACCAACCTTGCAGAGCCTTAGCAGAACAATCCACATAGTCCACCCAGTGTTGAGTCTGTGCTTTTTGGGTATCTCTAAACTTTAACCTGTATTGTTCAGTTGTTAGGCCAAACCCATCAATCAGAGCACTCTTCAAGACTTTGTAATTGTCAGCATCCTCTTCTCTAACAGTGAGGAGCTTGTCTCTACCTTTGTCTGCAAAGGAGAGCCACAAGATTGCTGCCCACTGCTCCTGAGGGACCCTCTGTACTTTACAGGCCCTCTCCAGTGCAGTTATCCATTTGTGGATGTCATCCCCACTCTGGTAGGGAGGGACAATCTTGCTCAGGTTTCTATGGTCATAAGACCTTTCCCTATCTCTGGGGAAATTGCTGCCACCATGGGACTCTAATCCCATCTTTTTTCTTTGTCTTTCAAGCTCTAGGGACTCCCTGTCTATAGCCAACTGCTCTCTTCTGATTCTCAACTGAGCTTCTCCATACTTGAGCAGTCTCTCTTTCCTTTCATGAGAGGATTCCCTCCTATGAGAGGAAACAGAGGTCCCTATTGAAGTGTCAGAGTGGTTAGACTCCTGAGAAGGAGACCTAGGCCTTCTGGGCACACTCACAATTCTTCCTGGGGGACAAAGGGGAGGTCATTCAGATCCTCCTCCTCATCCACAGGAGGAGCTGGATTTTCCAGGTCAAGGTCATTGTCACCTTCCTGGCCAGTTTCAGAGGTTGGGTCCTGGGTGATTTCACCCCTGGCCCCTTCCTCATCTTCTGCCCCACCCTCTCTGCCTACCCCTTCAGACCCTGGTAGTCTTCTGAGATCATCCAGCAGGAGTACCTCTATGAGGCGTTGGGTGCTGGCACTTTTGCCTGTCTTCAGTTTCCTAGCAGTGCTTAATGCTCTCAATTCCAAGAATGGGAGATTATCATACTTGGAGGGAAGAAGCCCATTGGCTTCTGGCTGGGACCCACTGGTTCCTGGCCCTAAAGACATTACTAGTGTGGTGTGGTGTATGCACTACCTACTCTAGTGTGGCCTACTAAACTCTCTTGAGTTGTAGAAAGGGTGTGCTATCCCTTAACACACAACTCTAAGTTCAGTAGAATTTACTGTATCCTAAGCTTGTTTTATATGTACCTAAGGTACCCTTAGTGGTTTTCAGTTGATCAATTCAATTGACATTATCTGGTAAAACAATAGCAAGCTGGAATCCCACACGCTGCACACCAATGTGAGAAGTTGGCCTGGTATATGCTGTCCACTAATTATAGTGGGCACTTTGCACCAGTCCAAACAACCCCTTATTGGAGATAGGTTAAAGACAACCTTTATTGAAAGCTATCCTAGTGGTAGCTATGGAGAGCAGCCTTCAGGCTAAGTCTTGAAGGAATGTAAAGCAGCTTGTTTTACCAGTCTATAATCTCTTGAGTGACCAAATGAAAGAGGACCACACCAGGTATATATTTAAAATATATGTATTTAGTCTTAAACACACCCCTCTAGTCTCTTTATGAGGCTAGAGTTCGAAGTACATAAGTTACAAGTCAGTTATCAACAGTAATAGCACAAATACACGTTTGAACCCTAGGGGCATACCAAACCATATACCGATAAAGTGGTATAAGAACCACGACTGAGCTAGACGCAAGGCCGAGAGCCTGTAGAAGTGCTTGGCCCTCAAGGAACCACCCAAGGTAGTGACACATGGGACCCACGGGGGACGCGTGCAGTGTGAGAACACAGCCGCGAGCCGCCGTTGACTTCTATGGGGGATGTCGCGGTTGGAGTTTTAAAGAAAAAGGACACTTAGAGGTGGACTTGGAGCAAACCCCTTTAGAACTAGGTCGTTCTAGAGTCTATACCCACGGGAGCACCGGAGTACTCGAGTTACCTCACCCAGGGAAGCCGGGTGCATAGGTGTCTTTCGGGGTCGGGTTTCGTCGTCGTTTTCAATGGCGATCTGCAGCAAAGTGCTGCTGGCGACCAAGTCGAAAGTGTTCGGGTGGATCCAAGGGTGGATCGAAGATCTGAAGAACCTGAAAGCAGAGGGGACAGAGTCTGGGTCACTAGCCAGTGACCAGGAAGGCGATGAGCAGATGCCCACCAATGTCGGGTGCTTCAGGTAGGTTGACGGTCGTCTTGACTCTTCAGCCATGAGGTCCAGGAGGCGTTGACGACGACCAGGAGCTGGATTCGAGCTGTCCCACGACGTCTGGCGCTTGCTGAGGTGTCGGCGACCGGATTGGACCCAACAAGCCTTTGCAACGGCAAGTCTCGTGGAAATAGAAAAAGGACGGTGGTACAGACCAGCAAGGTCTGAGGGACTCACCCAGAGAGGGTAAGTCAGGGCACGTCTGGAGCAACCAGGGAAGCCCAATCAGAAGAAGAGTTGCCTTCGGGAGGGCACACTAGCCAACGGACTAGCGACCGCGAAGGAGCCTCGAGTGGACGCACTTGGAGCTGGCTCACAGGACACTCGTGGAGTGGAGGCCAGTGATCTTCGGTGCAGTCGGTTCTGGAGGCGGGGGCTACTCGGAGCCCAAAGCACAACTTCGTGGGAGACCCAGAAGAGGATGCACTTGCAAAAGTACTCGGTGTCCAGGGGTCACGGTTCCACGTTACCCACGACAGCTACGGGCCTCCGCTTTGCTGGGGACTCAGGGCAGCCTCGGGGAAGTCTGGAAATCCACCTCTGGTGATGCAAAGACTTCGGCGTCCGGCGGGAGCTTCGGCGATGCAGATCGGACAATTGCTTCTTAGGTGCCTGCCAAGCAGGGGAGTCACTCCTTGACCCCAAGGGAGATTCTTCAGTCCTCTAATCTTCAGGTAGAGCGTCGAAGGTCCAGGATTCAGTGTCAGAGTTTCGTCCAAGGTAATCTAAAGTCCTAAGGACTGGGGTCCCATACTTATACTAAGTTAGGGGGTTGGACATACTCTGGGGACCCACCTATGGGAGGGTCAGGGAAGAGGGGTGGTTACACCCATTCCCTTTGTCCAGTTTCACGCCAGAGCAGGGGCAGGTAGCCCCTGCGACCGGTTTGAACTGGCATATGCAAAGGGACACCAAATGTGCCCCCAGTGCAGGACTTCAAAGCACCAGAGGGAGCTCCCGCCCAGCCCCAATACACACTATCCTGTCTGGGGAGGTGGTTACACCTCCCTGCAACAGGAAACCTATTGTCCAGGCCTCCCCTGCCGGAGTTTCAGTCAGCAGCAGGAGGCCAGACCCGTGTCTGTGGCAGCGGCATCCATTTTGTGATGCCAGGGCTCTGGAAAGAAGTTACCGGGTAGCCCGGTGTGTACATGTCTCTCCCTCTAGAAGGGTGGAATGCTACCCCCGCCGCCAGGACTGGCGGGGGGGTAGTATTCCAAGATGTTTGATACCAAACACGACATGTTTTGGTGCAGCCAGTCCAAAGTTAGCATTGTACCGCGAGGATATAACGCGCTTAAGAGTATATGGTCAGGCTGTACCACAAACAGCATCAGAGGAGGGACTCATGCAGGGGCACCCTCTCACATAAGAACCAAGCACTCTGCCTTCAGGATTGGTAAGGCCTGCCATAGGAGTGACTTATAGGTTTAAATGTGTGTGTAATGGTAGTGATATAGGTAGCCTATATCACTGTAAGGGGTGCATGCACCACCTTACCCAGGCTGCAGTAGCAGACCTGTGGTGTCATTTTGGATGGCCTTCCAGGGGTGGCACAATACATGCTGCAGCCCCTGGTAGGCCTCTGAGGTACCTATGCCCTGGGTACATAGTATACCATATACTAGGGACTTATAAGGGCACTCCAGATTCCAATCAGAGATGTGCCTAAGGCACATGGAAACCATTTTAGAGAGGAAGCAGCTAGGCTGGGGTTCTGATTAGCAGGGCCCCAGCCAGACTAAAGTCGAAAAACAGTGAAGCATCAGCAAAAAGTGGGGGTACCCATGTGAAGCAGATCCTACTCTCCTACACATCTCACTGTCATCCAGGGACTCTAAGTTAAGCCCTGTCAACTGCCCCCCCAGTAACTGGGACAAACTCCTCCCCCAGCACTATGCTAGCCACCCCTGGTTTCTTACCTCCAGTGAGATGGTGTGCTCCTTTTGGGTACTTGGAATAACCTTTGTCAGTGTCCATACTCACTGCCCTCATAACACTTGGGAGATTTGGGCTGCTGACGTTTCTCAGGGTAGGTTGACTTCTGGTGGCCAGATTGGGGCGGGGACCCAGACCCTTTCCCTTGTGAATTGTTTTGGGGGCCTTTAAAGAACTCCTTCTTTTTATCTCCCTCCTCTTTCTTCTGTTGATGACCCTGACCACCCATTTTGTGAGCTCCCTCCCGATACCCTCTTGGGCACTCTGGTATTGACCCAGCTCTCTGCCTCCTCTGCAAGCTTCCTGGAATCAGTCAGTTTGCTATCCACCAGGTGTTGAGGCAGCTCTGGAAAACAGCTATAAAGGATGTGCTCCTTCAAAAACAAATTATACAACCCTTCATAATCATCAACCTTGCTGCCCCTCACCCAACCCTTCAGTTCCTTACCAGCATAATCCAGAAAATCGACCCATGTTTGTGTGGTGAGTTTGTGACTAGCCCTGAACCGTTGCCTGTACTTCTCAGGTGTCAAACCAAACTTTTTGAGTAAAATGGCCTTCATGGCAGTGTAGTTGGTCTAGTCCCCCACCTCTAATGTAAGGAATGTATCCCTCCCCACTGTGGGCATGTACCACCAAAGACAACCCTCCAGAGCTCCTCTGGGACCCTGTACACTTTAAAAGCCACTTCATAGGCTGCCAACCATTTATGTACGTCATCCCCCAAAGTGTAGCTGGGCATTACATCATTTGGGATATGAACTCTTGACTCCTGTGAGGACACTGCAAGTATGCTGCCACCATTACTGCTGTTGCTGGACTCCACTTGTAAGGCTCCTGTCAGGCTCTCTCCGGCTGAGCTCATGGGTCATTCTCCTTTCCTCCATGGCCAGCCTTTTCTCCTCAGGAGCCTTATCCAGTTTCTTTTGCTCTAGAGCTTGCTCCCTCTCTAACTTGGCATGCTCAAATTTTAATTTCCTCTCCTGTTTCCTGTCCTTTAGCTCCTCTGGGGGTAGGTTCCTTGATAAGACACTGCTCCCTGCTCTTCCAGAGACAACCACTCTCGCTGGCAAGTTGTTGGCCTCTTTCACATACAGTCCTAAATCCATATTGGCATCTAGGGCCAGTTCCTCATCTTCCTTATGAAATTCCTGCTCCTCATTCAAGTCATCATCCCCTTCAACCTGGGCCTCTGCCCAGGCCCTTAAGGATTTGTGCAGGTGCACCTTTCTGGTGAACCCCATCCTTGAGACATGAAATTGCTTGCAAAAGACCTTCATCTGAGCCACGGTATAAGACTCCAACTGGGCCAGATTAAACTCCCCAACTTCAGGTGCTTCTTCTCCAGATTGAGACATATTTAACAGAAAAAATCAAAAGGCCAGCCAGGGAAAATTGAAAGATGAAAAATGCCAATTAGTGTTGACAGACAAAGATTTCGTCAATCAGTAGGAATAGGTTCAAATTGGCCTAAGTATGGAGTTGCAGTGAACAATGAATTACTATATGATATTGCACAAAAACAAGTCCCATCCTCACCTCTGATCACCAGTGTTAAAAATGGGGTTTCCGGTTGGCTTAGGTATGCACCCAAGCCAGACAGAACACACCACTCTATTCGGGGTAAGTCCGATACACAACAAATATAACCTGTGCTCACCCTCTGGTAGCTTGGCACAGAGCAGGCAGGCTTATCAACAAAGGCAATGTGTAAAGTATTTGTGTCACACACATACACACAGTAACACAATGAAAACACCACAAAAAGACTCCAAACAGGTTTGGAAAAATAGGAAATATTTATCTGAATGAAATAACACCAAAACGACAAAAATTTAATTAGTAGATAATGAGATATCAATTGCTAAATGAATAAATGCAAAAGCAGTGCTTTAAAAGTCATTAATGACTTGATTCTGGTTATCGTTGGTTACACAGCAGTTAAAACACAATGCTCCTGTCTTGCATGCAAAGCTGGTCATTAGGCTGAACCTCTGGCTTGCACGATGCGCGAATATCACGGACACCGCGGTTTACGATTCCCCCAGTATAACTTGATAATCGCTGCTTATGCAGACGACACACTTTTATATGTTAAAGAGCCCTCGCGGAACTTAACACTTGTTTTGCAGGAAGTAGAATGCTTCTGTCAACATTTGGGCCTACGCATCAATTGGAACAAATCTATTGCGTTCCCTCTTACCCCCTGCACAGTACCTGTGGGGACAGATTACCCTATTGCGTGGACGTCGGAGCCAACTCGCTACCTGGGTGTTCAGATTCACACAGATCCAGAAATTGTGGTTCGTGAGAACTACAGGAAGGTGATAAATAAACTCTCGGAATCTATTGAAAAGTGGATTCGCCTGCCTCTGTCACTACTGGGGCACATTTCACTCTTGAAGATGATAGTGCTCCCACGTTTTCTGTTTTTGTTTGTCAATGTACCTATTCTAATGCCGAAATCATTTTTTCGTACGCTTCGATCTCTCTTGCTTCGTTTGGTCTGGGCCGGGAAGCAACCGCGAGTGAAATGGGAGACGCTCACGAAGCCCTACTCAGCAGGGGGACTTAATGCCCCTGTCTTTGAAGTATACTACTGCACCGCGCAGCAGATGCATGCATATTATTGGCTGCATGGCGCTTCAGACACCCCGCAGTTATTCGTTGAAAAAGCGGCTGCTGAACCCCATTCACTATCACAGTACCTCTTTGAGACACCAACCAGACGCTATCACGTCACGAGGAGTTTACTTTGGAGAGCGGCTGGCATGCGAGGCCTCTCCTTACTCTACTCCCAAAAACTACCTCTGGAAATGTGTGGGTGGTTAATAATGAGAAAAGAGAAAAAGTTCATTACAGCAATGCATGCATTGGGTACAAACACTATGGGTGACTTTTTTTTAGATGGGACGGTGAGGCAGTGGGATACACTTCAGACGGACATCCCAACAGCTCCCCTACTGGCCAGATCCCATTTTTTTCGTGTGCGCCATGCGCTACGAGAAATACTAGGAGAGGGCATGTCAGAATCAACTGAATTCTCACCACTAACACATTTGCTGCTTGTGCAAACCCCGCAGCACATGATTTCGATACTATACACTCTCGCTAACGCAGATACAGGCCCCTCTAATTCAAAAGCACTACAGGAATGGCGCGCAGAATTGCAGATAGATATCACTGACGAACAGTGGGCATATTGCTGCACGTGTACTAAGGACATTTCACAAAACGGTAGACATCGCCTTATACACTTTACGTTTTTGCAGAGAACATATTACACTCCAGCTCGAATGTTTAAGTGCGGACTTAGAGACGATGATAGATGCATGAGATGCGGGGCGACCAATGCAAATTTCACACACCTTGCATGGGATTGCCCAGGCGTCCAAAGGTTCTGGGAAGAGGTACATGCTGCACTACAAGACATAGTAGGAGTGAGTCTGCGCCTGACCCCACTAGAGGTGCTGTTGGGCTTCACTAAGGAGTTCTCTAAAAGTACACAAATCCTAATTGCAAAGCGAAGCGTTGCTATTCGATGGATGAAAGGACCTATGCCCACAATAAAAGAATGGTGCACCGATCTGTCCCATTGTAATATCCACTCTGAAAACTATAACGCTCTCATGCCTATAAGGTGCCAACCCAAGAACATTTGGGAACCGTTTCGGGCATATTTGGCTCGCAACTCAACTGACGAAGAAGTAGGTGAAGACAAAGACAGGATGGGGGTTGGTTTAATCGGGGGCAACGCTGTGGATTGGAACTGCTGCCCCGACGATGTTGCCACTGTGTGTTGTTGCTGACCAGTTTACAGTGGTAAAAGTCAAAATATTTCCCCTGAGCGTAGAATTTGCTAATGCGTTTAACTCCTTTTTGTGGTTGTCCGTTTCCTGTGTGCGAAATACAGAACTAATGTACAGGGCTAATGCCCCCCCTAATTTCAATTATCAAATGTCTTGCCAAAAATAAAACAAAATGTGTACATGTATTCAGTTGTAACTGTCAGAATTGATTCTTTTTCTTGTGGCTGCCGCCGTTTGTAATGCAATGTCTTGTAGATATATGTCTTGTATAAAATCGAAAATAAAGTTTAAAAAAAGAAAAAAAGCTGGTCATTAGACCGAGTTAGTTTAGGAAATTATAGCTGCATTTAAGGGAGTGTGGGCCGGAGGCAAACACACCGTGGGCTCCGCTGGACTCAATACCTGTGGAAAATAGATGCCGTCTGTAGGAAGGTAGGATCCTTCTAGCATGGTTACCCCCACTTTTTGCCTGGTGTTGCTCTGTTTTCTGACTAGTCTGACTGGGATCCTACTAATCAGGACCCCAGTCACTGTACTTCCTCCCTAAATTCGACTGTGGTAAGTACTTTGGTACCTTCACAATTGGTTACTGGTGTACCCATGTAAGTCTCTAGTATATGGTACTAAGGTACCCAAGGCATAGGTACACGAGGGGTCTCCCATGGGCTGCAGCATGTATTATGCCACCCATGAGAGAACACTCAAACTGTGACTCCAGGCCTGCCATTGCAACCTGTGTAAGTTGGTTCTAGCACCACTTACAACAGATATAGGTTTCCTTATATCTGAGGTCACTGCACTTAAAACCTAAAAGTCACCCCTGTGGCAGGCTCTTCAGTCTTGAGGGCAGGGTGCTTAGTTACAAGTATGAAGGTGCCCCTGCACGAGCAGGGCCCCTCTACAACCCCAGAGTCGATTCTCCAGGCTTTGTAAGAGTGGTCAGCCATTTAATACATATAGTGGACATCAAGTCAAATGGTGTCAAACATGTTAGAATCCTACCCCAGCACTGGTTCCAATGTTGGATGTAGGATCCCATGTGCTGGGGGGCTCCCCTATGGTGCTCCCCTGTATTCCCGGTACTATCCTTTTAGGGTCTAACAGCAAGCTAGTGCTGCTGCCGACCACAGACACGTTTCTGCCCTCCTGCTCCTGAGCTCGAGCAGGGGAAGGCAGAACAATAGGTTTCCTGCCACAGGGAGGTGTGACTACCTCCCAGACAGGACTTATTGTATTTGGCTGGGGTGGGGGCGCTTGCCAGCGACACCAGACTGCTTTGAAAAGCACATTTGGTGTCCTCCTTGCATACTCCAGTTTGAGCCAGTTCAGGGAGCCGTTGGCTCCTGCTCTGGCGCGAACCTGGACAAAGGACCTTGGAGTATCCTCCCCTCTGTCCAACCCCTCCTCTGGGAGGGATCCTTGAATTGTCCCAACCCTTTCCCTAGGGTACTTAAGGGCTTACCTGTGGGTGGCTCTTCAGATTCGTCGTGGGACAAGATTCAAATCCGAAACCACTTCAACTTCAACTATCTGGGCACCTTGGACTTCGACCGGAACTGCATCAAGGAAGGCTCATGGTCTCGTCGTCCTGCCGGTCTTCTGTGTCATCTGTGCCTGTACTTCATCCAGGTTCTTCTCCAGGCCTGTGGGCATCAAAGATACCCGAAGTAACCTCCCTTGGAGTGAAGGAGACACTCCCCTGCATCTGCAGGCTCCGCAACCAAGCTGACCGGTCTGCTGCTCCTGACGTCCTGTGGACTCCGGAAGGCTCAGCAACACAGGTGGTGGTTCTGCAACTCCCTCGTGCCTTTCCCAGCAAGTTTGAGGCCAGTATCCCTCGTCGGAACCGCTGGAACAGAACCCCTGTGCACAGCGTCAGCTTGCCGTTACCAAGGCTTGTTGACTCTGTCCTCCAGAGATCTTCAGGCTACAAGAAGCTCAAGCCTCCAGCATCTCTTCCTGCCAAGATCTTGGTCCTCACCGCTTCCTCTGCACCATGGGCCTGCATTCTTGGTGAGCTGCTCGAGGTCCTCTTGCGACTCATGTTCCTTCGGCCTGTGGGCCTCTTGAGGGTCTTCTTTGGCTTCAGTGAGCTCCCCTGCTTGCTCTGGCCTGCTCTGACTCTCCTGCACTTGGTGAGTTCCTCGGACCTTGCTGGTCCCAACACTGCACCTTTTTCGTTTGCCACGTTTGTTGCTGCTGCCAAGGCTTGTTGATGCTCCCGCCGGACAACCGACCCCCTGGTTCTTGACTTCCGACGTGGGACAGCTCGTGAATGGCTCCTGGTCTTCCACAGCATCTCCTGGTCCTCACAGCTGCAGCGACAAGGTCAACGTCATCACTCCTGCATCTTCCGCCATCGGTGGTCATTGGTCTTCCGTGTCTCCTGGTCACTTCCAAGTGGCATAGACTCTGTCCCCTCTGCTTGCAGGTACTCCTCTTCAAGAATCCATCCTTGGATTCCACCGGACTCTTTCACCTTCTCCAGTGGCATCTTTACTGAAGTCCTCCATTGTGGTCTACGGCGGTTTCCGACGTCACTTCGCACCTATGCACCCAGCTTCTCTGGTGTTGGTATCCTGGTTCCTGGGGTATCCATGGGTGGGGTGACTCTCCAACCTTCTGTCTTCCACTGGGTTTCTTCAGGGTCTGCTGGAAAGGGTCCTTCTTCTTAAAAACTGCAACCGCGACTTTCCTATTGACTTGCATTGAGTTCGCGGCTGTGTTTCCACTCTTCACACAGCCTCCGTGGGGTTCCTGGGTACTTACCTTAGGTGGTTCCTTGTGTCCTCAGCTCTTCTGAGTCTTCTGGTCAAAGTCCCGACTTCAGTTGCAATTGGCATTCCACTTCTTTAGTATATGGTTTGGTCTCCCCCTGGAGACCACTGTGTATTTGTGCTTGCTTACTTACTTTTGAAATATTGTGTGTTGATATGTCCGGGTAGGAGATATACCAATGTGTTATTGAGTGTGTAAAATAAATATACCTATTTTTATAACTACACTGTGTGGTTCTTTTTCGTTTAACCTACACTATATTATTAGTTCTTTTAAAACTAGCTGCTTAACACTCCTTCTGGACTAAGCCTGAATGCTGCTCTCTGCAGCTACCATTTAGAGAGCTTTCTATGTTTGTCTAAGACCACTAAAATCACCTTAAGCGTTGTCTGGATTAGTGCAAGGTGCTTCACTTAAATAAGTGTGCACCATATACTAAGCCAGCCTCCGACATTGGTGTGCAGCGGTTGGGATTTAAGCCTGCACTGTTTTACCAGCTAATCTCGGTGTGGATTAAATGAAAAACCATCACTAGCATTAGGCCCTTATAAAATATTTTTGCAACAGTAAGTTCTACTGAACTTTTAGATTGGGTATTAAGTGCCTAGTACAACCCTTTCTCCAATCTTTTGAAGTTTAGTTTTCACTATTGTAGGTAGGTGCAACACCACCCTACACCTAGTCACAATGTCTTTGATGGGGATCCCGGTGGGTCCCAACCCTCTAGATACAGTGGTCTTAAGTTCCAGGAACTGAGGGCCCTGTGTACCTCTAGAAAGTTAGAGACAGATAGCAACCCTAACACTGAGCAACTCTTAGAGTTGCTTCTGCTGGATGATCTCCAGACTCCTGATGGGTCAGAAAGTCAGGACAAAGTGGGTGGGGATGCTCCAGAAGATAGGTCAGGAGGGGTTGCCCCTAGTGACCTCAATTCTGAGCATGACCAGGAGGAGTCTGATAACTCCAAACTGGTGAACTCTGATCCCCTTGGGAATAGTACTGATAGTAGAGGTAGGTCCACCTTTATTACTCCTGGGAGGGTTCAGAGAATGCAGGGAGGTCTAGGCCCTCCTCTGTCAATTCCAATGTCTCTAACAATTCCATAGGGATCTCCTTCTCTAGCAAGAGGGAGGATTCTTTAGAGAGGGAATACCATCTACTCAAACTTGAGAGAGCAAAGCTCAAGCAAGAATAGTTGGCCCTTGATATGGAGACCCTGGAACTTCAGAGGGCGAGGAAGAATTTGGGCCTAGAGCCCAATGGTGGGAGCACTAGTATACCTAGAGTCAGGGAAACGTCCTTTTATACTAGGAACCTGAGCAGGATAGTCCCTCCTTACCAGGATGGGGATGATATCCATAAATGGACCACTGCTTTGGAGAGGGCCTGTAAAGTTCAGAAGGTCCCTCAAGGGCAGTGGGCAGCTGTCCTGTGGCTCTCCTTTGCTAACAAGGGTAGAGACTAGCTCTTCACTGTTAGAGAAGAGGATGCAGATAATTACTCAGTCTTGAAAAGTGCCCTCATAGATGGGTTTGGTTTAACCACTGAACAGTACAGGGTTAAGTTCAGGGACACACAGAAGGCACACACCCAAGACTGGGTTGATTTTGTAGACAGTGCTAGTTAGGCTCTTGAAGCCTGGCTTCATGGAAGTAATGTGCATGATTACACAGGACTGTACAATTTACTAGAGAGGGAGCACATCCTTAATTATTGTCAAAATCAGCAACTGCACCAGTACCTGGTGAACTCTGATCTGACCTCTCCCCAAGAATTGGGAAAGAAGGCAGACAAATGGGTTCGTATCAGGGTTAAGACTAAGTCTCAAGGTGGTGGTGACCAGAAGAAAGATTCTTCCAAGGCCCAAGAGACAGGTGGAGAAAAGTCTAAAGAGAAGTCCTCTGAGGGTCCCCAAAAATCTTCCCCTGGGGGTGGGTCCCAATCCTCTTCCTCCCCTGGTAAGAAACCCTATTACTATATCTGCAAAGAGAAAGGCCCCAAGGCCAGCAACAAGGATACGACTACTACTCCCACTACTACTACTACAACTACACCCCCTAGTGCCCCAGTAGTAGCACCCCAAGTGGTAGTAGTGCACCCAAAAATATAGTTGTGTATTTGTGATTACTTACTTGTTTACATTTGAAATATTGTTTATTGATATGTCCGGGTAGGAGATATACCAATGTGTTAGTGAGTGTGTATAATAATTATAACTATTTTTTATAACTACACTGTGTGGTTCTTTTTTGTTTAACCTACACTATATGATTAGTTCTGGTAAAACACACTGCTTAACACTCCTTCTGGACTAAGCCTGAAGGCTGCTCTCCACAACTGCCACTTAGAGAGCTTTCTATGGTTGTCTAAGACCACTAAAATCGCCATAAGGGTTGTCTGGATTAGTGCAAGGTGCTTCACATAAATAAGTGTGAACCATATAATAAGCCAAAGACACACAATTGATGGACGAAATGCAGAACAAATCAAAACATTCACCCCCAGTCAAAAGATCTGAGTTAAATCCATCATTCTTTTGCTCACCATGCCACCCCAGTTTAGACCTGGCCATATGCAAATCGGTCTTGACCCTGTGCCTCATGGGAACAGTCCAGTCCGAACTGCCAAACCAGGTCCTCCCTGGACAGGAAACAAGCATCCTAGGACCGGTTTCGGGGTTTCACCCCTCATCAGCCAGGATAGCTTGAATCCAGTGGCACAGTGAGCCCGGGACCCACGCCTGGGCATACCCGGCGCACATAGTTCAAGAAAGCAAAAGACCCACAATTGATGGACGGAATGCAGAACAAATCAAAACATTCACCCCCAGTCAAAAGATCAGGGTTAAATCCATCATTCTTTTGCTCACCATGCCACCCCAGTTTAGACCTGGCCATATGCAAATCAGTCTTGACCCTGTGCCTCATGGGAACAGTCCAGCCTGAACTGCCAAGCCAAGTCCTCCTTGGACCAGAAACAAGCATCCTAGGACCGGTTTCGGGGTTTCACTCCTCATCAGCGAGGATAGTTTGAATCCAGTGGCACAGTGAGCCCGGGACCCACGCCTGGGCATACCCGACCCACTTAGGGCAAGAAAGCAAAAGACACACAATTGATGGACGGAATGCAGAACAAATCAAAACGTTCACCCCCAGTCAAAAGATCTGGGTTAAATCAATCAATCAATCAGGGGAATTGTAGGCGCGCTACTCACCCGTGAGGGTCTCAAGGCGCGGGGGGTAAGCAGCTCCGTGCAGTTGAAGAGCCAGGTCTTGAGCATCTTCCTGAAGATGTTCAGGGAGGGGGTGCGTCTGATGTTGAGCGGGAGCTCGTTCCAGGTCTTGGCTGCGATGTAGGAGAAGGTTCTTTCACCTGTTCTGGCTCTGCGGATGTGCGGTATTTCTGCGAGGACGGCGGAACTGAGGTTTCTCTTGGGTACGTGGAAGGAGATTCTCTCGTTGAGGTATTGGGGTCCGGTGTTGTGGATGCATTTGTAGGCGTGGGTGAGTATCTTGAAAGTGACTCTCCTCTCAACGGGGAGCCAGTGGAGGTTCCATAGGTGTTGGGTGGTGTGCTCGTGTGGAGGAATGTCGAGGACGAGTCTGGCTGCGGTGTTCTGTATGGTCTGGAGCTTGCGGAGCAGAGACTTGTTGATCCCGGCGTAGAGGGCATTTCCGTAGTCCAGTCTGCTGGTTATGAGTGCGTGGGTGATGGCCTTCCTTGATTCGGGGGGGGTCCACTTGAAGGTCTTTCGGAGGATTCGGAGGGTGTTGAAGCAGCTGGAGGCGACGGCGTTGACCTGTCGGGTCATGGAGAGGGAGGAGTCGAGTACGATGCCGAGGTTTCGGGCGTGGTTTGTGGGTGTGGGGGGGCTGCCTAGGGCAGTAGGCCACCAGGTGTTGTCCCATGCCGAGGGGGAGGGTCCGAGGACGAGGATTTCTGTCTTCTCCGAGTTGAGCTTCAGGCAGTTTCTGCTCATCCAGGATGCGATGTCCTTCATTCCTTCCTGGGAGTTGAGTCTGGTGGTGATTGGGTCCTTGGTGAGGATGAGCTGGGTGTCGTCGGCGTAGGATACTATGCTGAGTCCGTGCCGTCTGACGATGGTGGCAAGGGGGTCCATGTAGATGTTGAAGAGCGTGGGGCTGAGCAATGATCCTTGGGGCACTCCGTAGTTGATTTCCGTGGGTTCGGAGAGGAATTCTTTGGGTTCTGCCGGTGAGGAACGAGCGGATCCAGTCGAAGGCGGTTCCTTGTATGCCAGCGTCATGGAGTCTGGCAGTGAGTGTGCGGTGGGAGACGGTGTCGAACGCTGCAGAGAGGTCGAGTAGGATCAGGAACGGTGTGTCCTTGGTCGAGGAGGGTGCGGATATCGTCTGTGGCAGCGAGTAGGGCGGTTTTGGTGCTGTGGTTGCTGCGGAATCCGGATTGGGAGGGGTCGAGGATGGAGTTTTCTTTGATGAATTTGGTTAGTTGTGCATTGACGGTCTTCTCTGTGACTTTGGCCGCGAAGGGGAGAAGGGAGATGGGTCGGTAGTTCTTGAGGTCGGTGGGGTCTGCTGAGGGCTTCTTGAGCAGGGGTCTGACTTCTGCGCGTTTCCAGTCGTCGGGAAAGATGCCGGTCTTGAAGGTGGTGTTGATGGTGTGTCGTAGTTCGGGAGCGATGGCGGTGGCGGCTCTGTGGAAAATGTGCGGGGGGCAGGGGTCCGTGGGGGCCCCTGAGTGGATGCCTTTCATGGTCGAAGGGGTGTCTTCGGTGGTGACTGGGGTCCAGGAGGAGATGGTGGGCTGGATGGCATTGCTGGAGCGGGAAGTGGTTTCAGAGTTGGGTGTCTGGTCGTTGGAGTTGTCGTAGAGTGTCTTGATTTGTAGATGGAAGTTGGATCCAAGCTTGTCGCAGAGGTCCTGGGAAGGGGTGATGTCCGTGGTTTCGCTAGGGGACTTGGTGAATTCCTGCATGACGCTGAAGAGTTGCTTGGAGTTGCCAGCGTTGGTGAGGATCTTGTTTTGGATGAAGGTCCTTTTGGTGGATCTGATGTGATCCACCGCTAACAATAAAAATTCTTCTCCTATATGCTTCGGTCATCCAGGTGCAACTATCCCTCCAACACACAAACTATATCCATATGACGGTGGGGCCCATAACACCGCATATACATTCACTTACTCATTTATTCCCTGGATTACCTCCGTCCTTAACCTAGGAGAAAACGATTCGCTGGAAGGAGACGGGATACCTCTTTTAACATGACATAATGTTTCTCATTTGCTTTTAAGGTATTCCGCTCATTGGTCGATGGACCAACTAGTAGGAATCAGTTGATGGTGATTAAGACCAGCTCAATCACAATAAACTCTTTAACATTTTACCTTAATTATTGAGCTAAAGAATCACTGAGTCATTTGTTTAAAGAATAATCAAGTTTTTATAAAGTTTCGAAGCAAGAAATAAGTTTAAGCTTATTATTCAGATTATTACATTTATCATCATTATAAGAATAAATTGAAATTGCAATGCATACCTATTAGACGGAAAAATAAGGTTGTCACAGCAAGAACTCCAAAAGATCAATCTATCTGTCTTGGAAAATCTAATAGTTCTAAATGAAAAATCTATCAGGAGTAAAAAGGTTCTCCAAAAGCAGCATCTTATACTCAACTAAAAATATAAAATAGCAGCAGCAGCATCAGCTCGTCAGCATCAGCAACTGCAACTTCACCCATCTACAGCATCTCCTCTCTCCAGCATCTAACCCCTCCCCACCAAGAGTAGGTCTTCTTATACCCTAATTCTAGCTTACTGAATAAAAATGTTGCATCTCTATGGCGTGATTCTCTCTCATTGGTTCATTCAAGTCCATATACATTTTTAATCAAACTTCCTTGTCTTAACCAGTTCTTTGTGGAATGTCCATGCTTGCATCGTTTCCCACAGTTCATGACATTGCTCATCAGTTTCGATCAGTCCAATTTGTATCTTTTTCTGATACTTTTTGGATTCAACAGTTCCGTCCATTTATTCAGTTTGACTTCTCACGCTTCTTGCTGATCATCTTGGCACACATTTGCTCAGAAAGGTCACAATAGCCTTGACCATACTTCCGTCTTAGGCTCTCAGCACGATCACGTGGTCATCCTTTTTCACAGCCTTTCTCCTCTATCACACAGCTTCTTGCTCATGCGTACTCTAGCAAATGGCGGCCATTTTATATCGCTGCTCAACAGGCCTAAGCGCACTATTTTCAAAGATAAACAAAATATTGTTAAAATAAAGAATATAAACCCTTTCGTTTCCCTCCCGTCTTTCTACGTACCCCAATTAGGTATTACCTAGCAAAAGCAACATATAAAGCCGTCCCTTACTTACCATCGCTTTATTTTGCCACCACACGTTTTATTTAAAAAGCACAAATCATGCATTTATTATTTTGTTAGTACGCAAATATTAGATTATGTTAGACACGTCAACAATTATAAGTTGATTAATTTGCACAAAAAAAAATAGCGTGTTACCTTTAACCCTTTACATGTAACATACATTGTTGGTTATTTACTTAAACGAACATGTTTATTAATTATTTTACGAAAATTATTAGGAGGTTAAAATTTTTTCATTTACCCTGCTCCATCAACTGCGTTGGTGGCATTCCGTCATGGTGATTTTGTAGGTGGTGTGATCTTCAGGCGTTTTGCTGTTTCTCCAGTTCTTCTCAAGACGTCTGCAGGTGCGTCTGGATTCTTGAGGTCGGCGGTGAACCAGGTGGCTTTCCTGGGGCGTTGTCTGTCGGGTTGCGTAGGATGCAAGCTTGTCTGCGCATCTGTAGATCCATCTGTGGAGTCCTTTGGCTGCGAGGTTGGCGTCGGTCTCTTGGTCTTCTTGTACATGTTCTCTTCTATCTCTTCTAGCTCTATTTCACCCATTTCTCTCTCTCTCTCCTTGTTTATCATGTTTTCTTTTTCTATTTTATTCTGTCTTCTTCTTCTCTTTATACATGTAATTACAAGCTTCAGCACTAAAATTATTATTATTATCATGGTTGCTATTATTATAACTTTCCCTATTATTAATCCACTCATTCTTGTTAACCAATTTATTACTGAAGAAAACCCTTTACCAAGTTTTCCCAATGCACTTTCAACCTCCAGTGGAACAAGTTCTTCGTGCAAACTTGTAATATTCGTTATATACTTTTGTATATTTTCACTTTTATCTGGAATGTAAGTGCAACAATGTTGGACTTTCAGCATTCCACAGACTCCACCCTCTTTTGCCAAAAAGAATGTCAAGGGCAAGTCGATTTTGCATCACCATAGCTCTCATGGCAACCATCTCGGTATTTACCATTAAGAACCCTCCAGCAGTATCTGTAGATAAACGATCTACCACTGTGGATAATTTCCGAATTCTAAATGCATTCAAAGATATTCCCACTGCTGGTATCAATGCACCAAAAATATCACCTACTATTTCTGAAAAACTTTCCCTTTTTCTACGTGTAAAGGTATTTATCATTTTGTGTGTTCCTTTTTCTTTTCTATCCATATGAAAAATCTTTGGAAAGACCAGGCCTAAATAACATGACCCATACCAATGGTCCGGCAACCTGTAATAAGCCCTATTACCGCAAACATAATAGATCCCTGGAAATATTGGATCTTTTCCCCTTTGAATCCCCATCCGCCTAAAATTTGATAATTGTCATGGCAAATACTGGAACCCACAAAATAATTGTCATATCTTGTTTTATTTCTTCTAATGCACAACCTTCCTGTTGGGGCCAATCCAGAGTCATAGCTGCATTTGTCTTTTTCTTTGTCATGATTGTCTTCCTCAAACGCCCAAAGAGGTGTTTTTGTCTCTTCTATCACTTTTCTTTGAAATTTCACTCTTCTTTCTTCAACCATCTCTAAAAATACTTTTTCTTCCTTCTTTAACTCACAGGTAAGGTTGTTTTTAACTATATTATCTAATGTTAAAATCTTATCTTCTATAAAATATTCACCAAACGTTTTTCCCTCTTTTATTTTGTTTAGCTCGGGAACTACAGAAACCTTCGCAAAAATCTTATCTATGTCAGTGTAATAATATTCTAATCTACCTGTTTTATAAAATAAACTCGCTAAAACACTACATGTTATTCCATACGTCAAAGGAAGGTGATGATAAGTCACACCCTCTGCTACAGACGCAGGCAATTGCATACAAACATAGCAATCTCTTACATCCATTGTTTCTACATACTCATATAATAATTTAGTAAAAACATTCTTTGAAAAATCTGTTATTGATTTATCTTTATGTAACTCTGCACTACTTTTTAATATAACTGGTTCTTGAGTGTTAGCTCCTTTTTCTTTCTCTGTTTTATTAGACGTTTCTACTACAGCTAAACTAATTGGAATAGTGATTGCTAAAACCACCCATACTGTCATTAATAATCCTGTACAAAAGAAGCACATCTTACACCATCTACTTAAAAACTCACATTTACATTTTCTATCTCTAGTATCCTCCATTTTGTTTTATAACCTTATTTATTTATTTTCAAGAAAATTGTGTCACTACACCTCAGAAATAACTTATTAGCCACTCTGCACTCCAATGTTTTTGTCTTTGCTTGGTACTTTCTTTTAATTCTTTTCAGAATTCTTTCTTTGTCAAATCCAGTATTTTGTCAAATCCGGTAGAAATTCGTCAGATCCAGTGTTTTGTCAAGTCCGGTAGAAATTTGTTTTAAATTTCTTCAAGTTTGTTGCACCTCACCTTTACCCATTAGGTTTCTTTGTTCTGGGTTCTCGTGAGTGTTCTTTTCTTCTTTGATATCAGTCAAAGCAAGATACAACCATTCAGGCGATCTATACTTCGGATTTACTTTCTTTACTCTTTTCGTTTTCTGCAAGTGTTTTCCACCTTGTTTTTCTTGCTCTTTCTGACTTGTTATTTCATTCACTTGTTCAGCACTTTTTCCATCTAACCTTATGATTCTGTATCTTAATTTTCTTACTTCGTTGGGCCAATTGTCTCCTTTTCTTGGCCTTTTTGCCTCACTTTCTTTTTCCTCTCTTTCTGTTTTCCAATTCCTTTTTCTTGTCTCTAGTTTTTGGTTTCTTTCTTCTCCACTTTCTTCAGACTCTGTTTCAGTTTTTCGTTATTGTCTCTAATTTTGAATCTTATAATTTCATTTTCTTCCTCTACTTGTGGTTCTTTTCTTATCTTCCTTCGTTCACCTATTTCTGTCCCTCCTCGAGGTTCTTCCGACTTTGTGTCAGTCTCTCTATCTGCTTCTAAATTTCCCTGTTCTTTTGTTTGGCTATCTGTCCTTATTGCTCCTCGGGGATCTTCCGATTTTTCTAACTTTCTATTTGAAACTCTCCCTTCTTCATCTATTAATATTATCTCTGAAGGATTTTTACCACAACTTGTACTTGGTTGCTCACTGTTACTATCTTCTTGCTCAGTTTCTTCTCTTATGCTTTCAAATTTTCAATTTCTTTTCAGAATTTCCTCACAATCCGAATGATCTGTATCAGATTCTGAACTGGTATCTGATATTTCCAGATGTCGACTCACATGTCGATCTTCAAGTTCTGGAACTTCAGCTATTTCCTCTACTTCTTCTGTCGTTGCACTTGTAGTTGGGTCCTCCAGATGTCGACTTACAGGTCGATCTTCAGATTCTGGCACCCTGTTTGTTTCTTCTTCTGCTTCTGATGCTGAACTGTTATCCAATATTTCCAGATGTCGACTCACATGTCGATCTTCAGGTTCTGGAACTCTGATGGTGTGACTGGCATGCACCCAGTGTTTTACTCCTGCACATTTGACTGCAGTGGTTGTCACCAGGATCACTTGTCGTGGTTCGTCCCAGCGAGGAACCAAACAGTTTCTTCTCCTGTGGACTTTTATGCGGACCCAATCTCCTGGATTCAAGTCGTGAGCTGGTTTTCTTTCAAGAGTGGTCGCATCCGGTCCAACCTGATGAAACACAGAACGCACCACATCAGCCAATCCTTTGCAATAATCCAGCACCAGATCATCAGTTATAGTCAGTAGTTTGTTGACAGGTACATGTGCTTGTCTCATTGCTCGTCCCATAATTATCTCATGGGGACTGAGTCCAGTTTTCCTTTCCGGAATACTTCTGATTGTCATTAAAACTAATGGCAAGGCATCTGGCCATTTGAGTCCTGTAGCTTGACACATTTTTCCTAACCTGTTCTTAATTGTTCCATTCACTTGCTCTACTATTCCAGAAGCCTCTGGTCTGTATGCACAATGCAGTTTCTGTTTCATACTAAGTGCTTCACAAATCAGTTTAACTAATTCATTTTGGAAATGTGTTCCTCTATCTGTTTCAATCGTGACTGGAAAACCATACCTCGGAATGAATTCTCGCAGCATAAGTTTTGCTACCGTGATTCCATCATTCCTTCTGGTCGGGTATGCTTCCACCCAACGGGAAAACAAACAGACGACTACAAGGACATACCTTAGTCTGTTGCTCGGGGGCATTTCAATAAAATCCATTTGCATTCTAGTGAACGGACCTCCTTCTCGTCCTATTGTTCCTAGACTCACTACTGTCTTCCTTCCTGGATTTAACTGTTGACAAATAAGACATCTTTGACAAAGACTCTCAGCTATGGCTCTGAATTTTGGATTATACCATGTTTGTCTAAAAAGTCTGATCATTGAATCTCTCCCAATATGGGCTTGTCCATGGTACATCCGTGCCATGTCAGAAATCATACTATCAGGCATAACTGGTCTTTCATCTCTGTAAACCCAAACATCATTTTCCTCATGTTTTCTACATCCTGCTTTTATCCATGTATCTTTTTCCTCATCATCTGCTGCTTCCTGTAACTGTCTCACCTCATCCCATGTCTCAACAGGGTTAGTAAAAAGCAAAGGACAAGAAATATGCTCTCTCTCTCGGTTCCTGTTTAAAGAAACCACATTCTTTGCACAGTACTGTGCAATCTCGTCAGCATATTTATTGCCGACAGTTATGTAGTCTTCCCCATTTTTATGTGCATTGCACTTCACAACAGCAATCTGTTTAGGCAGCTGTATCGCCTCAAGCAACTTTTTCACAAAATCTCCATTTCTAATTGGCGTTCCTGCAGACGTAAAGAAACCTCTTTGTGACCAAATCTGGCCAAAATCATGCACCACCCCAAAGCCGTACTGGCTATCTGTCACAATCGTAACCCGTACATTTCTTCCCAACTTGCATGCTTGAATCAGAGCTACTAGTTCTGCGACTTGGGCAGACTGTATCCCTTTCAGACAAGATGCTTCCATTACAGTTGCTACTGTGCAAACTGCATATGCTGCACTTAGAACTCCATCATTCGTTCTCAAGCATGAGCCATCCACAAACAGAATATAATCTGATTCCTTTAAGGGCTCATCTCGTATGTCTGATCTCGGTTTTGTACAATATTCAAGCACATTCAGACAATCGTGATCTACTTCATCCATTTCAATTACACTCTCTTCATCTGGCAATGATGTCGAAGGATTCACATTCATACATCTGTCAATGGTCACATTATCTGCACTCAAAATTACTTTTTCATACCTAGTCAGCCGACTATGTGTCATGTATTGGGTTTTCGTTCTTGTCAAGAGAATTTCCACAGAATGGGGAACATATACTCTCAGTGGATATCCCATCACTATGCCTTCACTCTGTTCCAGACTCACACAAGTAGCAGCAACTGCTTTCAAACATCCAGGCAACGCTTTCGCTACAGGGTCTAAAACAGCTGAAAAATATGCAATGGGTCTTTTCATAGTTCCATGTCTCTGTACCAAGACTGAAAATGCACATCCATCTCTTTCACTGCAATACAACTCAAAATCTTTCTCATAGTCAGGCATTCCCAATGCTGGAGCTTCACATAATTTCTTTTTCAGCTCTCTGAATGCTTTCATTTCTTCATCATTCATTTCAAAAGGATCTTTAACATCCTTCTTTGTCAGTTTTTGTAATGGTTTAGCAATCAGCGAAAAACCGCTTATCCATTGTCGACAATATCCAACCATTCCCAGAAACATTCTTACCTCTCTTTGCGTCATTGGAGCTCTCATTCCTTGAATCATCTTTATTCTTTCAGTCGTTACCTTTCGCACTCCTTTCTCAATTTTATGCCCTAAATATTGGACTTCTTGTTGACAAAACTGCAATTTTGATGGGGACACTTTATGTCCTCTTTTTGCTAAATGATTCAGCAAAGCAATTGTATCATTGACACATGCTTCCTTCGTTTTTGATGCCACCAGTAGGTCATCAATATACTGAACCATCACTGACTTTTCTGGCATTTTTAAATCTTCCAAGGATTTCTTTAGAATCTGATTAAAGATTGAGGGGCTTTCTGTGTACCCTTGAGGAATTCGGCACCATGCCAAAATACGCTCTCCAAACCTGAACGCAAATAATGGCTGGCTATCTGGATGTAATGGAATAGAGAAAAATGCATGACATAAATCAATTACTGTGTACCATTCTGCTTCACGTGGAATCTGGTATAGAATCACAGCAGGGTTCGGTACTATTGGGCAACAAGGCACTACAATTTTGTTTACCTTCCTCAAATCCTGTACAATTCTATATGTTCCGTTTGGCTTTTTCAGTCCCATTATTGGCGAATTACATGGACTGCTCATGATTTCTTTTAGAATCCCTTGTTCAACCATTTTATTTATTACTGGCGTTATTCCTTCAATTATTTCTGGTGTCAATTTATACTGGGGCGTATTTGGGTAACTTGTTCCCTCTTTTACGGTTATTTTAACGGGATCTACTTCTTTCATTAATCCTATATCTTCTCCTGTAAAGTCCCACACTTCTTCTTTCACTGTCTTTTTCAATTCAATTGGGATTTTCTCTGCATCAAATACAGGAAACAAATCATTTACTTCTGGTTCTAAATTCACCAGTGTCATTTTATACAATACATCTTCATCTGGGGTCTGAAATGCAATTCCATCTGGAGTACAATAGATAGTGCAATTCATCTTGCACAATAGATCGCGTCCTAATAGGTTCACGGGACTACAATCGCATACCACAAATCGGTGCATTTCACTAAATGGACCAATCTTTACCTCCACTAATTTAGTAAGAGGCGTCTTAATTTGCTGATTCGAAACTCCAACTACTTGGATATGTTCACCTGAGAGAGGAAGGTTTGGAATTTCCACTGACCTAACAGTAGAACGGGTAGCTCCAGTGTCCACAAGGAATGTTACATTTGCACCATTCACTTCTCCATCCACAAATGGACCAGACTGATCTACCTCTAGAGTTGCGCCAAGCACGCACTCTTCCCCTCTCCTAGGCACCGTCAGAAGCTTTCATCCGTTTCATCCTCATCCTGTCGTAACCAATATTGAGAAATGGCAGCTGCACGCGGCAACTGTGTTACCTGTTCTCCTCCGTAGAATCCTGTTTCTGCACTGTATTTCTGTTGGTTAACACTCTTGGGAAGTGGTGGTTGTGGCACCTGACTCTGTTGAGTAACTACCTCACTCTGCACCTGTGAATTTAATGATTGATTTTCCACATTAAGTTTTGGAGGAAATTTACACTCGTTTCTCCAATGCCCTAGCTTTCCGCAGTTGTGGCATGGCCACTTTTTCTTTGCTTCATCTATGCTCATTTGTCCTTTTCCTTTACCTATATTTGGTCGAGATCTAGCCTGTCCTGCTTCATTACCGGTATTACTCAATTGAGCTTCTTGCTTCTCTGCAACCTTCACCTGTGCCCACATGGCTTTTTCTTTCAATTTACGCTGTCTACTCTCAATATCATCACTGCAATACTTAGCATATCTCAAAACTTCGTCAACTGTGCTATTCTGCCAACAAATCATATGCTGTTTAATCATCTCACTTATCTCTGGTTTCAACCCATAAACAAATCTATATACAAAATGACTCATATCCTTCTCATTTAGTGTCTCATAACCACTGTACTGTTTGAAAACTAACAACAGCCTTTCATAATAAGCATGCACTGATTCTTTACTTTCCTGCGTTGTTCTGTCTATTTTTACCCAATCTGTTTCTTTAGGTGGAATCTTATTCTTCAAAAAGGTAATTACTTGATCATACTTTCTCATCACTTCTGGTCCTGGCGCTCCTGTTTTAGCATCCCTTGGATATTCTACAGTTGGCCAATCAATAGTAATCTTACATTCTGTCCACAAATCAGCTGGCACTACTATATCAAACAATCCATCTAAGTCTATCCACAACACCTTTGAAACCTTAACAAATCTCTCCACTTGTCTGTACCATTCTACTGGCTTCTCTCTCAACTTTGGGAAGTCATTTGTAAATGACAGTATATCCTGTCTAGTCCATGGAACATGCACATAACTACCTCCTGGAGTCTCTCTCATCGGGTACTCCCTTACAACTGGTTCCTTATCTGTCACTGCAAAAGCCAAAGATGCTTTATCTGTTACTTTCTCACTCCTTTTCGTCCATCTATTTCTCCATCTATCCACATCACCCCATTTTCTCAGTAAAACAATTAACTCTTTTATTTGGGTCAATCTTCCTGATGTGTTCAGATTCTCTATATCTTTCTCACAAAAATCTACTCTGTATGGTTTCTGCAACGTTCTCACTTTTGCAAATTCTACTCCTAGTTCACTTGCTGTCTCTTCTAATTTGTCATGTAAATTTCAAGCTCTCCATGTAAGACTTTTGCACAAAAACATAATCTCATCATCCTGATAACTTTTTCATTTTTCTGTACCAATCGTTCCTAAAATCAATTCTTCCATGTCTATTTTTAACCTAATTACATCTAATGGTTTTACTTCTGTTTCTTTTGTTTTTAGCGTTTTCATCCATTCATTTAACTTATCTGGAGTCGGACCTACAGGCGTACTATTTAATTCTATCCAATTGTTACTTCTTTCTGGTGTCCCTGATGCAGACTCCGTTACCATAGGTATTCTCCTGATCTCATTCTCATTTATCGTCAAATTAGTAGGTGGGCTTGGTCTATAGGTACTAACCAAATGGTGTGCACCCTCATTATTCAGTTCCATCCCTTCTCTTTTTCTTTGCAAATGTGAATTCATGGGAATCACTAAAGAACGTTCATCAATTTTCTGATTCTCAAAAATTGGCATTACTGGACCTATCGTCACTGGTACAGTTACAGCTTCCATATTCTTTGTCAATGCTCTTATCTTCTCAGTCAATTCTCTTGTGGTTTTTGCTAATTCAGTTGCATTGTCACTTTCTATCTCTTCATTTTGTGAAGTTTTTAATTGATCTTGTGACCTATTTATCTCATCTCTTCGTTCGGGATTTTTATTCCTCCCAGTTTCCATTGGCGGTGCATTAGGTGTCACCACCGCAGAAGTCTGTTGGTATGGAGGTGGGTTTCTGTTTAAAATATCTTCCAGCAATTCGTCATCCGTTTCACTACCACCATACCCATACTTTTCTATAACTACATGTTTCTTTTTCTCTGTACACTTTCTCTTTGCTTCTTCCTCAACTGTAAAAGCTGGAAACAAACCTCCTGTCATATTAGCACATCTCCAACGCTTTATTCTGTCCTCATGATTTACTCCCCATAACCTTCCAGGCACAAACTCATGATTCTTTAATCCTCTGAATCTCTCTCGTTCATACATCTCATCTTCCCATTCAGTTAAAGCTTCAAACTGTGTCGGTCTAGGTCTAGGTTCTAACATTGCCATCTTCTCTCTCAAATTCCGTAGTACAGCTACATTAAATGAACCATTCTCAGGGAAAGCCAATGCTCCATCATTCTTGGTATATTTTGTCCAATTTTCTAACCATATGCATGTATGATATCCATATTTCAGCATCATGTGTGAAGCTGGTGATTTCGGCGGAGGAATTACTTGTCCCTCTCTAGTCACTACCTTTTTGTCTTTCTTAAAGAAGTTCTTAACTTTCGACATCCATGACGTTTTCTCTCTACCGTATTCATAATACGACATGATTCACAATCGCTTTTTCTCCTCAAACGATCCGCAATTCAACACTGTTCTCTATGCGTTATTCGGACCAATACTAGCGCGACTAACACTCCAATCACAAACTTCCACGTCACTAGGCTATTCGACCAATCCTAGCGCGACTCACACCAAAGCTCCAATCAGAGCGATTTCTGTCTACAGCGCACTGTCCAATCCCAGCGCGGCTTTTGTCTACGTCAGTTCTGCTCCTGTTTCTGTATGACTAGCGCACTGTCCAATCCAAGCGCGGCTTTTGTCTACGTCAGTTCTGCTCTTGATCCCTCCTTTACAAAATTTATCGGCAATTTCTTTTTCAACAATTCTTCGTTAGTTACAACATTTAAAACACATTTCCATCGTCTGATTCGCTAAACAAAAGAGATAGCTTTGTCCATTTACACAAGAATTCTGTATTTTCCAGTAGGCAGCGCTTACCTCTACCCTACCACAGAATTTTCTGTTTCGCCGATAAAGTAGCACTTCCCTCTACCTTACCCTTCTTTCAAGCAAGCGGTAAACCCGTTTCTCTGGGGATAAAACACATGTGGAGACTATACTGCTCCTGAGAATTAAGGCCAGAGTTTCACAAGAAAACCGATCACTATTTCACTTACACACCTTTTATGCGGAAAATGTCCCTATCATAACACAACCTGTGTTATCACCAATATGAACTCAGACAATGCACTATTCCATGTGACTTCTCTTGCCACACGTGTTCCACTTCCTACTTCCCGGAAGCGTGAAAACTTACATATAACATAACGCGACTCAACATAAAGTGTTAGACATGAACTTATCAATAATCAATAAACAATAATCAATAATCACCAAACTAATCTATAGTAACCATAACTCTGCTACCAAGAAATTTGATCCAGCACTAACAATAAAAATTCTTCTCCTATATGCTTCGGTCATCCAGGTGCAACTATCCCTCCAACACACAAACTATATCCATATGACGGTGGGGCCCATAACACCGCATATACATTCACTTACTCATTTATTCCCTGGATTACCTCCGTCCTTAACCTAGGAGAAAACGATTCGCTGGAAGGAGACGGGATACCTCTTTTAACATGACATAATGTTTCTCATTTGCTTTTAAGGTATTCCGCTCATTGGTCGATGGACCAACTAGTAGGAATCAGTTGATGGTGATTAAGACCAGCTCAATCACAATAAACTCTTTAACATTTTACCTTAATTATTGAGCTAAAGAATCACTGAGCCATTTGTTTAAAGAATAATAAAGTTTTTATAAAGTTTCGAAGCAAGAAATAAGTTTAAGCTTATTATTCAGATTATTACATTTATCATCATTATAAGAATAAATTGAAATTGCAATGCATACCTATTAGACGGAAAAATAAGGTTGTCACAGCAAGAACTCCAAAAGATCAATCTATCTGTCTTGGAAAATCTAATAGTTCAAAATGAAAAATCTATCAGGAGTAAAAAAGTTCTCCAAAAGCAGCATCTTATACTCAACTAAAAATATAAAATAGCAGCAGCAGCATCAGCTCGTCAGCATCAGCAACTGCAACTTCACCCATCTACAGCATCTTCTCTCTCCAGCATCTAACCCCTCCCCAACAAGAGTAGGTCTTCTTATACCCTAATTCTAGCTTACTGAATAAAAATGTTGCATCTCTATGGCGTGATTCTCTCTCATTGGTTCATTCAAGTCCATATACATTTTTAATCAAACTTCCTTGTCTTAACCAGTTCTTTGTGGAATGTCCATGCTTGCATCGTTTCCCACAGTTCATGACATTGCTCATCAGTTTCGATCAGTCCAATTTGAATCTTTTTCTGATACTTTTTGGATTCAACAGTTCCGTCCATTTATTCAGTTTGACTTCTCACGCTTCTTGCTGATCATCTTGGCACACATTTGCTCAGAAAGGTCACAATAGCCTTGACCATACTTCCGTCTTAGGCTCTCAGCACGAACACGTGGTCATCCTTTTTCACAGCCTTTCTCCTCTATCACACGGCTTCTTGCTCATGCGTACTCTAGCAAATGGCGGCCATTTTATATCGCTGCTCAACAGGCCTAAGCGCACTATTTTCAAAGATAAACAAAATATTGTTAAAATAAAGAATATAAACCCTTTCGTTTCCCTCCCGTCTTTCTACGTACCCCAATTAGGTATTACCTAGCAAAAAGCAACATATAAAGCCGTCCCTTACTTACCATCGCTTTATTTTGCCACCACACGTTTTATTTAAAAAGCACAAATCATGCATTTATTATTTTGTTAGTACGCAAATATTAGATTATGTTAGACACGTCAACAATTATAAGTTGATTAATTTGCACACAAAAATAGCGTGTTACCTTTAACCCTTTACATGTAACATACATTGTTGGTTATTTACTTAAACGAACATGTTTATTAGTTATTTTACGAAAATTATTAGGAGGTTAAACATTTTTCATTTACCCTGCTCCATCAACTGCGTTGGTGGTATTCCGTCATGGCGTTTTTGTAGGTGGTGTGATCTTCTGGCGTTTTGCTGTTTCTCCAGTTCTTCTCAAGACGTCTGCAGGTGCGTCTGGATTCTTGGAGGTCGGCGGTGAACCAGGTGGCTTTCCTGGGGCGTTGTCTGTCGGGGTTGCGTAGTGATGCAAGCTTGTCTGCGCATCTGTAGATCCATCTGTGGAGTCCTTTGACTGCGAGGTTGGCGTCGGTCGACGTGGTGGGGGCGTCGTAGTTGAGGGTGGAGTTGAGTTGTTCCTCCGTGATTTTGCTCCAGTTCCTTCGTGGGGGGCACGGTGCAGGTTTGGGCGGCGTGGGTTTGTCGACGTGGAAGTGTACGCAGTGGTGGGGATTTGTGTGGAAGTGGAGTGGATGTTGTTACCTCCTGCGAAAATGGGGTCGAGGGTGTGTCCTGCATCCATCATTCTTTTGCTCACCATGCCACCACAGTTTAGACCTGGCCATATGCAAATCAGTCTTGAATCTGTGCCTCATGGGAGCAGTCCAGCCCGAACTGCCAAGCCAGGTCCTCCCTGGACCGGAAACAAGCATCCTAGGACCGGATCTCTGTACTGGGGTGAATGTATGACACTGTTCTGCATTCTGTCCATCATTTGATATTTTTGCATTTGTCACCCTGAGTGGGACGGGTATGCCCAGGCGTGGGTCCCGTGCTCTCCATGCCACTGGAGTCAAGCTATCCTGGCTGATGAGGGGTGAAACCCCGGAACCGGTCCTAGGATGCTTGTTTCCAGTCCAGGGAGGACCTGGCCTGGCAGTTCGGGCTGGACTGTTCCCATTGGGCGCAGGGTCAAGACTGATTTGCATATGCCTGGGTTCAAACTGGAATGGCATGGTGAGCAAAAAAACGATGGATTTAGGCCCAGATCTCTGTACTGGGGTGAATGTATGACATTGTTCTGCATTCTGTCCATCATTTGATCTTTTTGCATTTGTCGCGCCGAGTGGGACAGGTATGCCCAGACGTGGGTCCCGTGCTCTCCATGCCACTGGAGTCAAGCTATCCTGGCTGAGGAGGGGTGAAACCCCGAAACCGGTCCTAGGATGCTTGTTTCCAGTCCAGGGAGGACCTGGCCTGGCAGTTCGGACTGGAATGTTCCCATTGGGCGCAGGGTCAATACTGATTTGCATATGACTGGGTTCAAACAGGAATGGCATGGTGAGCAAACAAACGATGGTTTTAGGCCCAGATCTCTGTACTGGGGTGAATGTATGACATTGTTCTGCATTCTGTCCATCATTTGATCTTTTTGGATTTGTCACCCCGAGTGGGACCGGTATTCCCAGACGTGGGTCCCGAGCTCTCCATGCCACTGGAGTCAAGCTATCCTGGCTGATGAGGGGTGAAACCCCGAAACCGGTCCTAGGATGCTTGTTTCCAGTCCAGGGAGGACCTGGCCCGGCAGTTCGGGCTGGACTGTTCCCATTGGGCGCAGGGTCAAGACTGATTTGCATATGGCTGGGTTCAAACTGGAATGGCATGGTGAGCAAAAAAACGATGGATTTAGGCCCAGATCTCTGAACTGGGGTGAATGTATGACATTGTTCTGCATTCTGTCCATCATTTGATCTTTTTGCATTTGTCACCCCGAGTGGGACAGGTATCCCCATACATGGGTCCCGTGCTCTCCATGCCACTGGAGTCAAGCTATCCTGGCTGATGAGGGGTGAACCCCGAAACCAGTCCTAGGATGCTTGTTTCCAGACAAGGGAGGACCTGGCCTGGCAGTTCGGGCTGGACTGTTCCCATTGGGCGCAGGGTCAAGACTGATTTGCATATGGCTGGGTTCAAACTGGAATGGCATGGTGAGCAAAAAAACGATGGATTTAGTCCCAGATCTCTGTACTGGGGTGAATGTATGACATTGTTCTGTATTCTGTCCATCATTTGATCTTTTTGCATTTTTTACCCCGAGTGGGACCGGTATTCCCAGACGTGTGTCCCGTGCTCTCCATGCCACTGGAGTCAAGCTATCCTGGCTGATATGGGGTGAAACCCCGAAACCGGTCCTAGGATGCTTGTTTCCAGTCCAGGGAGGACCTGGCCTAGCAGTTCGGGCTGGACTGTTCCCATTGGGCGCAGGGTCAAGACTGATTTGCATATGGCTGGGTTCAAACTGGAATGGCATGGTGAGCAAAAAAACGATGGATTTAGGCCCAGATCTCTGAACTGGGGTGAATGTATGACATTGTTCTGCATTCTGTCCATCATTTGATCTTTTTGCATTTGTCACCCCGAGTGGGACAGGTATCCCCAGACGTGGGTCCCGTGCTCTCCATGCCACTGGAGTCAAGCTATCCTGACTGATATGGGGTGAACCCCGAAACCAGTCCTAGGATGCTTGTTTCCAGACCAGGGAGGACCTGGCCTGGCAGTTCGGGCTGGACTGTTCCCATTGGGCGCAGGGTCAAGACTGATTTGCATATGGCTGGGTTCAAACTGGAATGGCATGGTGGGCAAAAAAACGATGGATTTAGGCCCAGATCTCTGTACTGGGGTGAATGTATGACATTGTTCTGCATTCTGTCCATCATTTGATCTTTTTGCATTTTTTCCCCCGAGTGGGACCGGTATGCCCAGACGTGGGTCCCGTGCTCTCCATGCCACTCGAGTCAAGCTATCCTGGCTGATGAGGGGTGAAACCCCGAAACCAGTCCTAGGATGCTTGTTTCCAGTCCAGGGAGGACCTGGCCTGGCAGTTCGGGCTGGAGTGTTCCCATTGGGCGCAGGGTCAAGACTGATTTGCATATGGCTGGGTTCAGACTGGAATGGCATGGTGAGCAAAAAAACAATGGATTTAGGCCCAGATCTCTGTACTGGGGTGAATGTATGACATTGTTCTGCATTCTGTCCATCATTTGATCTTTTGCATTTGTCACCCCGAGTGGGATCGGTATGCCCAGACGTGGGTCCCGTGCTCTCCATGCCACTGGAGTCAAGCTATCCTGGCTGATGAGGGGTGAAACCCCGAAACCGGTCCTAGGATGCTTGTTTCCAATCCAGGGAGGACCTGGCCTGGCAGTTTGGGCTGGACTGTTCCCATTGGGTGCAGGGTCAAGACTGATTTGCATATGGCTGGGTTCAAACTGGAATGGCAAGGTGAGCAAAAAAACGATGGATTTAGGCCCAGATCTCTGTACTGGGGTGAATGTATGACATTGTTCTGCATTCTGTCCATCATTTGATCTTTTTTCATATAATAAGCCAGCCTCCTATACCGTTGTTGAGTCCACTTGGATGAAGATGAACCGGCATTGCGCTCGGGCTGGCCCTTAGTGCGGCAGTCACTTTGAAAAGCGGGAGGATGGTGCCTCACTCGGCACAGAGGCTCCAGGGGCTGGTTGTTGCTTCTCCCTTTCCGTAAGGGCTGCGCTGGGGGAATTCTCCCATGGTGTAGCGGTCATCTGGGCGCTAACCAGTCCCCGAGTTCCAGGCTCTTGCAGGGATGCTGGCTCTTCGGAGCAAGCACTCAACCTTCAATAGCACCAGCTGGCGATCAGGCACGCTCCCACAAAGCAGAGCGCTTGTTTTTGTAGAACGGCCTCTGCAGTAGTGATGTAAATCAGAAAGCAGATAACGAGGTGTTTGACGTCTCTGAGACCTCCGGGAGAACAAAGGGCAAGCCTTTGGAGTCACTCTGGGTTTAGTCCTTGGTCCTTTGGCAGGGCAGCAGGGCAGCTCAGCACAGCAGAGTTGCAATCCTTCAGCACAGCAGTGTTTACTTCAGCAGAGTTCTTTCCAGGTCCAGTAGTGTACTGATTTGATAGTCAGAGCCCTGGTACTTATAGCCAAAAGTGCATTTGATGTAGGGGGTGACTGCAAAGGAACTCTCCGAAGTGCAAAAGGATCCCTTTCAACCCAGTTCTGGCTCCAGACTACCAGTAGGGATAAATCAGCCCTTTGTGTGAGAGCAGGACACAACCTACTCAAATGTAAGTGTGAACTACCTCTTCCTCTCCCTGCCCAGGTAGACTATTAGTATGCAGATGTATCCCCTGTCACACACAGCCCATCCTGTGTTGTGACTGTTAGAGAGTATGCACAAATTGTAGGTGTCACCCAGTCCAGACTTGTATTAGAGGTAGGCACACAGAGCAAAGTTAAAAGCAGAGAAATGTCAACTGTATAAAAGTGGCATTTCTAAAATGGTAATGCCAAATCCAACTTTTCCATTAAAGAAGATTTCTCACCGCCATTCCAAAGATAAGTAGCTACTCCTTTCCAATCAAGAATTACAGCTTAAAAGGTATTTTAAGGAATCCCCAATGCTAGCCTATGGAAGGAGTAGGCCTCACAGCAGTAAAAAACAAAGTTTGGGGTTTTTCACTTCCAGGCCATGTAAAACTTAAAAGTACATGCCCTGCCTTTTAATTACACAGCACCCTGCCATTAGGTTCACTTAGAGCCTACCTTAGGGGTGACTTAAGTGTAATAAAAGGGGAGTTTGAGGATAGACAAGTGGTTTTCAATCCCAGGTTTAAGTGGCAGTAAACTGCACACACAGGCCTCGCAATAGCAGGCCTGAGACAGGTTTGAAAGGCTACTTGTGTGGGTGGCACAATCAGTGCTGCAGGTCCACTGTCATGACGCCCGTCCTGATTTATTAGATACCCCGGTGAAAAGCCTATCAGCTACACATATTAGGAAATTAAGGGCAGCGGATGCTGGTCCGCTAAACTGTATCTTAGTGAACGCCAGGTCTCTAGTTAAACATAGCACGGAATGTGCTCTATTATTGGAGGAGTGGATGATTAAAATTGCTTTTATCACGGAGTCCTGGACAGATAAAGCTTCAGGACCCGACCTAGTAAAAGCTACCCCCCCAGGTTTCCTCTGCCACACGTTAGATAGACCACAGGGAAGGGGAGGGGGCCTGGCTGTTATCTACCACGATTCATTAAAGCCTATCTTTCACAATGCTTCCAACCCTTGCTGCGAGGCCCTCTCATTCAGCTTCCACTCTGCCTATTACAGCACATTCAAGGGTATCTTGCTCTACCGACCCCCTGGCCCCAGAGGTGGTTTTTTGGAGCTGCTGGGCTCACTGTTGGAGGAAGGGCTATGCCTTAACTCATTTACGGTGCTCGGCGACTTTAATTTCCACCTGGAGGCCACATCTGACCCCGATACATCCCGTTTACAGCAAATTATGGGAGTGGGAGATTTTAAGCAGCTGGTGGGTAACCCTACCCACGATAAGGGACACACCCTAGATGGGATCTACTCAAACAACTCGGACCTTGTCTGTACCGCGGTACTCCCACTGCTATGGTCTGACCACAGGGCGATTCAGTTTCAACTAAACACACCCGCTAATCCCATAACCCCCTTAACAACTGCTCACGAGATTGAAACCAGAGCCTGGAAAGAGGTAGACAGCTCCAAGTTGGAAGAAGAGCTTTGGAAATCTCTGTGCCCTCTTCCCGCTGGAGCAGAAGAGGCTACCTCAGTTTACACTTCATGGCTAGAGTCCTCTTGCAATACACTCGCTCCTGTTAAAAAGTGGGTTCCTAAACGCGCTACACCTTCGGCCCCTTGGTACTCAGAGGAGCTCAGAATTCATAAACTGAATTGTAAACTGTTGGAACGGGCTTGGAGGAGAGAATATAATAAGCTAGACAAGGACACCTATAGACACAGCATCGCCATCTATAAGGGGATGCTGCTGGAAACTAAAAAGAAATTCTTTGAGGAACAAATAGCTCAAGCCAAATCGAACACCAAGGAACTGTTTAAGACACTCAAAAACTAGCCATACCCAATGTTCCTAAGAGCTCCAGCAGCCCCAAATTCTGCTATCAACTGGCTGATTTCTTTAAATCAAAGGTGGAATCTATTTTTTCCTCCTTCTCCCCAGCAGATAATAAGGAGGTTGAGCTGCCATACGCGATCGGACAAGAAAGCTCAACAACCCCTGCCGCATTAGAACATTTTCAACCTCTCGCGGTACCGGATACTATTAAAATTCTGAATTCCATTCGCTCGGGAGCCCCATCAGATCCTTGTCCAGCTTACCTATTGAAACAAATTTCAGGAGTCATTGGCTCGGCCCTTACCCCCTTGCTGAACGAGATATTCAGCTCTGGTATTTTCCCCAAGAAGTGGAAGGTTGCTTCCATTCTCCCCCTCCTAAAAAAACAGAATCTTGATGCAGGTGACCCCAACAATTATAGGCCTATATCTCGACTCACGCTTCCTGCCAAGGCCTTGGAAAAAGCCATGAACATACAACTCAATGCCTTTCTTCAATCCAACCAGACTCTTGATCCATCCCAATATGTCTTTAGAGCAGAACACAGCACGTAGCTTACCTTAATTAAATCCACGGAGGAAATTCGGGAGGCCCTGGACAGGGGAGGCAATGCTGTACTGATCTTGTTAGACCTGTCCGCGGCCTTTGACACGGTCCATCACAAAGTTTTGATGGACCGTCTGTCTAGGGCCGGGATAAAGGGGTCTGCCTGGAAGCTTCTGCAGTCATTTCTCTCTGATAGAGTACAAACTGTGGATATGGACAACTGCCAGTCTAAACCTTTCACCCTTCCATGTGGGGTGCCACAGGGCTCTTCCCTCAGCCCGACACTTTTTAACGTGTACGTGGCTCCCCTAGCGGGTGTGATTAGGTCATTTGGCTTCCAGTTGACCTCTTATGCTGACGACACCCAAATAGTGCTGTCACTAAGGGAGGGCTCTGAAAAAGAAACAGGGGCTCGATTCCATGACTGCATGGCTGCTATCTCCGGATGGATGTCTGCAAACTGCTTAAAACTTAACTCTAACAAAACTGAGGTCATAAAATTTGGGAAGAATCCGCTAGTGTGGACCCCAGACTGGTGGCCGGCTGACCTGGGCTCATGCCCCATACCTACTGAGAAAGCTAGGAATCTGGGAGTGATAATGGACAATAAGTTGGCACTAGGTGACCAAATAAGTTCAGTTACCTCGGCCTGTTTCTATGTATTAAGATCATAAAAAAGATTAAGTTCTTCCTCAACGATAATGGCCTCAAAACAGTAATTTCGGCACTCATCATGTCTCGGCTGGATTACTGCAACAGACTCTACCTGAATGCTCAAAAACAATATATCAACAAGCTTCAGATAGTTCAGAATGCGGCAGCCAGACTGCTGTCGGGGACTCCAAAGTTTGCCTCTGTAAAGGAAGAGATCAAACAGTTGCACTGGCTCCCTGTCAGACATAGAATACGCTTCAAAGCGCTGTCCACCGTTTTTAAAGCCCTCAATGGCAAAGGCCCGGATTACATGCAACGCAAAATACAGTGGTACATTCCAAGGAGAGCGTTACGATCAACAGGGGCGAAGAAAGTCACAATCAGCGTTTTTAAAAAAGCAGGCTGGGGAGGCAGAAGCTTTATTAACAGCGCGTCCAAATCCTGGAATGAGCTTCCTTTCCAACTGAGGAACGCTACAGACCTCCTCTCTTTCAGGAAGGGGTCAAGACCTGGCTTTTTAACCAATAAACCTTCTGCCCACCTTTCTAGCAGGCAGTGCATAGCGCCAGGACACCCTAGGGTAACAGCGCGCTTTACAAATTCGATTAACATAACATAACTAGTAGCATTTAGATTACAGGCCCTGGGTATTTGGCATACCATTTTACAAGAGACTTACAGGTAAATTAAATATGCAACTCAGGTACACAACTATGTCAACATGTTAAGGGGAGAAGCACATGCACTTTAGCACTGGTTAGCAGTGGTAAAGTGCTCAGAGTCCAAAAGCCAACAAAAAGGTACCCCAAAAAGTGGGAAGCAAAAGGCAAAATGTTGGGGGAAGACCACCTTAAGGATGACAGGTCTAACACAGGGTCACAGCATGCTCCTTGGGTCTCTGTACTCTGGTGAGACAATTTTGCCAGCAGATTCGTCCCTTCCATTAATACAGTAGGGGATGCCAATACCGTCAATATCAACAGAAGGAAACAGTCCAACAGGCTTCCCAGCTATCTCATGGTCGAGGCCATGGATCCAACAGACAATATAGAGAGCAGGGGCAGCCTGCAGCCCAGGCCCCATCCCTTCAGTCACCATAGCCGCAAACCTACTTTAGTGGGTCATCTCAGACACACAGGGAGGCAGGATCCAGCATTTTCTCCCAGCTGGCAAGCAATCACTGGATAAGTGGGTCCTGTAAATTGTCCATTGGGCCTACGCCCTCCTATTTATCTGCATTCCACCACACTTTCCACCGCACTCAGAATGGCTGATGGAGAACAATGCAAACACAAAAAGATGATGGACATAGTGCTGAAACTTTTCAAACACTCCAGTCAAGAGATCTGGGTTAAATCCATCTTTCTTTTGCTCTCCAGGCCACCCCAGTTTGGGCTCAGCCATATGCAAATCAGTCTTGACCCTGCTCCCCATGGGAACAGTCCAGCCCAAACTGCCAGTCCTGGTCCTCCCTGGACCGGAAACAAGCATCCTGGGACCAGTCTCAAGGTGTCACCCCTTATCAGCCAGGCTAGCTTGAATCCAGTGGCACATCTGATGGAGAACAATCTCTCTGTTTTCCAGCAGTAAGTGCAGGTCCTTCTGGCCAAACAAGCCATAGAGAGGGTACCGGCATCACAAATCGCTATGATCTGTTACTCCTGCTACTTATTGGTGCAGAAGGACAGAGGCTTTTGTCCTATTGTAGACCTTCACCCACTCAATGCCTTTCTGTGGAAGGGAACATTAAAGATGCTCACCTTGACCCAGATCTTGTCTGACCTCGAGCCTGGAGACTGGATGGTAGTGATGGACCTGTAGAACACTTATTTCCACATCCCCATCTTGCAGGCGCTATTTTCAATTCACAGCGGGGCAAGAGAATTTTCAGTTCATAGTGCCCCCCTTTGGGCCTCCAGTGTGCCTTTAATGTTTACGAAAGTGATGGCGGTGGCTTCAGAGCATCTTCGAAGTTCAGGGACTCCAGTCTTCCCCCATCTCAATGACTGGCTGCTGAAGGCGTGCCTGCCCCAGGCAGTCATCACCCACCTGCAGACTACAGCAAACCTCCTAACATCATTGGGGTTCAGTATCAATATACCGAGCGTTGGACTTGGCTCTATTTGCAGGATCACCCCAACCTTTATGCCATCATTCCCTTCCTTTGCTGAAGCCATTTTTATTGGCTTTTAGGCCTCTGCATTTTACCAGTGCTGAGTGCTTGTGCTCTCTCCCTAAAGCATGGTACAACTGGCTCACACCTGATTGGGACATTTAATTTACTTGTAAGTGCCTAGTAAAGTGGTGCTACATGTGCCCAGGGCCTGTAAATTAAATGCCACTAGTGGGCCTGCATGTCTCAGGTCTGCCACTGCAGCCTGTAGCGAATATATTTTTTAACTGCTATTTTGACCTGGCAACATAATCTTTTCTACACAAAAGGTATGCAGTTCCTAATACTAAAAAGCAGGAGGAAGTGTTTTTCTTATAATGTGGGAACTCCACATAGAAATGTGCGGTAGTGAAAAGTGGGGAGAAGAATCCTCTCCTCTTGGAAAAAGACCCTCACACACCCAGCCAGCTAGGTGTCATGCTTCATCATCGGGTCTGCTCCTATCGGGTCGGCGCTGCAATCCCGATCGGCACCCGTGAAGGGCCTCCTTGGCGGAATCTTTATTCCATATGCCGGTGGGTGAAGTGCGTGTGAGGGCCTAAAACAGTGTAGGTGATATAAATGTGTAGAGAAGTAAAAAGGGAGGTGGTCCACTCAAAATAATTTTATTAAATGTGGCCCTACCCTGGTTAAAAGGAAACAAAACGCGTATCTATACTCAAAGGATGTCGAGATTTATGCGTTTGTAAAAGGTCAACATGTTTCTTGCCTGAAAATATATTAAATGGCAATTCTTCAGGACCAATGATGATCTACCTACACTTAATGGTAGTGGTCAACAGTGGTACCTGTAGATCAAAAAAACACAACCCTATTCGGGTCAAGGATGCGCGGCATCAGTACCGGCTGGTGTAGACACTAATATGTAGTGTCGGTAAATCAGAAGCAAGGCGGCGGATGTCCTACCCTCGCGCATCCTTGACCCGAATAGGGTTGTGTTTTTTGATCTACAGGTACCACTTTTAGAGTGCTGTAATGGTGGTCACTACTTTCATTTCACTTCTTTGTTGACCACTACCATTAAGTGTAGGTAGATCATCATTGGTCCTGAAGAATTGCCATTTAATATATTTTCAGGCAAGAAACATGTTGACCTTTTTACAAACGCATAAATCTCGACATCCTTTGAGTATAGATACGCGTTTTGTTTCCTTTAACCAGGGTAGGGGCCACATTTAATAAAATTATTTTGAGTGGACCACCTCCCTTTTTACTTCTCTACACATTTATATCACCTACACTGTTTTAGGGCCCTCACACGCACTTCACCCACCGGCATATGGAATAAAGATCTCCGCCAGGAGGCCCCTTCACGGGTGCCGATCGGGGATTGCAGCGCCGACTCGATAGGAGCAGACCCGATGATGAAGCATGACACCTAGCTGGCTGGGTGTGTGAGGGTCTTTTTCCAAGAGGAGAGGATTCTTCTCCCCACTTTTCACTACCGCACATTTCTATGTGGAGTTCCCACATTATAAGAAAAACACTTCCTCCTGCTTTTTAGTATTAGGAACTGCATACCTTTTGTGTAGAGGTTCTTTCACGGACACGTATGCTGGACCTGGATAAAGATTAGTCCGTTTGTTTTTCCCCCCCTTTGTTTGACTGGGAACATAATCTTTTGCCAGGCCTAAACCTTCCCTTTTAATACACATAAATCAGGTAGGCCCTGAAGGGCCATAGGGCAGGGTGCATTGTATTTAAAAAGTAGGATATGAGTTCTTAAGTTTTACATGTCCTGGCACTGAAAAGTTGCTACATTTGTTTTTCATTATTGTGAGGTCTCTCTGTTTCATTGAATAACATTGGATTGCCTTATTACATTTAATAAGTGTTAACGTTTGATTGGGAGCAAATAGCAATGTCATGTTTGGAATCAAATGAATTGTCATTTAAAATCCTCTTGAATGGTAAAGTAGGATTTTAAGTCACAATTCTGAAAATGCAATTTTTTAGAAAGGTTTCATTTTCTTGACTCAACCATTTGTTGCCTGTATCCTGGATCACATGATGACTATGTATAGTTGCCAGTTGACAGGGTGTTGGCAGGATGGGCCTTCCTGATCAGATGGGAGGGGCGAAGCTGTCACCTACCACACTTGCACTTCACAAGAGCTACCTCAAAACACACACAAAGAACTTCACACTAGCCTTTTGGGACCCCAGACATCCTGGGACTCAGACAGGGAGGAAATTCCAGATCCAGGTCTGGGAGGAAGTCTAGACGTTTTTCCCACCTCAAAGCTGGAACCAGGTATAAATATTGGACCCCAGACCAACTCTTCTTATCACTTCTGGACCTGTGGATTTACACGTTTAAAAATACCACTTTTAGAAAGTTGACATTTTCCTTCCCCAAAACTTCTAAGACCTTCAAGGAGTTTCCAGCTGCCTGGGCTTATTAATGGCTCCCCTATTAAGAATGCGTATTGGGCCCAGGCAGTGAACTATAGGGGACTAGGTGTGGGCAGGATGGGCCATCACACCAGGATGGTTGGGCGCAGAGCTGTTCCCTGCCCCACTTACATTTCAAAGGGCTTACCTCCAGCACACACAAAGAAATCTAACACTGGTCTTTTATGACCCTAGATGTCTTTGAGCCTTGGCAGGGGAAAGGAAGAACTTTTCCGAATCAGATATGGGGGTAGCTTAGAAATTCCCCCACTTCAAAGGATGGCACTAAGTATAAATATTGGACCTTCTGAGGCACTCTTCAGTACAACCATGGACCTGCAGACATTGTAGAGGAAGGACTGCCTTGTCCTCCAGAGGACTTCCCTACTACTCGAGGCTTGCCTTGTTTCCATAGGACTGCCCTGCTACTTGGGGCCTGTCTTGTTTTTCAGAGTACTGCCCTGCTGCTTGAGGCCTGCCCTGCTCTCTGCCACGGAAGACTAAACGTATTCCCTTCATCCCAGGCTACCTGAGTGATTCCAAGGGTCAGTTGGCTGACCTCCTGTTCTGAGCTACAGGGACACACAAACTCCAGAGGCCTCCCTGTAACTGCCCAGCTGACCTACTGGAAATAGGCCTGCCTGGACCAGCCTGAGCCCTGCTGCCCTCTGCTGAAGTGAGTCCCTGATCCCCAAGAGGTGCCTCCCCAGGTCCTGGACCCTTGGCTGACATCACAGTGCACTCCTCTACAAGAAAAGGAGAAATCCTAAAGTTCTGGACTCCTCATGCCGGATTTTGTGAAGGTAACATTTTTAGCGGGACTAACTTGGTACTTGTATCCGGTCCACACTCCATTGCGGTCGGTCTGAACTTGTGACTTTCCCTGGTCTAGTACGACCAGATGACTGCAAGTGACACTCTGTGCTTTTAGGCGCTATACCTACCTAAAACTTTGAAATTGTATCCCTGGATCTACTAATTAAATTTTTGTCGATTTTGGTCTCATTTGGTTTATTAAAACGGACTCTATTTTTCTAAATTGGTTTGGGATTTTTCTTTGTGTTGTGTTATTACTTCATTACTGGTCGAGTGCTGCATAAATACTTTACACTTTGCCTCTAAGTTAAGGTTGAGTGCTTTGTGCCAAGCTACTAGAGGGTTAGCACAGGTTAATTAAGTGACTTCACCCGGACAAGGATTGTAGTTGCCTGAGTGGGGCTTCCATCCTCCTCAACCTATAACTCAATTTCTTACACAAAATCACACCTGACTCCTTTGCAGATGCTCCAGTTCATCAGAGCTATTCTGTACACAGTACAGTTTCGAGCCTTCCCCCTGGAATGAATAGTTCAGAACATTCAAGCTATGAACACGATGTTTCAGCCTCGCTCTTGGATCTTAGTGAGAATGACTGTGAGGCTGCTGCATCCTGCTGGTTAAGAATGTCAGGTGGCATATGCGGGCTCTGCAATGGTAGCTGAAGCCCGAGTGGGCACAGAACCAGGGGGATCTATCCGATCAAGTCCAGGTTTCAGAGGACACGGCTAGAGATCTGCAGTAGTGGCTAATGGACCACGATTGGGTCAGCGGCAGACCTCTTTCGTTACCCCATCCAGAGGAGACAGTGCATCTGGGTTTTTGGAGGCCATTTGGGAGAGGTTGATATCGAGGTATTTGGTCTCCAGCAGAGGCCCGACTCCGTATCAACCTACTGGAGTTGTGGTCCATCCGTTTGGCATTGAAAACCTTCTTGCCATCCATTGAAGGGAGGCTGGTAGTCTTTATGGCCTGAGCCACATGGGGCAGACGCAAGTCAAGGCCGCAATCTAGGTCAAGGTCGCCGTAGTTGATCAGCATGGCCTAGGAGAGCAAAACGGCAGACGCGTAGTTTGAGTGCTCCTGAGATGCCACTATCATCCTGCAACAATTACTTGTCCCCGGGTCCTACATCCACTGCCACTGGTCCTGATCGTGTCCCGGGTGATCGACTGGGATGGAGGGCTGGTGATCTGGGGGCACTCCCTGTGTGTCTGAGGGGTTAGCATCCTGGACTGGGACGTGCAAGATGGCAGCCTCCATTTGGGTCCGCTCGCTGCAACGGCCAGGTGGAGCGCTGGTCGGCGACTCATTGAGGTTCTCTGCTACCTTGGAGGAGGCCGGAGGTTGGTTGCTGCCAAGTCGCCCACAGAGAGCTGCCATCGCAAAGACCTGAGTCGGGGAAGGCAGAGGAAGGGAAAGTGAGGATGTCCGTGTGGTGGTGACCGGTGGATCCTGCCGAATACCACTGGCTGAACTGCAGTGACTGAAGGTGCGGGACCTGCCAGTGCTAGTCGCCCCTACCACCTTGGGGAAGACCGATGCCTGGCGCTGTGGTAATTGAGGCCGTGGGTCCCTACAGCAAGAGAAGGGAGGACTGTGGCCAAGACCCAACCGAGGAGGAGGATCTGACACCTTTGATGTCCGCTCACCGCCATCCGCACGCCGGCAGCGACTGGCTGTATGACACCCAGGGGGAATGTGTTGGGGCCCCCTAATGAGAGGACTGGGACGGGGACCTCTGCGCGTCACCGGAGAGCCCTGTGGTAGGAGATGGAGTGAGTAAGTGCACAGATATAAGGCAACCAGAATGTAGATCTTAATTGGTATTTCTACATACGTAATGATTATCAGCAAGAACCAAGGACAACAAAAGATTTATCAGAAAATGAAAAATTAACATTTATTAAATATTAGAACAATGAAGAAAATATTTTAAAGAATCTTTCAATCACTTTCATATCTATCATTCAGACTTACAACCATACTGGGCACAGTTTAAAAACATTTTTAGAATAATAATACATTATAATCCATCAATTGATCAGCACAACATATGTGAAGCAATGTCAGAAGAGTGGCACAAATTCGAATGACTGGTGAAATTCTCTACGCGCGTTTCGGCAAAACCAAGGTGCCTTCGTCAGGAAGAAGGCCACAATAGAAACAGTTGATGAATCTGTGGATCGAATAGGTAGATGTTGCCTGAACCATCAGACAAGATTAATGATGTATGCGGAATACTAGGTGTCCCATTCTATTCTTTCTTCACTAGGGAACCGTATGATAGTCTTAGATATGTTACGATGTAAGAGAAGGGACTGAGTTCAATGCTATTGGCTGGTATCACAGGTAGTCGTGGATGAGATGAGAGCCTCCGGATGTGGGGATCCTCTTATCTGCACGTATGCTAGATAACTGAGGGAGTGACTGGAATGTGGCCGCTGGACTGGCTTGTTCTGGTGGGTATACCTTGACCCCAGGGCAGCCACGGGGAGCTGAGGTGGCATGGCCCTTGCATCATAACGAGGGAGCGCCTGCAATGCTGGGGCTACTGGGACACGTTGCCTGTGAATGATTGCCCTGGTCCCACTTGGAGGGTGGTGCTTGAACTAGCGGCCTTACTGACGGACTTCTTGGAGTTCTGTTGCCTGGCAGCGTTATTGTTGCAGGCCATCCGATGGGACAGAACGCCCTGGTGTTCCTGCTTCCTAACCTACCTTCATATAGGGATGCCCAGTGCTGAGGACTGGTGTGGATCCGGGCGGCCTTGACACTATGGGCAGGGTTGGGGTAGTTCCATCAGGTGGGGCGTCTGGCAGGTCTGGCCGCGAAGACGCAGGGCGATGCACAGGGGCGGGGTGATGCTGAGGCTATACTGCAGGCGATATGAGAATCCCACACACACTGGAGCAGAAGATCGATGCCAAAGCAATTGATGTGGGCCTCCTAAGGCTGATCACAGAAAACTGGCAGACAGAGTGGGAGACACAGAGTCCACTATAGCCGGCAGGAGGCCAACAGTCACCGCCCTACAACAGCAGATGGAGGACATGTGCCTTGACCTTACGCCTGCTGCAAGATCGAGCGGAGGGTCGGTCCCGCCGTAATAACATAAGGATAGTCGGGCTGCCCAAGTGCATCGAGGGTCAATCAGCAGAGCTATTTTTGATGACTAGCTGCTGAAAGAAGTGCTCACCATCACCCAATCTAGATTCTTCATGGTGTAGCGGGCCCACAGGTTCTCGTCGCACCTACTACTCACGGGCGCCCCTCTGCAGCCAATGGTTGCCAGATTGTTGAATTATTGGGACTGAGACGATATCCTGCAGCAGACATGCACTCACAGCCCCTTGGATCCTGCTGGACACGAGATACACCTTTATCCGGATTACACATCCCAAGTACAGAAAAAACACTTCAGCTTCTCAGGGCCTAAACAAATGTTAAGAACCTCAGTTATCACCTGCGGACTGATCTACCCTGCGAAACTATGTGTAACAGTGAAAAATAAAACTTTCTTCTTTACTAGCCCAGAAGATGTTTGAATTTGGTTGGAGGATCAGGGCCACGATGTCTCTCAGGCTCGGCGGTTTAAGCGGGATGCCGCCCGCACCAAGAAACATCGGAAAAGGGGCACACAGCCACCTCCTGGAACTCCCTCAAAAGAACACGCAGTGGCGGAGAGGGCAGTCCTGGTATCCAGCATCAGGGCCCAGAGGGACCCTTCCGCATGGTGGGGTCCAGCGACACAGACTCATCTGAGAGATACTCTGATACTATCTCACGGGAAGGACAGTACTGCCCACTGAAAGGCCCCGCGGTTACTCCCAGATCCGTGGACGACTTGATCTAAATAACTGGTGATCGCACAGACTGCCATACGTGCCACTTCAGAGATAGACCCGGGGAGGTACTTCTTTTCTGGGCATGGTGATAAGGACTACGATACACAAACTTGCTCTGACACCAACCCCCACAGAACAAAGCGGCTACCCAAGTATTTTGGACTGATGTTTGTAATGTTGATGTTTGTGTTTCAAATGGTTAAAATGGACGAGGTGCGTTACGCCTCAACCAGAGGGAGGGAGGGAGGGACACCTGCACACTACACAATGGTTCGCTTACACAACACTCCTCACTGCTATATGAGATAGGTAACAGGCACCCTCTGCTCCCATTCCCCCTTCCCTATCTGCCACTACCCAACCTCCATCACAAATATAACTTTGTGCCATGAACAAGTCCAATTTGTTTTCCTCGAATGTTAAAGGGCTAGGCTCCCCGGCAAAGAGACACAAAGTTTACTCCTTCATATGCAGAAGAAACATACATGTCGCCTGTCTCCAAGAAACACAGATGAAAGACTCGGATCTGCGCAAGCTGTCACAGCAATGGCATGGTCAGGTTTACGGAGCTGGGTACTCTGCGTATGCTACGGGAGTTTGGTGTGGATTGTCCCGGGAGTACCAATCACAGTGTCGCTGACACATACTGACTAGCAGATTTATAGTACTAGAGGTCACAATAGATGGGAGGGCACACTCCTTTGCAAGTATATTTGTCCCCAACATCAAACAGCTTCACTTTCTTGATGCACTCTCCCCTGTCCTGCATGGATCCATTGATACGCATCGGCTGTGGGTGGGAGACTTTAACTTTGTCTTTGACTGTGACCCGGATCGGTCGATCTCGTCCTTGCCATTGGGATGTTGTGGCTCACTGACACGGGGTTCCGGCAATGGGCTGCACACTGGGCAATGGTGGACCTCTGGTGGGAATCATACTGGAGGCTCGCGAATACTCTTTACTCGGAGGTGCATGGGATCCATACTACACTGGGTAGGTTTATGGGATCACCTGGCCTTGTACCTGCTATCCGTAGCTCAGAATATCTTTGCTGCACAGCTTCAGACCACAACCCCATCTTATTAATGCTTATACTGGACAAGGCCGCTGACAGCGGTGCCGACTTGGTGCCTTCAACATGATGCTTTACTAGATCCGCCCTTCAAAGCTGCCATTGAGGACTTGATAGATTAATATTTTTGAGGCAACAAAGGTACAGCTACTCACACAATTGTGAAATGGAGTGGCCTTTAAGCCCGTCATATGGGGTGTTTGTATTAAGATCTCCTATGGCACCAAACGGACGCTGCTGAAGGTGCTGCGGCTGGAGGAGCACCTCTGCGTCCTCGAGCTGTGTGCGGTGCGAAATCCAGCTGACAGGACGAGTCTGTTGGACTTGACTAAAATGTACCAGGCATCAGACCTCCGACCCTCGGTCTAGGTCCACTCTCTCCCTGCAGCTCCGCTGTGCCGTCTCTTGCCTCCAGACCCCGACCTCTTCCTTGGGAGGTTCGAGGCTGCTGCCTGCTCCTGCGCCTGCTGCCCGCTCCAACTGGGACCAGACTGCCTGCAACCACCGTAACCTTTCTCAGCCGTTTTTTTTCCTTAATTTTTCCCTGTTGTGCCACTGTTATTGTGCCCATCTGTGTCTTGCTCTAATTCCACCACTGTTTTTATTTTCTCGTGCCTGCCTGTTCCTTTCGCCGCTGCTGCCCCTGCGGCCCCTCCCCCGTAATTCCCCACCGGAATTCCCCCGCTCCCGCCTCCCAGCCTCTCCTCCCTCCCACCTCCCCTACTTAATAACGGTCGCTGCGCGGTCGTGCCGCCGGCACGCCAAAGGCAAGCCCGTCTGCGCCCGTCCGCGACCCGACCGCGGCCAGCGCCAGGAACCCTAGACCTCCCACTACCCATCGCTACGACACCACCACCCTCCTCGCACTCAACCCTGGAAGACTTAGAGAATGCCAACAGGCCTCGCCGAACACGACCCACGGCCAGTTCTCCTGCCTCCACTGCCGTCAGACCCTCACCGCCACCCTGGCCTCCAACACCGCCGACGCCAGCACCGGCGACACCCTAAAATGCATCCTCCTCAAAGTACGCTCCGTACACAAACACGCCATGAAAATCTGGAACCTACTCGACTCTCTCTCGCCCGACATCGCCTTCTTCACAGAGACCTGGACCAACGCATCCTCCGCCCCTGACATCAGCACCGCCATCCCACACAGATACAGGATCCAGAGGAAAGATCGCCCTAACCACCCAGGAGGGGGCCTTGCCATCGCCCACAAGAGCACCCTCTGCCTCACCACCTCCAGCGAAACCTTCCCCTCCGCCGAACACCTGCACTTCCAGATCCAGACCACCCCCAAAGCCACACTCCGAGGAACCCTCATCTACAGACCCCCCAGCCCCCGAACACCCTTCGCCACCACCATCACCGACTTCATCGCACCCCACGCCATCGCCTCAATAAACGACATACTCATTGGAGACCTGAACTTCCACCTCGACAACCCCAGCAACCCCAACTCCACTATCCTTCGTGACAACCTCGCCAGCATCGGACTTAAACAACTCGTCAACACACCGACCCACAGAGCAGGACACACCCTCGACCCCATCTTCGCGGCAGGAAACAACGTCCAATTCAGCTACACAACGCAGCCGCCATGGACCGACCACCACTGCGTACACTTCGCCATCAACAAACCCAAGGCACCCAAACCAGCCCCACGCCCACCTCGAAGGAACTGGAGCAAGGTTACCGATGAGCAACTTAACTCCACCCTCACCCGAGACAACCACACCTGGGCACCCGACGCAAACAACGCAGCCAGAGAACTCCACACCTGGATCTCCAACTGCGCAGACGAGCTCGCCCCGCTACGCAACCCCGACAGACAACGCCCCAGGAAAGCTGCCTGGTTCACCACCGCTCTCCAAGAAGCCAGACACACCTGCAGACGCCTGGAGAAGAACTGGAGAAACACCAAGACAACCGAAAACCACACCACCTACAAGGACGCCATGACGGACTACCACAACTAGATCAGAGCCACCAAGAGGAACTTCATCCACAACAAAATCCTGGCCAACTCCACCAACTCCAAGGAACTTTTCAGTGTCATTCAAGAATTCACCAACCCACGCAGCGAAGCCACAGACATCACCCCATCCCAAGACCTCTGCGACAAGCTTGGAACCTATTTCTACCTCAAGATCAAAAACCTCTACGACAACTTCATCGACCATCCACCAGGTGCCACAGACAGCCCCCCAGAAACACCAGCCAGCCCACCATCTCCAACTGGACACCGATCACGGCCGAAGACACCGCCTCGACCATGAAAAGCATCCACTCGGGGGCCCCCACCGGCCCCTGCCCCCTCACATCTACCACAGAGCCGCGGCCGCCATCGCACCCGAACTACAACGCACCATCAACACCACCTTCAAAACAGGCACCTTCCCAGACGACTGGAAGCGCGCAGAAGTCAGACCCCTGCTCAAGAAGCCCACAGCTGACCCCACCGACCTCAAGAACTATCGGCCCATCTCGCTCCTCCCCTTCGCAGCCAAAGTTGCAGAGAAAACGGTCAACAGGAAACTGACACGATTCATTGAAGAGAACGCCGTCCTCGACCCATCCCAATCCGGTTTCCGAAGCAACCACAGCATAGAGACCGCCCTACTCACCGCCACAGACAACATCCGCACCCTCCTGGACCAAGGCCACTCCGCAGCCCTCATCCTACTCGACCTATCAGCGGCCTTCGACACCGTCTCCCACCGCACACTAGTCGCCAGACTACACGACGCAGGCATACAAGGAACAGCCCTGGACTGGATCCGATCATTCCTCACCGGAAGAGGCTAAAGGATCAGACTCCCACTCTTCCTCTCCGACCCCACGAAAATCACCTACGGAGTCCCACAGGGTTCATCACTGAGCCCCACCCTCTTCAACATCTACATGGCCCCACTCGCAGCCATCGTCCGACAACACGGCCTCAACATCGTATCCTACGCCGACAACACCCAGCTCATCCTCTCCCTCACCAAAGACCCCACCACTGCCAAACTCAACTTCCAGAAAGGAATGCAAGACGTCGCAGTCTGGATGACCAACAGCTGCCTGAAGCTCAACGCCGATAAGACAGAAGTCCTCGTCCTCAGTACCACCCCTTCTGCATGGGACAGCACCTGGTGGCCGACCGCCCTCGGAAGCCCACCTACCCCCTCAGACCACGCCAAGAGCCTCGGCATCGTAGTCGACTCATCACTCACCATGAACCGACAGGTCAACGCCGTCACCTCCAGCTGCTTCAACACCCTCTGCATCCTCCGCAAGACCTTCAAGTGGATCCCCCCTGAGTCAAGGAAGACAGTCACCCACGCACTCATCACCAGCAGACTGGACTATGGAAACGCACTCTACGCCGGCATCAACAAGTCCCAACTTCGCAAACTCCAGACAATACAGAACACCGCCGCCAGACTCGTCCTCGGCATCCCCCGACACGAACACATCAGCCAACACCTACGAAGTCTCCACTGGCTCCCCGTGGAGAAAAAAGTCACTTTCAAAATCCTCACTCACGCCTACAAATGCCTACACAACAACGGACCCAGATACCTCAACGACAGAATCAACTTCCACGTACCCAAAAGAAACCTCTGATCTTCCAACCTCGCACTGGCCGAAACCCCGCGCATCCACAGAGCCAGAGCAGGCGGAATATCCTTCTCTCACATTGCAGCCAAGACCTGGAACGAATTACCGGCAGACATCAGACGCGCCCCCTCCCTGAACACCTTCAGGAAGACCCTCAAGACCTGGCTCTTTGGCTAAACAGATCTGCGGATCCGCACCCCTCAGCGCCTTGAGAACCTCACGGGTGAGTAGCGTGCTTACAATTCCCTGATTGATTGATTGATTGGAGCACCTCCGCTGTCTGCATTATAAAGAATACCTATAAGAGAAAGGCACCCCCTAGTTGCTTTCAGGTCCAAGAGGAGGGGGAAACAAAAAAGCTAACTGCAGAACCTCTAAACTGACCTATATTGCTTTTAATGCGACCATATTCGGTTCAGATATGCTACAAACCCAACATCTATATACAACAAACCAAACAATTGCAGAGAAAATTTATTATTTATTATATTCAATCTCTGACATATATCCTTTGAGTACAAAAAGTTTTTTTGTTAAATTTTTCTTTCTTTTTATGAACAGTTAATATAAAATTTCATACATATATACATATATCATTGTCTGTACATGCCTATACTTAGGAATTGTATCTAGTACAGTATAAATCCTTTAAATAAACGTACACATAACCCCACAGAAAACCTTCAACAAATCATTCTAACCAATCAGACCTACTCATTCAAACTACACTCATACATTAAAAGAAAAGAGATTCAACCATATGAGGGATCCAATATGGATCTGATGAGGGCAAATCCTACAGTTTTTTAGCGTTTGTAGATCACAACCATCAGCAACTTCTGATGGAGCTATCTCTCAGGGACCACTCCTCATAGGTGTTGTTGGTCTACGCGCGTTTCAGTGGCAAAACCACCTTCTTCAGGACCAAGGTATATAAAATGAATCTCAAATCGGGAGGGCAGGGGTTATCTGTGAAATAATAATATAGATATAATGGGTTTGACACATAAATATATTACTTAGTAATCGCTCTTTGTAGTGAGACCGTGGTACTGCAAAGCATACCATGTGCCTGGGAAGGTATCTCTCCCAAAGAGACCTGCCATCATGTGTGAATGCTCTCAGTTCATGTGGTGAGGGTGTAAGTAGAGAAAACTAAGTGCAAGGGAAGTGAAAAATCACAATAGTAGATCTCCACCATCTAATTAAATGTCATGCAGAGATTAGTTAGCAAGGGAAGAGAGAGAGGAAAATAAAAATAAATAAAACATGTGGCAAGAAAGGAAAAGGTGAAGTATAAAACTTAACTGTAACTCACAAAGCAAAACATAATACAAAGAGTCTAATCTACCTATGGTTATTCAAAAGACGGTGATCACTTTCAGCATAAGTCCAAAGTGTTATCAAAAAGTATAACACCTAATGCCATAGTTGAGCGAGTCAGCTCTCATGGAGAAGGCGTTACTTCTGTCTGTAGATGAAAAGACCCATGCCCTAGTTAGATACTAATAGGACCAGTGATCTGTGTCTACAAACTTATTCTCTATTGTAACAAGCCAAAAACATCTTACCCTGTCGGGGGACTTCTATCATGATACTCCCTTCGTACCGGTTGGCACGCCAGAAACCGAGCCCTATTATTATATTCCTTTTTGTATGAGGCTTACAGAGAGCTGCCCAACTGGAAAGAAGAAATGTGATCTTTTAAGGCTGACAAGTATTTATAAGTGTTCAGAGAAATATAAATCATGCTAGAGGAATATAAACCATGCTGGAGGGTCTTACCTAGCTATCTCCTCCATTAGCAAAAAAGTGGTAGCCACCCACTCGGAAATATCGAGGTGCCTCTATCAGTGTATATATTTTGTGCACCTCGGAAAAGCTCTTACAGAGCGATGGTAACGGCCCCGGAGAGTAATTCTCTTACGATATGTGCGTAGGTTGTAAGACATGACCTGTATACCTCGCTGTATAATGCCCGATATTGGACACAGCAAAACGTGCTTCAAATATAATGAAAACCCGCTTCCTATCTCCTATGGTGAGGTAGAAACAAAAAAGCTAGGGTCACTCTAGCTAGGGTCACTCAAGAAAACCTTCCTCGCATTCTTACCTCCGTGACGGTTAAGTCTGTCAAAAAACGGCGGATCTCCTGCTCCGAGTGCTGGCCGGTCATGGCATTATGGAAACTGCACGAAGTCAGTCCTTAAGAGTGACGTAGAACGGAGGAAACTCCGTCCTCTCGCGATATGATGATGTCAAACTGCATCACATGATCGGGATTAGTGCTGGTTGGCGCACAAGTTTATGCGATTATAGCGGCCATATTGGAGTGGCTGAAATTGTCTTGCGTATGCTGTTCGATCTTTTTATCACACCGAATTCACTGGACACGTAAAGTGGGCAGGTGTGCAACAGATAAAGATAACGACTAATGCAACCAGTAATCCTTATTTATAATTTATCAGTCTGGTTGGTTTCTAATATTTGCGATAGAAAAACGTTTGTTTGCTTCACAATCTCATATATTGTACTAAGTGTCAGCCTCCCATGAGGCACCTATTGCATGTTTTGATACAAGATATAGGTACAGAAAATTTCTGTATGTCTAAGATGGGGAGTCATGCCCATGCCTGTAGTTATATGTGCCACTTAAAAAGTTTTTACCAAATATTTACTGTACTGCCCTCTGGGGATCTTAGATGGAGGATCTAAAGGAGGCAATTTGACTGATGCCATCTAAAAAATGTTTTACGAGGCATTTACTGATATATACGCCATCCATGGTGGGGAGAACCACTAGCAAACAGTAGACTGCGACTAAATAGTCCATTTATTAGTTCTAGGCACAAGTAACAGCGATGTAATTCTAAATGCTCATAATTGTGGACATGCTCCTGTCCTGGCAGGGAAATGTGAAAAGGTACCACTTGACAAAAAAGTCAGTTACATAAATCTGTAATGTGATGACATAATGCTCGGAAACCCTGCCATCTCTAAATTATGTGGTGTGTAGACATATGATATAGGAGATGATGACAAATATGTGCAATAATCAAAAGATGTGGAGATCTGCAAGATCAAGGCCTCATGAAGTCAAAGAGTGTGGAGACCTACCGAGTCCTGGTCATATGTGAAGGGCTCATGTAACTATCCACACAATCTCTTCATTCATCCCTTTATGGACTGTGTCAAGGAGGAATATCCAAAAGGTTTCCTTTCCTTCCTAGTTTTCTCTGTGTCGTGTCCAGGTTTAGTTACTATCTTCTCCAATATGAGCCATTTCAGCTCATTCTCATTGTGATGACTATCAATGCAGTGTCTCACCATAGGTGCCTGCATTTTGTGAGTCCTGATCGCTGACTTGTGTTCTGATTGTCTTGTACGAAATTCCCTTCCTGTCTCGCCTATATATCCAAGGCCACAGGGGCAAAGGATAAGGTAGATTATATTGGTTGGTGTCAGAGGGAGGGCTTTGAAGTGGCTCAAGAGTTATTTAACCGATCGAGCCACCGCAGTCCAGATCGGTAACGTGGTTTCCTGCAGTCGACCAGTAAGGATGGGAGTACCTCAGGGCTCTATTTTGAGCCCAACGCTCTTCAATCTCTATGTAACTCCACTGGCCAGGGTGATCAGATCATATGGTTTTGATGTAGTGTCATACGCCGATGACACTCAGATTCTGATCACCCTTGGTCCTGATCCCATGGACACAAAAACACGCTTTATTAACTGCATGTTGCACGTTGACAGTTGGATGAGCACTAACCATCTGCAACTCAACGGTAACAAGACCGAGGTGATACTCTTTGGGAAGGCACATGTGCACTGGTCAAAAGACTGGTGGCCTCCCAAACTGGGCCCCTGTCCAATTCCTAGGCAGGCAGTGCGTAATCTTGGTATTCTAATTGATGACCAACTATCAATGAAGAACCAGGTTAACCAAACAATAGGCACCTGCTTTGGCATCATGCAAACATAGAAAATAGGTAGTAGTGGACCCTAAAGGGAAAAACCGCACATCAAATGATAACCATGTATAAAAGTCGTAGTTATTAGCGTGTAGTATTGTTATCAAAAAATATTTAGATCGGGGTGCTATGTCAGCCTGTAACACATACTACCTAGAGATGTTATCAGCACATTATAACATAACATGCATGTAATTAAAACATAATAAAGCTTTTTCCAGCACACCCTTATTGAATGTTACTCAGTCCAACACAAATTTGGGATGAATTCAAAGCACAAACCAAATACATATATTAGTTTTACTGATTGCTAAAAAATTCTTTCAATTAAATCAGTATTGTCCAAAGCCAACGCACAGCCCAAAAACGAGTTCAACAATATTCAAATCCTTGTCTTTATTGATTCTTTTAAAATATTCTCAGCACACGATCTAGCCGACACGTGTTTCGTCTGCACTCAGACTTTTTCAAGGCAGTATGGGAATGAAGCAACAGTAGGTTCGAGTAATGATGAATCACCCGGGCGCATCAATTAGCATACGAAGTGTCATTGAAATGTCGTGTAACTTGCCCGATGATCTTAAAAACACTAAATCACAAAATGTGTGAATCGTATGCTAATTGATGCGCCCGGGTGTTTCATCATTACTCGAACCTACTGTTGCTTCATTCCCATACTGCCTTGAAAAAGTCTGAGTGCAGACGAAACACGTGTCGGCTAGATCGTGTGCTGGGAATGCTTTGGCATCATGCACAGCTTGCGCAAGATCTTTAAATGGCTCCCGATAGAAGCTAGGAAACCTCTAGTACAGGGACTGATCATCAGCCGGATGGATTATGGGAATGCCTTGCTGACACCAATAAATGAAAATCTGCTGTATATGACACCAATCCTATGCACACGAAAAACAATATGCAGGGTAGTGATAAAACACTGTCCCAAGGGTACAAAAAACAATGGAGTCCTCAGCCGGTATAGTTCATTTTAATGTTCAGAGTATTATTTTCCCCAAGCCAGCCAACACGTGTTTCGTCAGTGGGTAATAACCCTTGACTTCTTCAGGGCTTAATTATGGTCTGGAAAACCAATCAGACCTCTTAGCCGGTGATAGTTCCAACCCGGCGGTGACGTCTTCAAAGTTGTATCCTTATAACAACAAATCATTCAAGTTCTCGGATCCAGTGTGTCGCATATGGTCCGAGCATCTCATTGGCAACCCATATATCCCTCAATTACGGCGCTCCTCATCCGAGTGCCTTAAAACCATCAATAGACGAAGACTAAGCCGTCTACACCAACCCAATACCGAGATTTGGCGAGTACACCAACACGTCCCGACAGTTCCCGGGATTTCAATCAACCGGATGCTGACCAGGCTACAGGTCCTGCAAAATACCGCGGCCAGGCTGGTGTTGAATCTCCCGTCTAGATCACCCTCAGCACCAAGCTTAAAACTCCTACACTGGCTTCCTGTAAGGAAGAGAACCAGGTTTAAAACTCTCTGCCTGGCACACAAGATTATGTACGGTAGGTGCCCCAGCTACTTGGCAAAGAGACTCAGCTGGTAATAGCCGCGTAGGCCATTAAGGTCCAGTAATAAATTTCTCCTCACCCCTTTCAGAGTCCGTACTGCCAAAAATGGCGGAAAATCATTTTCCTTCTTGGCGCCCACCCTCTGGAACGAATTGCCCCCCCCCACCTACGCATTGTCACTGATCACAACTGCTTCCGTAGGGAGTTAAAAACATGTCTGTTCGATCATTAAACCAGCTAGATCTTCTCTCTAGTCGGAAAGTCAGAGTTGTCCATCAGCGCCATGAGACCTTTGGGTGATATGTGCGCTCAATAAATATCCCTGATTTTCCGCGTTGCTCCTAGGTGACTGCTCCCGTTCCTCCCATGTGGCAAGTAGTTTTGGTATTTAGGGCTTGAATTTGGTAGCCATTTCAGAAGTGGAGAGTGACACAGGTCACACCCGCACAGTGGTATCTTCTTACCACCAGTTGGTAAGAACGGAGCCCCCCCCCCTTTTTTTGTACTAAGGTCCTGATGAATGCCCTGGACCCACTTGGGCCAACACGGCAGAAACATGTCGACCCTTTACACTACGGTTAGGGGACAATCATTTCCCCATAGACCGTCCATTGATTTTAATATCATATAGTTACCAGTCACATTAAAAACATAATTTGATAACTATAATGATTTTTACTCTCACTCACTTTCTCACGGGCCCCCACTTAGTTTAGAAGTGCATCCCTGTCGTCAGGTGTATGCCCGCCCTCTATCAAACCAAGATTTTAGAGGGCGAGGACTGGTCAATGATGAAGCATGACACCAGGTGGTGTGTGAGACCAGTCCGTCACATTTTGTGAGATGCCCTCACTCACAATATAACCATAACCTTACAGTGGTCACTACATTAGGAGCAGCTCTTATTGTGGTTAACATCCTCTCCTTATTCCACTATTCTTCATAGAGAGATATTCATGGTGAAGGGTGGTGTATTACCCCCAGTTCTATCTTCATCCTTCGTGCTTCCCGGTCGTAATGCCACAGAATTAGCAACACTGTATGCGGCCGATTGGGTCCCACAGCCTGCCCGACACGCCCGATTTCTGAGGAACCATGCAGTTACCATCACTTTTCGCCACTCAAACGACGACTCTGAATGAAGACTTGGGTGTCCCAGAACTCAAGCTGCCCATAGATCAACTAGAGAGAGGGAAGACATCCGGAGTTGATGCCCTTCCCTCAGAATCCTATGCCGCCTCCCAATCCAGACTGCCAACCTGACTACAGACCATGTACAAGGGAGCGTTCCAATGTGGGGAGCACCCAGAATCAACGAGTGAAGCTGTTATCTTTCCGAAGCAGGGTCAGGATCCCCTGGATGGTCATATAGACCGCTATCCTTTTCCCCCGACAGAATACAAAATACTGGGAAAGGCAACTGCAAACCGACCACTGCCCTACCTACCGGGCCTGGTTCACCCAGACCAGTGCCTGTTGAGCCCGGGAATAAATACTCATACCAATACCCAGCCGCTGTTCCATATTATGGATATGGTGGGTCGGGGCCCAGGGACCCCCTATGTGGCATCCCTGGATATAGAAATGGCGTTTAACACCCTACCTAATTGCCGTGCTTCAGGCTCTGGGGATTAAAGGGAACATACTGAAATTAATACAACTGTTGTACACAAGGCCCTTTGCCGGAGTCTGCACCGCAACGGTTTACTCAGATAAGAGGCAGCTCACAGATGCACCAGCAGGGTGTCCTCTATCCCCTATTCTATTTGTATTGGCACTGGAACCGCTAGAGTGTCTTCTATGTGAAAAAGGCCCAGATTGGGGATCAGCGTATGAAACAGATACCATGCGGCGGCTTGGTATGAGGATAACGCTGTACTGTTCCTTAGGGGCCTGGGAGCTAGTCTACCCGACCAAGGACAGCTACTGGAGGGGTTCAGGGAGATGTCAGGACTATGAGTAAATTGGAATAAGTTGCTTGTTCCTGCTGCGTCCTGCACTGTCATTGGGACACAGGCCCGGTTCTAGCTGGTGAGCCAGGTGGGCTAGGCCCACCCAAACATGACCTTCGGCCCTCCCAGTCGGCAACAGAGGCCACAAGGACGGCCAAACATTGTGATGCTTTTTCACTTTGTTTACATTAATTGTCAATCTGGGGTAGCGTTGTCACCTTTCCAAAAGAAAATACAGGCTATTTGTTGTGGTTTTAAGAGTGTGCACAGGCATGGGCATGATACTAAATAGAACTATGAATAAAATTGTACGTATACATTTGTAGCATGACTTTTCTGTCTGTTTTTACTATATTTAATAGTCCGGAATCTTTGCAGCTCTAGAATCCATTTAAAGGTGTTTTCCATTTAAAAGTGTTTTCCATTTATATTTGCTGTTTGAATTAGGTACAGATAAGGGCTAAAAATTCTTGCTTTAGATGGTTTTGCTAATTTTTGTACCGGTGGTACCAGTAAAAAAATCAGCCAGGTGGCAACCCTAGTCAGGTGTAATTAAGGAACCTCTAGAACACATTATAAAGTGCATTGTTTTTATAAATACTGTTCTAAGTATGCACTGTGAAGGGGAAAAATGCTGACTTTAGGTGATTTTCTCTATTTTTACACTGGCTGAGACATTAATATATTCATGTAAGAAGAAAACGGCAATTTGGCAACCGTACCTCATGTCGGAAGCAAGCAGCAGTTAGGCGGTGTGTATGGGGGAGTGGGGACAGGGTGTTACCTGCCAATGATGTAGCAGGTGCAGTGGCACCAGAGATGTGGTCGTCCTATTGCACCTCAATTATCTAACATAACATGTATATTTGTAGAATTCATGTTCACCCAAGGGTATCTTGGCACTGAATAACAGATGTTTATTGTTACCCAACTCAATGGTACTCATTTTATTGACTTTAGAAGGATGAAAGGCTAAGTGGACCCACCAGGATTTGAACCTGTGACCATAAGGTCGAACACAGGCCCCTATAGTGGACGCATTAGTGCACCAGACCCGGCTGTTTCTGTGTGTGGATTCTGAAGGTGTTTATGTATTTTAGTCTGTGTATGATGCACACAGTAATTTACTGTAGGATGTGGCATACATTATAATATTCCCATAGTGGCAGTGCATGCCTCATTGCATAAGCAGCCACAAGGGAATAATAAATGTCCGACCATTATCTAAGAATAAATGTGAAATTATCCTCTCCAGATGAACACATAATTTTTCATGTAAAAATAAGAAAAACGAATAATGATCTCCTTTCATATGACGTCAGCACCCTAATACAAGTGGTTTCTAAAACAGACATTTTTCAACATTGTGTTATTGGATTAGTCATGTTTTATTATGGCTTTTTTTTATAACTCCAGCGATGTCAATCATTGTGATGTTATAAGGGTTAAGGTAATGTGACATCACTTCGTAGGATGATTGAGGGTCAAAGGTCATATGATGTCACTTCTTGTGATGTCATTTAGGTCAAGGATGTGTGATGTCATTTACGCTACCCCTGGCATTTTGGTGAATCGATGTCCATATGTAACTCTAGGGCTTGTAGTCTACCTTCAGAATTGTTATAAATTGGGCCCGCATTGGCCCACCCAAACTAACCCTTTGCCCACCCAGATAAAAATTCCTAGAACCGGGCCTGTTGGGACGTTCTCTGTTTTAACACACAGATCGAGACTTGAAGGGAGGCCACTTAGATAAATGTGTCAAACGTATAAGGGATACGATGCCCTTCTGGCATCGCCTTACACTATCGATCCCCTTTGGAGAGGGTGGCCATACTGAAGATGATCGCTCTCCCTAGACTCTTGGATTTCTTTCTGGCCCTCTCCCTCACCTTGCCGGAAACATTCTTCAGAGAGCTGAGGTCTTTATTTTGGGAATTAATTTGGGGAGCCCAAAGATGACGGCTCGCAATATAAAAAACTATGAATCCCCTGGACATGGGCGATATGGGCACCCCCAAACCCAGAAATGTATTATATTGCAGCTCAGCTGGTATGGCTGGGACGCCGGCTGGCGGTGGAATCGGACCCGTAAAGACAAGATCTTCTGGACATACTAAAAAATGCGTGCCTCTTGAGCACCTTGTGCCAAAGAACCACTCCAAGCACCCCTTACACCAGGGCGTTACAAGCAATAAAGGCATGATTGGAACCAGGCGGAGATCGCGACCATGTGAGACTTATACGGCGAGGGGGAACTCCTAACTTCTGAGATCCTGTTGAGGAAAATTAGGGGGTACAGGGTGGGCACTTATTATTATATGGTGCACTAAGGACAGCGATAGTTGACACATGGGGAGCGGGAACACAAGAGCCTGACAGAGCAGAGGCCTTATCCACATTATTGATACAGGGGGCGAGCAGGAAGGCGGTAACCTGTAAGCATAGGGCGCTAGGCCCGGTGTTTAATGCCCCCACTGAAGCAATCGAAATTAAATGGGAACAAAAGATGGGTGAAGATATTGGAATACACAAAGGGAGTGCATAGGAACCCCCGCTTTAAGTAAACCCCACTTAATTATCTCCATTGCACATACCTGTCCCCAGCCTGTCTAGCCAAAATGTACGCAGGGCTTCCGGTGGCCTGCCCTCGTTACCAGGCGGGAGACAGACTTATTTCACATGGTGTGGGACTGTCCCCTCATGCAAACTTACTGCAAGCCCCTGACTGCTTTTTTAACAGACTAGACATGCAGACAATTGCCCGTAACGGTGACAGGGAGCCAAATGGGCAGATTTACTAGACCCAAAAAGCAGGGGCGGATTGGCACTGCGGGCACTCGGGCATGGGCCGAAGGGCCGGTGTCTCAGTGCACTCTGTTGGCCGTTTTTCCCCCCCCTTTCCCATTCCACAGAGAGCACTGACAGGGAGAGGAAAGCAGCTTCGCTGGGCGGCCGCTCAGCGATTATCAGCTGTGGCCTCTTCCTGACCCCCTGCCCTGCCAAGCAATCATGCTGCTGGTGGGCGGGGGAGGTGATTGTGTGCCAGAATCGGCCTCCTGGGGGCCAGGTGTTGCTCAGGCCTTTGAGCCATTTTCACCTCGGCCCCCTGGGGCCCACACAGCCCAGAAACAGTGTTTGCATTAACACCTCGCCCACAGCCCTTCTCATTCAGGGCATAGTGGGCGAGGAAGAATGGGTCTCGCTGTGGGGGCCAGGCGATGTTGGGAACTGGCTCTATCTTCAGCTTAGCCCCCCCCCCACTCCCATGGATGGCCCAGCAGCTGTGTTTTTTGCTTTACCCCCTCTCCTGCCAGGCCATTGCCCTGAGGCAGTGAAGGGCTGGGGAGGGCTGAGTAATTTACAAATAGCTGGAGCCTCGCTGTTTTTCAGGTGCTCCTGCGCTGGAGGGCTGGGGAATAATTTTGTAATAGAAAGGGGCCTCGCTGTTTTCAGGTGCTCCTGCGCAGGAGGGCTGGGGAATAATTTTTTAATAGAAAGGGGCCTCGCTGTTTTCAGATGCTCCTGCGCTGAAGAGCTGGGGAAAAAATTTGTAATAGAAAGGGGCCTCGCTGTTTTTCAGGTGCTCCTGCGCTGAAGGGCTGATGAATAATTTTTTAAGAGAAAGGGGCCTCACTGTTTTTCAGGTGCTCCAGCGCTGGAGGGCTGGGGAATAATTTTTTAAGAGAAAGGGGCCTCACTGTTTTTCAGGTGCTCCTGCACTGGGGGGCTGGGGAATAATTTTTTAAGAGAAAGGGGCCTCACTGTTTTTCAGGTGCTCCTGCGCTGGGGGGCTGGGGAATCATTTTGTAATAGAAAGGGGCCTCGCTGTTTTCAGGTGCTCCTGCGCAGGAGGGCTGGGGAATAATTTTTTAATAGAAAGGGGCCTCGCTGTTTTCAGATGCTCCTGCGCTGAAGAGCTGGGGAAAAATTTGTAATAGAAAGGGGCCTCGCTGTTTTTCAGGTGCTCCTGCGCTGGGGGGCTGGGGAATAATTTTTTAAGAGAAAGGGGCCTCACTGTTTTTCAGGTGCACCTGCGCTGGGGGCTGGGGAATAATTTTTTAGGAGAAAGGGGCCTCACTGTTTTTCAGGTGCTCCTGCGCTGGAGGGCTGGGGAATAATTTTTTAATAGAAAGGGGCCTCGCTGCTTTTCAGGTGCTCCTGCGCTGGAGGGCTGGGGAATAATTTTGTAATAGAAAGGAGCCTCGCTGTTTACAGATGCTCCTGCGCAGGAGGGCTGGGGAATAATTTTTTAATAGAAAGTGGCCTCGCTGTTTTCAGATGCTCCTGCGCTGAAGAGCTGGGGAAAAAATTTGTAATAGAAAGGGGCCTCGCTGTTTTTCAGGTACTCCTGTGCTGGGGGGCTGGGGAATAATTTTTTAAGAGAAAGGGGCCTCACTGCTTTTCAGGTGCTCCTGCGCTGGAGGGCTGGGGAATAATATTTTAAGAGAAAGGGGCCTCGCTGTTTTTCAGGTGCTCCTGCGCTGGAGGGCTGGGTTATAATTTTTTAATAGAAAGGGGCCTCGCTGTTTTTCAGGTGCTCCTGCGCTGGAGGGCAGGGGAATAATTTTGTAATAGAAAGGGGCCTCGCTGTTTTTCAGTTGCTCAGCTTGTAGGACATTGTCACCTTGGCCCTGTGTCCTTCCCTAGAACAATATCCTCCCACTTACATTCCTTGTGTGTTTCATGAAAGGGCACGCCCGCGAATGTGGGCCACGCCCCGCGAATGTGGGCCACTTTTTTTGTCAGTGCCCGGGCCAAATTGTGATCCCAATCCGACCCTGCCAAAAAGCCAAACACACACCTCGATTTCTCAACCTTGCCTTACTCTTAGCCTAGCGTAATGAGCTGGAAAGCCGCCACGGACCCACGATTACGAAATGGCTTCAGAAATAGATAAAATGCTGCACCTCCGAAGTCAATGTCATGACCCGCATTCACTGTCAATTAGTCACAGGCACACTAACTACAGAATGCGACACTCTCCTGTTGGCTTTACAAGCCAAGTCGGATGATGGACCACCGTAAACTGCCCACCGAAACACTGAAGAATACTTATTACACCAGAACTAGGTAACAGCGTGTTTGGCGGCATACATAGGGTGACCAGGCGTCCCGGATTTGCAGGGACAGTCCCGGGGTTTCAACAGGTGTCCCTGCAGGTTTCGGTAAATTTGGCTGATGTCCCGGTTTTTCGAGAGAGTAAACTGAAAACAATGACATGCATTTTTATAGGTGTTCCACAGCAGGGCTAGTTAGCAGCTGTTATGAGTAAGCAATTTAATTAGGAGGTATGATGCTGGTTTAAAAAAATAAATTGTATTTATTTTCTCAGTGCCTCTTCTGTGTTTCAGTGTTGATGAACGCTGTCATTCTTTGCCACTTTGTTGATGTAAAATTGTAGTCCTTACTCTATTTTTGCGAAATGTCCCGGGTTTTGGGTCGCACGATATGGTCACCCTGGGCATACAATGATCAGTATTAGACGCCTCTGCGTACGATAATGGGGTAAGGACGTCTAATCATTAATTACCGTCACAAAAGAGGATGTCTTGTTTAGTTACTTGATGGAAATGGAGTGTCTTGTTTATGTGGAAGCTGCAACCTGTCGAGAATCGTGGGGGGGTAATTGTAATAACGGTGTTCGATATGCTATGTATCTGAATTTAATGGACTGATTCGTAACCGTTCTAATGATGGATATCTTGATTGTCTACCTCCCTTCGAATGTTCACAGACTGCAAAAATGTGCTCATACCTTGTAATTGACGATTGCTGTCCGTGCAATGGTGCGTTTTTATTGGTCTCTGATATTTGTGCCTCTTTTGTAAGCGAAGAGACACTAACAAAATTGTCAATTTCATAAAAATACTGGCCCATCCTCAGACAGATAGGTGATTTCTTTCAGCAGCCTCTCTTCTTTACAAAAGAGGAACAAATATTAGAGACCATCCGGTCCATGACAGCACCATCAATAAAAGATCACAGACTAATATTCTGTTGTGTTGGGTTCTGAACCCCATTAAGGGCCATTTTACATGCAGCAACTGTGTGGTATGTCAGTGTGCATCTAAAGTTCATGGCAATGTTAACATTATACTGAAACACCATGCCACCTGCTTATCCAGTAATGTGGTCTATTGCATTTGGTGCCCTTGTGGTTTAATCTATGTTGGTCAAATCTCACAACAGGTGAGAGTCAGGATTAGCAAACACACAGGTCGAATTAGGTGTAAATTTGAGAATGCCCCCTTTGTGATGTATTTTTTGAAACATGACCACACTCCAGGTAACATCAGGTAGCAGGTCATTGAGAAAGCATTACCATCACCTCGGGGAGGAGACATGGCGTACACTCTGCAACGCATGGAATGCAGATGGATTGACAAATGCAATTCGATTAAGGCAGGACTGAATACCATAGAAAACGCGCAACTTCATCTCCTTCATGGACAAATTGACAAGCCATGTACATTTCAGCTTTCTGCTTTGTGTTGAACTTCGACATTCATACTGGAATAAGGGAGAAAAAGACATTGTAAATAAGGACATTGTGCAATTCTGCTTTTGTTATCTTCTGTAGCTCTGTCTTATTCTTTGTCCTTGGTGATATATTATAGATTTGTAGCAGTGCACTTTCATGTGCTTTTCCCATTTTATTTTAATTTTAATATATCTCATTCCTTTATGAACCTCCTTTGCCACCTTCCGTCATTGTCCTTTTAATTTTATTTATGGTTGGCTCGGAGGGATGCATTTCTATTTCTATTATTATAATCTCCTCATGGTACATATTTTGTATCTTTGACACAGGCCCATGAATTCTTCATTGTTGTTTTGTACCTCGGACACAGCAGACACTTTATCGGTCCTCTGTTATGCCTCTGCGCGCCACGTCAACTTACCAGGATGCTTTGCGCTCCACGCCTCACTCCCGTGAGCTGCCACAATTGTAGTTGGTGTACACTTGGTGCGTGCAAGGCTTTAGCTGCACGGTTATGGTACATCGCGACCGCAGCAATTCTGCATCGCTCCGATTGAAGAGAATACATGGGCTCATTAACAACGCCTCTTGTTCTTTATCAGCCTATTTCTCACGGGTGAGTTTCCTCTATTGCTCAATCAACTAATTAGTCTTAAATTAATTGGTTTGTAATTCACGGAGGTATGTGTTTTTATCCTCATAGGTAAAATCTCGTGAGCATACCATCTAATCCTGTATTATTGTTGGTGCTTTCACTTGGTGGTTCTTAGTTCTACACACAGAGGAATTTATTTTTGTCTTCATTTTTTAGTTCAATTAATGGCTTAAGTAGCTTTTAGTGGACAGGACTCACAAACCCATCTTTTGATAATTCATAACATTGTGTGAATAGACAACAGTGTTATTTGTCCAACAAGATTGATTTATATGGTTGTTTGCCTACCAATATACCTTGGATTTACACTCATTGTCTCACTCTAACCTTTTTCCTTGGTTATGGTTGTTTCTCACTTGGGGGTCACTTTGCATTGGTAGTGCTCCAGTATTCATTTTAAAGTTTGATTTATAGGTGAATAAATTCACTTTTTGAATGGAAATCCACGATTATGTTTGTCATGTTATACTACAGTTATGTTGCTGCTTCATTCAAAATTCTAAAAAATGAATTCCATGTGAACTGTTGTGAGGATTTGTCTTTGTAATGCCCAGGTTCGCATTGGCTTGCTCTTGTTTGATTTATATGTCATTAGGAAGGCAGTAGAAACTTTTAGTGTTGACTCTTCTCACTCTAGAAACCAGGGCTAACATTTCAACAGAAGTGCTTCAGCCTACACCTCATTCAGCAGAGCCTCGCTTCCTTTTAATGAAGCCCCACTGGATAATCTGCTTGTATGTGATGCTCAGATGGCCTTAGGGCAGGCAGGTCATCCAGTCGGGCTTCAACAGTGCAGACTCCATCTCCAGAGCAGTGGGGACATCAGTAGTGATGTGTAGATATGCATGGCTCAGGCCATCATGGCTCTCTAACGCTGTCTAATCAACCCTGATGGACCTGATGTTTTATGATTCCAAACATTCAGAGGCAGGATGGATGCAGCCATGGAGCATTTCGAAACCAGCTCAGCCCCTGCTCAATCCCTTGGTTTGTGGCCACAAAAGAGAAACAAACAGGGATTTCACAAGTTTCAATTCAGAAAAGGTCTCAACTTCTTTCAGCATCAGGCATCCATCACACAGCAGCAGACCCAGAACCCAGAATTGTGCAGCAGTACAGGGGGTGCAGGAAGGGCAGAGGTCTGATCCTTCTCACCACTGGAGGGAAGCAGCTCTAGTCTGCCCTTGTTGGGACACTCGAGACCGGTAGTAAGCCAGGTAACCACGTTTCCACAATCCTGGAGGGCCTTAGCTTAGAAACAATGGGTCCTACAAATTGTGGAAAAGGGGTATACCCTACCCTTCCACCAGTCCTCTCACCGGATTCCCCCTCCCCAATCAGACGTTTCACAGTAACTCCATCTACTTTAGCAAGAGATGAAAGACTTGCTTCAGAAAGGCGCTGTGGAGTTGGTGCCAGAGCAGGAGACTGGTTAAGGATGCTACTCCCAGTCGAGACTCGAACCCAGTTCCCCAGCTTCGACGTCGACCGCTCTATCCGTAAGGCTACATCCTCTCCTTCACCGAGGAATGTGGCATTGTCAGGTGAGCCATCACATGCGCAAATGGAGAAAATCCAGTGACAAGGGAGTAGGGGGAAGAAGTCCCATTGAGGGCAGGTGGAACAACTAAGTAGTTTTTTTTTGTGTTTTTTATTGAGAGTAGGTGACACTCCAGAGTACATGAGCCGCATGGCAAGTGAACCTTATTTGTATTGTGGCGAGACAATTAGAGGAAGTGAAAGAGAGAGACAGTGACTCCTCTGAGATTCATATGTTTTTTCACCTTTCGTTTTGATTTATGTTACAGCAGTTCCCCCAAGGACACAAGAATAGAGGAAGCGTGATAGCTTAAAAACACCTGAAATGAGAAGAAAATATGAAATGACAGGAAGAGTAACCCGAAAAGAAGAAACAAAAGATAGCAATACCATAGGAAACAAGAGAAAGAATAAAGCAGAAAGATAGCGAAGTATAGGGAGACTAGAGGAAAGATATAGAAGAAAAACTTAGATGGCCTTCTTTATTTTCCGAATTTCGGTTGGAGGACCCCGACTGACAGATGAAATAAGACTGCCACTGAATCCCTGTAAGGCATTCCAGAGAAGATATTTTTTCGACAAATAAAACAAAAGAACAAACTAATGGGCTTCACAGTTTATTTACCACACTCACACCCATAACATGCATACAACCTTGATGCAAGCTTTTCCACCTGCACAGTGAATATGGACCATCCATGCATTGCTCCTGCACTTTCATTAAAGTGCTCCTATTCCAGTGCTCTGTGTCATACAACTGTTCGATCTGATAGCTTTTTGCATTCTCTTGGTAACGCATGCCCACTGGCACATAAGGGCCCTCAAGCGGTGCCTACACAGTCAGTGGTTCCAACACAAGATTTGTCAGACCCCATAGTGGTTTTCAGGGATGCTACAGCAAAGCTCGCCTGGTAGGCTGCGGAGGAGAACCTGTCCAGAGGGATGTCCTTCTAACCCTCTCCGGGTGCGACGCCGGTAGTGACAAATGCCTCCGCTCTAGGGTAGGGGTCATTTGGAGGAACTAAAGATCAGAAGCCACTGATCTTCAACAGAGCAGAACTCGAACATCAAGTTTGAACTGAGGGCGATTTGCTCAGTGCTTAAGGTTTTCCTCTCTTCACTTCGAGGTCAATGGGTCCAGATCTTGACAGACAATACAAATACGATGTGGTGTATCACCAAGCAGGGGGAATAGGGATCTCTACCTCTCTGTCTGAAGATGCTGAGACTTTGGTCTTGAGTGCACCAACAAGGGATATGGATGGTGGCAAATCATCAGACCAGCTTTATGACCACCAGGGCCAATGACATTAGTTGGCATCATCTTGCTGGCCACAAGTGACAACTCCACCTATAGGAGTGAAGAGCATCTTCGATCAGTGTGGCGTGCCCATGTGGGTCTCTTTGCCACTCACTCTTTACATTGCTTGAAGTTCTGTGCCCTTCAGTATCCGACACAATGAGCTTTTGGTGACTTGTTTCAGTTGAAGTGGAATTTTTTTCTTCACTATGTGAGAGTCATCTTAGTGGCTCTGGATTGACCAAGAAGGGTGTGGTACGCAGACCTTCAACACCTCTTCCTTTGTGCCCCACTCTTTCTTCCTCTCAGGGTGAACCTTCTTTCCCAATTGGAAAGACAGCTCCTCTATCCGATTCCCAAGAGACTACACCTTAATGCGTGGAGATTGAGTGGGAATATTTAACTGTTTTTCAGCTGCCTGAGGTGGATGTAATCTTTTTTGCCCATAGACCTCCCACTATGTCTGTTTACTCTGTGCGGTGGCACAGGTTTGTCACATGGTGTGTTTGCCACCAGACTGACCCTCTGAAAGAGCAACTGATATTCTGAAAATTGCTCTTTCTTTGACCCAAGATTGATGTGCTCTAGTTGCCGTAAAGAAGGATCTGTATGCCTGGTCTACTCTGCCTCTCGGGCAATCGTCCATTTTCAAGTCCCCAATTATGTTAAGGTTCTTGAAAGAACTGACCAACATGTTTTCTCCCACTCTTTATTATGCCCCAGAGTGGCCTCTTCTCTTCAATGCTTGCTCTTTCTTCCCATATGGCTGCTGTGTGTGCATAAAGGTGGAGCAAGAAAAGGAAAAACATTCTAAGATGGCTGATGTGCATGCATGTAGACGCACCATAGCAATCTTCCAATGCTTTTTATTTTGCATTAAGAATACGCTTTACTTCATGGCTGCCACACATGTGCACACATACATAATGGCCTTGTTGGATTGAAATTTTTTAACAGGGCCGGCTGTCGCACTGGTGGCATCCAGTGTGACAGTCTTTTTTGGTGCCCAAATGACGACCTTCTTCACAGATTCCCTCCTACCACCCCCCAACAGTGCCCTTCATCTGTCTATAGCCCCCGCTCTCACATGGATTTCATTTGTTTTATAGGGCTACTCACACTAGTGTAGGGTATCAGAGCATTTAACATGACACATGCATTATCCAGAGACAATGAATCATACTTGTGTAAATCAGTTTATCGGAAATGTTACAAGAGACAATGAGGGCTACAGGGTGTAGGAATCACTTGTCATCCATAGTGCTAGATAGTATATTTTAAGAGTGCTTAGCCTGGAGAAGCACAAACTCTAGATTTAAAACGTAACACAGTGGTTGGGGTTGACTTTACTAATAAGAATTTATTTCTACCCAAATGGAGCCCTTTTTAGCAAAATTACGGCTAATGAAAGAAGAGGGAAAAAACATAGTGTTCTAACCTATACCTTGGAGATTGTATGCAGCTCTTTGATGACAGTTCATAGCTCACTGTGCTATATTAGGATTTTAATTTATGAACTCAAAATAACAAGAGTCTCTGTAACAAAAGCAGTAACCCCCTGAGATTTCTACATAAATTACAATTCTGTGGTCAGCATGCTACATGTTCTTTGCAGCAGGCATATTAACACAGTGCGCTACTTTATGATGAGTCAAAACTGCCTCTACACAAAACTCTGATCACTCCCCAGCAGATACATTAATCATCAGAGTTATCTTCACATTTTTATTGTTGCCTGAAAATTGCTGGACACACAAAGAGCTCTGCAGAAGATGCTTTTAAACCCTAACATATTTCAAAACTCAGCACCCCCTGATCTCGGAGCCCAGTGCGGTGGCACTGGCTGCACTGCCCTAAAGCTGTCCCTGTTTTTTAACTAGAAAGAAAAATGATGAGAGGGCATGGCCAGCCGAGAGCAATGGAGAACATGCTGTGAGCTGGCTCCTCTGAGCCCAGCATCATCGGGTGCGGCACAGCCGAACCAGCGACATCGCCGACCCTTCGGAGGAGCCCCTTGGTAGGTGGGCGCCATGAGGATTACTTTTGCCCTGTGCCTCTGATCTGCGAGACGGTGTGGGCTATAGGCGGCATCAACGGAAGAAACGGCCTGCTTGCAGTGGCTAGGCCTGCAGCCATCTAGGGGTCGCGGCAGTGTTATACAGAGGCCCGAACGTGCTGGGGGAGGGTCCCTTGAGCAGTCCTGGCTGTGGTGTGCTGCCGGGCTACTTCTAGGGTGGCCCGTTTCGCCGGGCCCGGTCTGCTGACCTGTGAGGTGGTGGTGGAGTCTCTGGGGGCCTGATGGGGCTTGTTTTCCCGCGACCTCCCGGACAATGGAAGGTGCGAGCAGACTGGACGTAGTGCCGGATTGGCAGAGAAGCTTGTAGTACCCCCTCCAACCCCACCCCCGCTTTCCCTCTTGCTAATTGGGCACCAACTAGCCGTAGTGAGCACTGGCTCCATGAAAGAGTGCTGGAATACACTAGGCGCAACCTTGCAAGCATGCTCTAATTGCATAAACTGTAATGTTGACCGAGGACAATTCTCTTGCGGTGACCTCGAGGGACTGGCATCACCCTCCTAGCTTACTACCCTACCATTGAGAGGAGAACTCCTGCCCAGAGCTAACAACTGGCGCCAATGCGACCTGGTCGGTCCTGCGTTGTAACATACTGCTGCTGAGAGACATTGGGCGAACCACAACAGCAGGAAATTCACGATTGGGGGAGATTGCTGTTGCAGGTATGCCCCATAAATGCCCAACAACCTGTGTGCTAAGGTAGGGGAGCACTACCCCCTGCAGGAAACACTTAACTGAGCGCACCATCTTTTATTCGCCTCTCACCTTAGGCAAAGCAGCAGTTTTGACTGCTGCTCAGCACAACACTACCAATAAGTATGCCAGAACCTCTCCAAAGACTCTGTAGGGAGACAGTGGAGGGACCGCAGGGGCACAAGTTACCTTTGAACCGATTCTCCAAGCCATACATGATCTCTGCACTAATATGGAGAAGCAAATAGGCAGAATAGGAGCAGAGGTGTAGCTGCTCCAAGATGTGCGGAAAATCGCAGACAGAGTCACGGACACCGAAAACCAGATCTCCAGTGCAGAAAACACGACTAACTCACTGCTCAATGACGTCATCAAACTCCAGGAAAAAATGAGTTACATCGAGTGGATGATGTGGAGGGCCAGTCTTGAGGGAACAACCTGCTTTCGTGGGTATACCAGAGGGGGTAGAGAGGTCAAAATGGAGGCCTTCTTGGACATATGGCTGAAAGCGTAGCTTCTGAGGGGGCCTTGTCATCTTGCTTCATTATCAAGTGGGCACATAGGTCCTAGTCAGCTAGGCCGCCCCCCTGGGGTACCACCGCGACCACTAATAGCCTGGTTCCTAAACTACACTGAAAGTGATTCGATTCTGCGACAAGCCCGCCTACAGGCCAGTTTACAAGTGGATTCCGCATGAGTCAGTATCTACCCGGACTACACTCTTCACGTACAGCAATAACAACGATCCAATATCGCGGACAAGCAGAAGCTGAAGGCAATGCAACTGACCTACATGGTAATGTTTCCAGCAAAATGAAAGGTCATACATGACGGGAAAATGAACTTCTTCTAAATGCCCCAGGCGGTCTTGGACTGGCTGGAGGTGGGGTAGCCAAGTCAGTGAGGCTGGCCTGGAGGAACCCCCTGACTACACACAAGGAGATCCAGTAAGACCTGCACTGAGTGAGGTGGAGCAGATCAAAAAGGCCAAGACGGGGGCAACCTCCCTTAAGGAATACAGCAAAGATCCAAACCCCTTGCCACAGGGCTCGTAGGATTGACACAGTGACGGGGAAGAATGTATCCACACCAAAACTCAGCTCCGGCGGGGCTCCCGGCCACCTGTCCAGAACATGCAACGAATTACCTTTTCTATATTCTTTTCGTTATTGAACCGTATATGCTCTGATTAGGCGGGACCATGCCTGATCCATTGGGTTGCTACAAACAGTATATATGACAGTGGATCTTGTAGGAAGAAACAGCTGAGTCCACTGCTCAGAATTGTATGCATATGTAGCATCTGTGGCTCAGATCAACCCTGGAGCCATTCTCCCAGTAGGATACATACACGTAGTTGGGGATGGGCGATGGATGCTTCATGTTTAGAAGTGTAGGGATGGGGGAGTTGTGAGGTTTTCCAGGTTAGTTAGTATAGGAACCTGTTCACATGGTACACTAAGAAGTCCGGGCCCCTTTTTTCCCCTCAGACGACATTAAGAACCCCCCTGACAGCACATTGTGACACATTTAGAATACTCTTGTGGATTGTCAATGGCCTCAATAATAAAATATACACCACAGGTGATTTTGTTGCAAGAGACTCATCTGCTTGGCAGTTACTGTCACTTTCTATTGCATGGAGACTACACTAGAATATATCACTCTAGATAAACCACCGCCTCCAAGTGGGGCAGCCATTCTCCTTCATAAACAGCTCCCATTACAGGTCACGAAGACACATCACGATCACCAAGGTAGATTCACCGCTATAGAAGGAACCCTTGACGACTGTTGCTGGACCGTGGCTTTGATTTATGCTCCCATTCACCCCACTCTGGTGGAGGATACCCTTCAAGCACTTGCGGAAGTACTTCTTCAAACCCCACCGGGACAAACGGTTGTGGGAGGGGACTTTAGTTCCATCTTAGACCCTGCGCTGGACACCAATATCACCCGCCCATGTAGCCCCACACTCCTGGGAGCCAGAGCCCCTTCACTGGCTCTAACAGGCACTCATTCACACAGCTCCTCCTCTAGGATAGATTATCTCTTTCTCCCTTCGGTTCAGACTGGCCAGCTGGTGCATGCACAGATCCTCGCGCCCTATCATACCGTGCCCCAATAACGATTTTGTTGAAACTACAATGCACTCGGCCAACTCGGCTGTGGCAGCTGAGTGCTTGTTGGTTGCGAAACACTACCTTCGCTGACTTCCTTAGGCAACAGATTGACAGCTATGTTGAACTTAACAAGGGCACTGTGCACAGACAGTGCTCTGGGAAGCACTAAAGCCAGTCATAAGAGGGCAGGTTCTAGCCTACCAAACAGCAGCTAAACAGAACAAATACAGTGAAATATTAGAGCTGGATCCGTTCATCTACAGGAATGAGACGGAGGGAGGGTACAGCACAAGTTAGAAATGCTGTGACTGACGTTTATGCAGTGGCTGTTAGATTCAGCATCCTTCTCCGATGTTGCGACTCAATATAGGATCTATGCGATGGGGAAAAAGCAGGTAAATTGCTATATTGGCTTGCAGACAGGAAGCAGGGACTTCATATAGTCCCCGTCATTAAAGTAACCGAGACAAATAGACTAACAGATCCCAAACAGATCGCTTGCCACTTTGCTTATTACTATGCCCAGCTCTATACTAGGCAACCTGTGCCTTCGACTGAACGCATACACACCTGATTATAGACAACCTCATTGTACCCAGACACTCCAATCTTGACAGGCATTCTCTAGGCAAACCTCTGACCAAATAGGGACTCCAGGTGGCAGCCCAGTCGCTACCTGCGGGGAAAACACTGGCCCGAATGGTTCCCCACTCGAACTATATAAGAAATACTCCTGACCCCATTATTGATGAGACTGTTCTCCAAGGTCATTGAGTCCAGAGAGTTGCCCCATGATCTTTGCAGGGCTATTATTTCTGTAATCCTAAAGCCAGGGAAACCACTGGACGAATGTTCATCATACAGGCCTTTATCCCTTATTAACCTGAAGTCGAAACTCCTAGCAAAGATACTAGCTAACGGGGTACTTAAGGTACTGAACAGTAGTGCACTAGGTTCAAAACAGGTTTATGCCATAACCTGGCACAGCCTGAGGTGCCTCTACACCCGAATGGTACTGTCAGCATGGCCTGGGGAGCATAGGGCCCTCGTATGCCTACACTTCGAGAATGAGAGTGTAGATTGTGCACACCTTTTTACTGACGTGATTTCAAACTGACCTGTATTCCTCTTTTGAACTGTGTAGCGTGCACATGTGACCTATGTCTGCCTTACATATATATCAAGTAAGAGTAAGCCAGGTCCCCAGAAGGCCACCTGGTCTCACACGTGCACAGCTTAAGGGATAAATACCACTCACTAATCTGTTTTTACATTCAATTATTACAATCAATCATATGTTTTACAATGCCAGTATCTCATTTAATGGACATTATACATACTTAGTATTTCATACATCTATGTTAGAACACATGATGATGTTTACACATTTGTTTTCTATAACGAAACGCAAAAAACAAAATTCAAACGTGACAATGCCCAATGCATTTCGGGACGACCTGTCCCTTCGTCAGGGGCAAAAATTTGTTAAAAAAGAAGAACCGTATGCCACTGCAAGGGTGGATGATTCCTTAATAGATCACCTCAACTCGAGACTCCGCTCCTCAATGTTTCTTTTAGACCGACGACACCGTCACACTCCAAGCATTAGTCTGCCACCATTCCGCGTTCAACGCCTCCAACCTCCTAGTGCCAAATTTTTACCTTGCGTAACTAAATCTTCGGTGGTGGTTATGTTCCTCCAACCTCCTGTTCACGCGCCGAACTATACGACGGATTCTGTTCACAATGCCGACGACTCCAGCTTTTCATTTTGTACGATGACACTTCATGTTCCACCTGTTAGAGTGCACGTGTTAGAGCGCATGAGTTTTAGCCCCCGCTTCCACTTCAACTTCTACCTATCTTTACTCTACTCCAAGCCATGGGCGAGAGTCAGAGGGAACGGAGAGCTGTCACCAGAGTTTGCCTCTGAGCGAGGAATGCCACTGGGCTGTCGCCCTTCCTTTTCGCCCTTGTGGTGGAACCACTGGTGGAATGGATTAGACGAGATGCTCAGCTTAGTGGCTTTAGATGGGCCGGGGAAGCTGAGGTCTGAATTTCGTTGTTTGCTGATGACATCCTTGTCTACTTTAGTGACCCGGAGTCCTTCCTGCCCCGTTTGATACACATACTTCAAGTAAACGCCAATGGATCGGTATTTAAAGTCAACTGGACTAAATCCACATACATTCCATTAACTGGGATACATGTTGACATTCGAGCTCAGATCAAGCTAAACTGGGCTGATCACCACTTTAAATACTTGGACATGCATATAATACACACCAGAGAGAAGGCTTTGGACATGATTGTCGTACCTCTGGTCTCCCGAGTGCTGCGAGGCATGGACATCTGGGAAAAACTCCCTCCCAACATAGCCGGCGGGGGAACACTATTTAAAATGACATCCTTACCCTGACTGCTATATACCCTACAAAACTATCCATATAGTATTCCTTTGCATTTATCCACTCCCTACGGTCGGTGAGTGTGAGGTTTCTGTGGCGGAGGAGGGGCAACCACATATTGCATACCATAAGTGCGTACTCCCCCCATATGAGGGGGACTTGGGAATTGCTGACATTCAATTATACTATTGGTCTAGTCATGTTGTGGCAATCAATGATTAGATGTTCGCCGACTGTTTAGACCCAGCAATAGCTGTAGAACTTCACACCTTGAATGCTATGGGGTGTTCAATCTGCTTTATGGGGAGCACTGTCATGCAGACCTCTCCCTGGCAACATTATCCTTACTGTCCTGTTCGCATCAGGTGCTGAGATGGATTAAGTGGCATGGTGTACTGACTAAGGAAACACCATTGTTTGAGGGGGGAAAGGATCAGGCACGCGGCAACCTTGCAAGGCTTCCGTCCATGGGACACTATAGGCGTTTTGAAATTTGGGGATATATGGGAGGGCAGTTTAATGTGCACGTTTCAGTATCTTAAGGATACATACGAAATGCACAGAGCGCAGTCCTATCACTATTTTCAATTACGCCATGCACTTGACCAACACCAAGAAAGTCTACAGGTTCTTCCGAACCACATCCCCTTAAAGGTGCACATCACAATGTCTCAGATAGGGAGAAAGGGGATTTCCAATTTATACCGAACACTAGTGCATAATTCACCAGACCCAATGGTGGCATTGAGAGAGCGATGGGAGTGGTACGTGGGAGCACTTGAGGAGGATTGGGTATGGGCGAGGATGGCCCCCAGATCACTGGCGGTCTCTGAGGCTGCATCTAATTCAGCTCAACTACCTACATAGAGTGTATTATAGCCCCACAAGACTGAGCAAAATAAAGCAGGGCTTCGACCCCCAATTCCTACAGTGCAAGCAAGAAATGAGCACATTTATCCACCTTACCTGGGAATGCCCAGTAATAAAAGGGTACTGGTGCACCGTTTGTGATACTTTGTCCATGGTGTTGAGGCAGCTGGTGGTACCTGAACCTAAAATGGTGATATTGGGCCTGATGGATGAACAGGGTGGCAGCAGATGCATTAGATTTCTGATGACCGTGGGTATCCTTCTTGCAAATAGAGATATTGCTAAGCATTGGAGAGCGGAGAGGGCACTACTCATGGCATAATAGATTTGTGGATTGGAATATTGTGCTACAGCCAAACGATATATGAATAAATAAAGGGGCTGCATTGAAAAACACCAAAAAGTCGGGGGGGTGGGAGGGGCTGGATTTCATACTCCGCGAGCTACACAATTTGAATTGTTTTGGGAAAGACACTTGCTTTGTAGTCCACAGGGTGGCGTGGGGAGAGGGAGGAGAGGTTGTATACAATACTACCATTATGCGCTGTGTGAACCTTTATATAGGTGCGAAGGGGGATTCCTGCGGTGGGATGAGGGTCCCTTGAAAGTTGCTCGCTGTCCCCCATTTCGATCTAGGCAGACGTGGGGAGGGAGCAGGCACCGCCCACTTGGGAGAGTACTGACGTCATGGTGCCTGCTCCACGCGGATTGCCGAGTCCGGGACATCCCCCATGTTACACTGTCAACATTTGCCTTAACCAATCGCAATGGGGCAATTTGTTTTTAAATGGGGGCTGAAGAATTGCATTTTGTTTTTGGCGGCATCTGAGGAAGTCACTGCGACGAAACGCGTCATGCCATATTGCCAGAATGAAATAAAGAGCTGCTTTGTAAAGGGACCCGCATGTGCTCTGCTTTCTGCTCAAAGCAAGGGAGTGTGTTTTTGTGTTTTGGTGCGGCCACAGGCACCTTGGAGTCCCATCCCCAAGAAGTTCGGCAGTCTATGTGGCAACATTTGGTGACTCTGAAAGTGCTTCGGAAACAACGCCGAACCGCCGCATACCCGTGAAGCTATCCTGCCAATATTGTTGTTGGATTGTAAAAGGACATTACTTACTGAAGTGGTGTCCGCAGGTGCGAAGGGGGATTCCTGCGGTGGGATGAGGGACCCTTGAAAGTTGCTCGCTGTCCCCCATTTCGATCTAGGCAGACGTGGGGAGGGAGCAGGCACCGCCCACTTGGGAGAGTAATGACGTCATGGTGCCTGCTCCACACAGATGCGGATTGCCGAGTCCGGGACATCCCCCATGTTAAACTGTCAACATTTGCCTTAACCAATCGCAATGGGGCAATTTGTTTTTAAATGGGGGCTGAAGAATTGCATTTTGTTTTTGGCGGCATCTGAGGAAGTCACTGCGACGAAACGCGTCATGCCATATTGCCAGAATGAAATAAAGAGCTGCTTTGCAAAGGGACCCGCGGGTGCTCTGATTTCTGCTCAAAGCAAGGGAGTGTGTTTTTGTGTTTTGGTGCGGCCACAGGCACCTTGGAGTCCCATCCCCAAGAAGTTCGGCGGTCTATGTGGCAACATTTGGTGACTCTGAAAGTGCTTCGGAAACAACGCCGAACCGCCGCATACCCGTGAAGCTATCCTGCCAATATTGTTGTTGGATTGTACAAGGACATTACTTACTGAAGTGGTGTCCGCAGGTGCGAAGGGGGATTCCTGCGGTGGGATGAGGGTCCCTTGAAAGTTGCTCGCTGTCCCCCATTTCGATCTAGGCAGACGTGGGGAGGTAGCAGGCACCGCCCACTTGGGAGAGTACTGACGTCATGGTGCCTGCTCCACACAGACGCGGATTGCCGAGTCCGGGACATCCCCCATGTTAAACTGTCAACATTTGCCTTAACCAATCGCAAGGGGCAATTTGTTTTTAAAAGGGGGCTGAAGAATTGCATTTTGTTTTTGGCGGCATCTGAGGAAGTCACTGCGACGAAACGTGTCATGCCATATTGCCAGAATGAAATAAAGAGCTGCTTTGCAAAGGGACCCACGTTTGCTCTGCTTTCTGCTCAAAGCAAGGGAGTGTGTTTTTGTGTTATATATATATATGATCCCTCATATCCACTCGCACGGCATTTTAAAGAAAGGCATGCTAATAATCTTCAGGATTTTAGTTATTTCTTAATTGATTCCATTTTACCATTAAGAAGGGAGGTGATCGAGAGGCGAAACTCAGACGCCTTGAAACTAGATACATCCTTAATCTCGACACAAAAATCCTAATGGACATAATTCAAGTGAGGATTTCTACACCTGGCTATAGTTAATCTGGGATCAGATTATACTAAATAGTTTCCACTAGAGAGAAAGAAAGAAATATATACATATGATATACTGTTTAGAATTTTCTAACTATATTAGGATCTTTTTTTCTCTCCTACATGCTTTCTCTGCTCTAGGATTCTTTAATCAGCCAACTGCCTCTAATTTTTTTTTTTTTTTAAATTTTTTTAAATAAAATTGTAATGAATCATTCACTTATGTAATTTTACTTATTTACAATTGTATGAGAGATGGCTTTTGCGATCTTTTATGTAAATTTGTTCAATGTTGAATTTTTTTATTTAGCACTTTATTGACACTTTGCACTTTACACATAGATACTCTTAATTAGGTAGGCAAGACGGATCCTGAACAATATACTAATATTTACATTGACATTATATTTAGTAACTAACTACCTCACAAAAACATACAATGAATTTTATTACATTTCATTAGTATATATAAAGCTGTTTTTATTGAGGTTTTACTACAATCATATTTATATATTTTAAATATTGTGGTTATATTGTATTTTACATCTATACTACTTATTTATTTATTTATGTCAGGCATTTATTAATGTATGTATTTATACATCTATTGTCGTATTTTTAACTAATTTAGTTACTTCAACATAGTATGTTGTCTATGCCTATGCAAGAATCTCATCACGTGTGGAGTAGATCTGTCACTTTAAATACTGCACTATGGCTCTAAATGCGCGTCATGTGATCAAGGCCGAGTTTGGCCGAAACGCGTCATGGCAGCATGGTGGCTCACTGAAAAATAAAAGGAAAATACTTACACCAGTCTGGGTTCGTCTTCCGTTTTGAGGAACATTGAGGCGGAGTGTGGCGATATATATATATATATATATATATATATATATATATATATATATTCACTGAAAAAACCATAGGTTTTAGGGACAGTTATAGTTAGTTGGACATTGCACTCGTACAAAACCCGTGAAATTCCCCGTTATAGTTAGTTCAGCTAACTATAACTCGCGCCCGCAATGCACTGCTGATGACGTCACATATTACATCACTCATGACATGGTCAGTGACATCACTGATGACATCACTGATGACATCTCAAATGACATCACTGATGACATCATCCAGTGACTGTGTGTTTCTGTAAAGTTTAAATATTTTTAATATATATAGGGAAAGGCGTATTGAAGAATGAGTGGGTGTATAAGTGTCTGTATGGATGATTTAGTAGGTGCGTGACTAATTCTATAAGTGAGTGATTAAACGTATCTTACTGAATGCATGGGTTAGTGACTAAACTGGGTGAATGTCTGTATCTGTCTGTTGCTGTGTAAGTGGCTGCATGGGTTTGTGAATAGCTACATGAGTGTCTATAAGAGTTATTGATTTGTTGTCTGAGTATCTGTATGGGTGCCTGAGTGTTTGTGTGGATGGGGTGTGTGCGACTGTGCATAGATGTGTGAGTGGGTGATTCACTGGGTGGATGGTTTAAAGAGTGCATCTGTGATAGACTGTATGGGTGGGTAAGTGTGTGTAAGAGTGTGTTAGTGAGTGAATGTATGTCCCAGTGGTACATGCGTGAGTAACTACATATGTGAAAGGCAGTATATATGTGTGTTGGAGTATATAAATAGCTATAAGCGAGAGTGAGTGATTGTGATAGTGGCTGTATGGATGAGTGTGTGCTTGTATCAGTGATTGTATAAGAGCGTAACAATGTGCTAGTATTTGTATGATTAAGTGAGCTGGTGTGTGTATAACTGTATAGGTGAGTAAATGGCAGTGTGTTTAATTATTTGCATGACTGACTATGTGTGTGAGTACCTCTATGGATGAGTGGCGGTGTTTGAGTGTCTATATAGGAGTAAGAGTGCATATGATAGTCCTGTACTGAGTGACCATAAGTATGAGTGACTGTACGGGTGAGTGAGTGGATGTGTGTGTGTAGTCCTAAGAATCAGTGAGTGGGTATGTAGTTATTGGTGTTGGAGTGTCTATGGTTTTGCGAATGGCAGTCTGTAATTTAGATTGGGTGTATCAAAGGTTATATTAGGGTGTGAAGAGCTGCATCAGATTATCACGTGGATGATGTCATCAGTGATGTCATTTGAGATGTCATCAGTGATGTCATCAGTGATGTCACTGACCATGTCATGAGTGATGTAATATGTGACGTCATCAGCAGTGCATTGCGGGCGCGAGTTATAGTTAGCTGAACTAACTATAACGGGGAATTTCACGGGTTTTGTACGAGTGCAATGTCCAACTAACTATAACTGTCCCTAAAACCTATGGTTTTTTCAGTGAATTTCAAAGGTTTTTTAAATGCTAATTTCTAACTATAACGTGTCTGAAACCTATGGTTTTTTCAGTGAATTTCAAAGGTTTTTAAATGCTAATTTGTAACTATAACGTGCCTGAAACCTACGGTTTTTTCAGTGAATTTCAAAGGTTTTTAAATGATATTTTTAAATGTATTAATTTTTATATTAATTTTTTTCATACTGATTTACTACATTTTTAGAAACAATTTCTTTTACATATTTTATTTTTTAAATTACATTGTAATTACATTATACATTACATTACAAAAATACTTTCTCAGAATGAATTACTTTAGTTTAAATACTTTGCACATAGGCAATAGACTTTTAAGTACAGTAGTTACAGTTGTTGCAATGGGCAACACATTTTCAAACACAATGCAACATTCAGCTCAATGTGAATTTCTAGTTAAATGCAATTAGTTACTTTATGGATTACTTTTCTAACCACAGGACTGGATCCTAGATTCAGTCCTGGGACATCTCCTGTAAACAGTTGAGTAAAAGCGTTTTGGTTACAGTCGTGATTTTTAAGGAATATTATTGTATTTTAAAAGTTGACACTTTGAAACTTTTCCTCATAGAATCACCAATGTTATCCTATGGAAGGAAATTCACTTAGCAGGTAAAAACTGTTATCGTTACTTTTTCTTACTCAGTGTTGGATCCTGGATCCAGCACTGGTGCATCTCCTGTAAACAGTTGAAAAAATGCGTTTAAGTCATACAGGCGATTTTTAAGGAATATTTGTAGTTTGTGAAAATCGACACTTTGAAACTTTTCTGCTGAAAACCAGACAATGGATTCCTATGGAAGAAAAGATAAGTTACTGGTAAGTACGGTTAAAATTACTTTTCAGGGTCAGTGCTGGGCTAAAAGATGCAGCACTGGGTTCTCTCCTGATAACAGGTGAGTAAATCGGAATTCGTATTTCGGCTGATTTTAGAGGAATATTTGTAGGTTTCAAAAATCAACACTTAGAAACTTTTTCAGCAAAAAGCAGGCAATGATATCCTATGGAAGGAAATTCAAGTTACTGGTAAGTACGGTTAAAATTACTTTTCAGGACCAGTACTGGACTGAAAGATACAGCACTGAGGTCTCTCCTTATAACAGGTGAGTAAATCGGAATTCGTATTTCGGATGATTTTAGAAGAATATTTGCACAATGGTGAAGGGAGGGGGCGGGGCCTGAGGTGACATCTGTGCAAACGCGCCTGTGGCGCGTTTTAAGTTGGGGATTAAGTCCCCTTGAATCCTGAGGGTCCTTAGAGGTTAACTAGCCCACCAGGAACCTCCAATATGCGCCAGGGCTGCGTTGCAGAGACGTGTAGAGAGGCCACACCCCTTTACACCTCTCTGCAACGCAGCTCTGTGGCGCTTTCTGGATGTACCTGTTGGGCTAGTTGGCCCTCAGGACCCTCAGGATTGAAGGGGATTTAATCCCAACTTAAAACGCGCCACGGCGCGCTTGCACAGATGTCACCTGAGCCCCGCCCTCCCTTCACCACTGTGCTAACGCGCCCGTGGCGCGTTTTAAGTCGGGGGATTAACTCCCTTGAATCCTGAGGGTCCCTGGGGGCCAACTAGCCCAACAGGTATATCCAAAGCGCCACAGAGCTGCGTTGCAGAGTGGTGTAAAAGGGCGTGGCCTCTGTACACCTCTCTGCAACGCAGCCCTGGCGCATCTGGAGGTTCCTGGTGGGCTAGTTGGCTCCAGGACCCTCAGTATTCAAGGGAATTCGTGGAGTGGTGAAGGAAGGGGCGGGGCCTGCGGGCCCGATCGTTTTTTTTTGTCCCTGAAGGGGGCTGTGTAGCCCCCTTCCTTTTTCCTGTTTTTGGGCCCTGGGGACCCCATCCCCCAGGGCCTTACTCCTTTTAAATTAAAATGTAAAAAAACGGGAAGGGGGCCGCGTGGCCCCCTTCCCTGGGCCTGTATTGGCCCCGGGGACCCCATCCCCGGGGCATGGCCTCTATTTCTACATTTTATTCTTTGGAGGGGGCTGCGTGGCCCCCTCCTCTGGCCATTTAAGGCCCCGGGACCCCATCCCCGGGGCCGGCCATACTCCTTTTTTTTTTTTGTGTTTTTTTTTAAACTTTGGGGAGGGGGCTGCGTGGGCCCCTCCCGGGCCACTTATGGCCCCGGGGACCCCATCCCCGGGGCCTGGCCTCACGTTGGAGACTGTGGGGGTCCCCAATCCCCCACAGTCCCAGCCGGCTCCCGCGTCCCTTGGGAGCCGGCATTGCTTTTCCACATGGGGAGCTGCTAAGATGCAGCTCCCCATGTGGAAAGCAATCGGCTTTGGATATTGGAAGAGAGAGCAGGTTTCCCTGCTCTCTCTTCCAATATCCAAAGCAGTTTGCTATGGCAGGACGGGAGCCGCGAGGCTCCGTCCTGCCATAGCAAACTACAGTGTCCCGGGGTAGGCACCCGGGACACTGCAGGAGCCGGCCCTGGGGGTGGCGGTCCCCAGGGCCATCAAGGGCTCCAGGAGGGGGCCGCGCGGCCCCCTCCCTTAAATTGCACAGCCCCGGGAGGTGGTGGTCCTCGGGCTCTGGTGTCCGTAATGGACCCCCACATTTATTTTATAAGTGCCCCGGGGAGGTGGTGGTCCCGGGCGTGTGGGGGCTGGAGCCCCCCACACCTTATTTAAATAAAAAAAAGAAGCCCCGGGGGTGGCGGTCCTCGGGGCTGCAGAAGGGCAGAAGAGCCCTCCCGCACCATTTTTTCTATAAAGCCCTGGGGGTGGCGGTCCCGGGGCTTGGGGGCCCTTTGAGGCCCCCATACAAACAATATACCCACCCCCACCATGCCCCCGGGACTTGGGCCACCCGGGGCCAAATGCAATCGAAGCGTGGAGACCGCGCTGATCGATTTCCGGCAGGATTCGCGCACCCTGAGCGCATCCTGCCGATTTAAAAAAAAAAAAAAATTCTTTGCCCAGGGGTCCTTGTGGGACCCCTGAGCAAACCTAGGGGTCAGGGTGTTTCTACCCTGCCCCCTTTGTGCGCTTTGCGCACTTGTTTCTGTCCCTCGGTTCTACCGAGGGACAAAATGGCTGCCAACATTTCCTGAATCGGAATGTTGACAGCCAGCTGACAGCCAATTAACATGCAGCTCGTGATCGGGAGGGTGCGCGCAGGGTGCGCTGAGGGTACGCGGACCCTACTCGGCCATAGATATATCTATCTTTTTACTTTTGATTTTCTCAGCAACTACTGAACGGATTTACACCATTTAACAAAAGGGTTCTTTCTGAACCAAGAACTACCTCTTTGCCAAATTTGGTGTAATTCTGTTCAGCAGTTCGGGCTGTAGCCGTGTCTAAAGTTTCCTATGGAAAATTGCATGGGAAAACGCGTTTTGGGACCCCCTTTTTCTCGGCCCCCGCTTGACGAATCCCCGAGACTTTCAGGGTAGGAGCGGACCGGAGCGCCCCACAAAGTTTGAAAATTTTGCGAAGATACGTCAACCGGCAAGAGAGTTATTTCAAATAGAATGTCGTGGATTTCCTATGGATAATAGGTTGTAACTATAACTATCTACTGGCGACCGCCAGTAGATAATATATATATATATATATATATATATATATATATATATATATATATATATATATATATATATATATATATATATATATATGAAAATCAAATAAAAAGAGTTGGGAAAAAAAAAAGAAAAATGATTCCAAGGCCATCTTCCAATGCTTTTTCTTTTGCATTAAGAAGAACCATTACAAGAGGGCCGCTGCGCAAATGCATGTTTGCCATCTTGGAGAAGTTTTTCATTTCCTTTACGAAAAATGACTTCAAGATTAGCGTCACACATTCATATGCATGCCTAGTGGCCATACTGGAATTCTTTTTCTTGGCATTTAAAAAAAGTATTCCAAGATGACTGAAATATGCGCCTGCAAAGAAAGAAGTCAAGAGAACTGAAACGTGGCTTTTGCAATCCCATGATGGGAGTGTACAGGTTTATTGTCTTCCAAACGTAATTCCTCAGCACTCAAAATCGAAATTTATATTTCAAATTAAGATTATCTTAAATGTTGGGAATAAGAAGAGCGATTACTGCATTGGACTAAACTGCTGACATAAGGTATTTATTAATATCATTTTGAAATGGTAATATCTAATAAATATTTGTTTGACAAGTCATTGATTGAGAATAAGTTCCTTTTACTATGGGGCAATTGCCACCTGAAAAAACCCAAGTAGGTTGAATGTCTCTCTCTTGAATTTTACATTTTGCCGATTGGAGACCCCATTACAAGTCAGCCCCTAGGTTGTGGTGGAGAAACCGGGGCTACATGTAATGAATCTGGCTTGTATGTCCAACCCACTTACCAGTCATTATCAGTTTCAGAACCCAATATCGAGGAAAACATGCAGGCCTAGATTTACCCTGCCCATTTCTGTATGTTTTCCCTGATTCTGGGCTAATTTTCTATGCATTTTTCCTTTTACTTTGAATAGGACAGTGTATACGGAAAATTATTCTGTATTGATTGGTGCATTTACTGCAACCAGTAAAACTTGTAGGCTGGTGGAGACGTAGCCTCCACCAAGGGATAATGCTCCAGATAAATTGTAATTGGGCCCTTATTGGTGAACACAGGAAGTCAGTCAGACCATGTTTGATTCTTGTCAAAAATTGAAAGAGAGTGAACAGAGAATTTCCCCCTTCGTTGCTTTCTTGTGTGTGCACCTTTGAGAGTTAGTTTGCTCCATTTAATTAACTTAAAGCTGTTTAAGTAAAGTCATCCAATGGTTTTATTTGGAAGAATGTTTCTTGAAGCTATGTTCGGCTGATGTATATAATTTACCTCACTTTTTAAATTACATTTTATTAGATTTTGTTTTAGCTGAAAAACATCCCATTCATCAACACTGATCTTACACAAACTGAAAACGAAATTAGAAATGGCATATGAACAACAGTAAGAATGGATTAAAATTTGGAAACAATCCATACACCAGGCGGTGGGTCTGTAAGTACGGTTACACCACTGCATGCACAGCACACCTTAGCGTGTGTGCTGAAATAAATACACGTGGCTTATTTTTGCCATAGCACTATTTTCACATTGTATGGTCCTGAAGAAAGCCTCTAAAATTGTTTCCTGAGGCTGAAACATGTCGACCAGTACCTGAAGGATAACGAAGACCAATTGCTAGTGTTCAGTTTATCCCCCTGTTTTCTTTTTAAATATGTCCTGGGACGCTGTGAATAAAACATTTGTCAGCAAGGAGTCCCAGAGGCATTTTTAACCTCACCATTTTTTTGAGCACTATTCACACAGAAACAAAACCCGCTCCGCTGTAATTCAGGCGTCGAAGCACAGCTGGGTAGCATTCCGCTGCCCAGCTGGGTACCCGATGATGAAGCATGGGTGAGGGTTCTTCTTAAAAACCCATGCGGTTCCTGGCACTCCAATATTTATAGCAGAGTCGTCCTGTTTAAGGATTCACTGGTGGGTCCGTCCACGTTGTTCTTGGGTGTAATAATACTAATACATATGTCCAACATTATGGATGCTAGCTGTAATCCAGATCGCACTATTGAACCTAAGGGCACTCCTGCGAAATTTGGGTTAGAACCAAATTAGCATGTTTGGAGTGTAGGCCTTGGGCTCCCTGCTCGTTGTCAAGCACTGCAACCAATAACACCAAGCTACCAAAACTTGTTTCAGAGGAGTACATTCAATCTGACCACTAAGCAGCAGAGCGTCCAATAAAGTGGTTGTCCACAATTCCCATTTTAGATATTTAATCTTATGCTTGCCTCTCATCTGTCTGCCCTCTGAAGCTGAACCACCATATAATAATATGCTTTAAAATCAGGCTCACCCGGCCACCCTCTGTCACAGGTAACTGGAGTTTATCCAAAGCCTCTTGTGTCCCACTGCCCTAAATTTCATGTATTGTTCCTTAGGTGCACCAGGTTGTTTACAAAGTGACAAAGGAGTTGGGTGACATTTTGGACATTGTGATACATCCAACTATGGATAGGTGAAGCCTCTTCAGGCCACCAAGGTATCTCAGAATGCCAGATTCAAGATTATTCAATGCTTCTTTTTTTCACCGGGCATACCTCACACACCCAAAGACTGCACACTATGTTCCCCGGGTGGCAGGGTTTTTCCATATGGTATGGTACTGCCCAAAACTAGCCCCATATTGGGCTTCAGTCATACAGGTATTACAGTGGGCCGCGGATAGGCAATTCAAATGCACTCTGCAACTGCAGCTCGAAAGGCGACACACCAGTTTACAGACTTGGCCTTATTACTTGCCAGGAGACAGCTAACGATGAGTTGGGAATCCACCACTAGCCCTCATTTGAGCGGTTGGAACAGGGAATTGACAATGTGGGTGGACTGCGAGAGAGGAGTGCTGCGCAGGGAAGAACCCCAGGGAATGCGAAGAGTTCCATTGTTGCCCTCCTGGGAAGGCATGGCATGGGATTGCCTACATTTGGATAGACGGGAGAATCAGGGATACAGAGGCATTATCCTCCGTGTCCCCCTCAGTTGCCCGCTGCCACCGTATGCTCCGCTACCATCCCTACTGTGTCTAGCACTCCCACTGCCCCTGCAGAGCAACGCCATGCGGCTTAAAACTGACTCGCATGTGCGCTCTCTGAATGGTGGGAATGAATGGCGCAACTGACCGGGGTGACTGAGAGATGTGGCAGTCGCCTTACAGTGGCTTGGGATTGGCGCTGTGAGGCCCATCTCCCGGAACTTAGAAACCATCTCTGGTGCAACTCTAGCTGTATCATTGAACCACCTGCCCTCCAGTACCCATTGTGACGGGACTTGTACCCTGTTCATTGTTATTCTACTGCTGTCCACCTGCCTGGTTGTTTGGGATAGTTTTAGTTCCCATATTTATGTATCTTATCTGTGTAATGTTTTCCTCTGAGTTGTTATTTGTATCAAAAATGCAATAAGCAGATAAAAAAAATGAAACCCCTTCAATAATAACAATGGTGTATTGCCGTGGTTGAAGTAAATTTCTGAATTAGACCTGTAGCTCCAATTATGTTAAATGTGTACGGAGCCCACTGTGGGTGTGAAAAAAATGTTCCGCATCATTATTTGAGTCTACCATCACCTGTAGAAGAACTATACAAGACTTATTACATTGACCTGAAGACTAGACAGGAAAACAAACTCATCAATCACTTCCATAAGCATGTCTGTATATAATGATATGTTGTGTTGACCTCTCACTACATTTATCCTTCTGTCATATTCCGCCTTCCCAGCATAACATGCCAATGGCTAAATTGACAAGGCAGACATTAGCAGGGCAACCTTACCTGATGACCATTTGACCCCTCCACTGTGGCGAGATCACTCTCCCGATGTGGACACATGCTACTGAGACAAGATCCAGAAGGAAAACCCGGTAAAAAAGTTTTAGGCAAAATGAATTCAAAGCCTATTCCTTGTCCAATTAAGCCACTGCACAGTGCTATCGTCAGTCATGTTTACCATCCAGTAAAAAAATTGCCTTAAATTGACTGCAGTGCTGTGACCAGATCAAACTTTGAACAGGATGGACCAAAAATGATGATGTTTCCTAGTATCTTGCAATTCAAGACTGAGCATGGAAAGAAGGCAAGAAAGTAGCCGCAACTGGAGAACATGGTCCGTTTTAGGAAGTACACACTACTAGGGGCCTCATTACGATGTCGGGCGGACGTGACACCGTTGCGGTCTCCGGACCAACCGACCTCCGGTCGGCGGTCACGACACTGCTATTACAATGCAACCACTCCATCCCATTTCTCTATGGGAGCTTGTGCTGCAGCCGTAAACCGGCCGCAGCACAAGCTCCCATAGAGAAATGCGAGTTTCTGTTAATCCCTGCACTGTGTGGCAGGCACCTCATGGTGACTGCCACGTGGTGCAGGGATTAACAGGGGGGCACCATAGGTGCCCCCTCAGGCCCCAATTGGAAGCCAGAGGCAGAAGGGGGCCCTGCTAGAGGCCCCGAAAGTCGCTTTCCAACATGCTTTCCATGTCGAAAAGCCCAACATGGAAAGCCTGTGGGAAACTGGCATCGTAATCCCGACTGCCGAAACGCCATCTTGAAGGGATTACGTTCTGGTTCCGACTGGCCGACAGGCTCCTTGAGCCCATTGTAAACCAGCCGAAATGACCGGCCGGTTTCACTTCCGACCGCCGTCATTGTAATATGGCGGTTGAAAGTGAAACCTATAATGTCGATCGGAAAGCCTCCGACCGACATCAAAATAGGGCCCTATGTGTCTTCCTCACTGAAGATGGTAGTGTTGGCGCGATTTCAGATAATGGATCATGTTAGCAATAAAGCACCTATATAGGGTCAGGGACGGTGATGTCCTCAAGAATAGAATACTTTACAAATGATTAAATATTGTGAAATTATCTATGCTTAATTCAGGAGGGATTTCTTGCCTTTCCAAAATTTGTATTCTTTGTTGGTACTTGTTGGCACTGGTATAATCTTTTACATTTTCTTTGCTCTGTGGTGATGGATTTCAGTTGCTGTGCCAACTTCTTTCCAGTAGTATTATCTAAGTCTTTTTAATAAATAAATTAAAACAGGAAATATTGTAAATGTATTGTTTGTGTATTAATTTGATATATATTAGGTTTACTAGTAGATAGGTAGCACTGGGGCATGATAGTCGGAGACCTCATTTAGTGCTTTTGGTCCACAGAGAGAAATCCTGCTGAGTGATCAGAAAATAGTGGCGGTCATTTTAATATGATTTTCATTGTTTCACTGCTTTTGAGGCAAGATGCTTTTTAAATTCAATGTAAAAGTCTGCATAAATATGTGACAGAATCTTTTTTTTTATCATAGGTTAAAAATGTTTTGCTCTGCATATCAGGGTACATTAATTGCACTATCTTGATAGGGAACTAAATTGCTTTTGGTATATTGGGAATGTTATTAATAATTTTCTTAACAATAAGAACAAAAATACTTTAAAAATCTTTATTGGATGTTTAAGTGTGCAGTACAAAACATTTTAATAATTTTCTTCAAATAATTACATTTTTGATGAACGCAAAGTTAGAAATGTAACACAAAATTAATATATGCATTGGAGTGATACTTTTCATAGGAGGTAGATAACAACGTGATTTAAAGGCTTGCGATATAAAAACCATAATGCACAGTACCACAATGTAAATGACCAAAACGTAACAACTGACATTTGTCTGAGAGTGTTAAATCCTTTAGTTGAGGAGAGACAGTGAGAGTTGGGTATGGAGTACAGAGGGCGGAGCAACGTAACCAACCTGAGCGTTTCTGAGTCTTTGTATGCGGTTCTGCGCTGGAGTCGGTGTTCCCCTATGGCACAACAGCACCCTCAACCAATGATATGCACAGCCTTCAAACCGCCAGATAAGTAAGCAAATCTCAAAAGGTTTGGCCTGAGGCTAAAGGAATACACTGGAATAAACTGTTTGGACCGCAGGGTCCCATCTCTAACTTAGAACTGCTCTTAATGGCCACAATTTTGTTCTCCTCACTACAGGATTTAGGGTGTGGCAGGGGGACTTGCTGGGGAAATATCATTCTGAGGAGTGGAGATCGTAGGTCCTGCACACAGTGGCGTAGCTAGGCACTTTGCCGCCCGTGGCGGTCCCTGCCTGAAGAGCGGGTTTGGGGTGCTGGCGATGATTCCTGCGTTTGCCGCCCCTGCGGCAAACTCATGTAAGAGCAGGGTGGGGGGGATAAGGCCATCGCTCCTAAAACTCGTGCCGCCCGGGGCGGACCGCCCCCCCACCCCTTCTTTGCTACGCCACTGCCTGCACAAGTGAGAATGTCAGGGGCATCGGGCGTTTGCCCTTGAGGCTGGAAGGGTGGGGGCCTGTTTTGGAGCAGTTGGGGCCAGTTTTAGAGCGGTGTGGGCTGGTTTTGTTATTGTTACAATATCGGCCCCCAGTAACAAAAGCAGCAGTGCTGAGGGCCGGTTTTGTTAAGCAGCAGTGCTTCACTCTTGCCCCCCCCCCACCTCCCAGTGGGTGGGGGCCGGTCTGACAAAATTGCCAGGACAGCTTTGGGTTCCCAGTCTGGCCCTGGTCAAGATGATGCATGCATGGGTAGACAAAATGTAACCTGTCATGACCTGTCTCTGGCAGATTAACCGTTGCTGCCAATCGACCACATGCTGTACTTGGCCTACAAGGCTGCACCACCCTGTTTGTGCGCATCTAGACTGCCACAAATCCCAAGACAATGACAGAATGAGGAACTGAACTCTATAAAGGCGTGGGCCATAGGCCCACATACTGCAGAAGTAATGACACAGACACAGTGCTTACTATAACTGGAACTGGCCCTGAGCAGGTGCGCTCAGGCCCTTTTATTAGCAGGCCCCAACACACGCCTGTGTTGGATGGGTGTGGAGTGTGTGTGAAGGCCAGCCCTCGAGGAATGGCTGGTAAGCTAGTCCATGCTGGGACACTAGAACGTGTCCATCAGGACACTACATTCCTCCCAAACTTTATTAAAAACAAACAAGTCCAACTTGTGTGAGTAAACAACAAATAAATTAACATCGCAGGATCCATCAGCATCTAGAACCGATCAGCGGGACAGCAGTTGACATGGGTCTGATGACACAGACTGCAACAGGACATCTTCGCCTGCATCCATAATTTAACCTGAGGGGTTCAGGGCACGAATGCTGGTTTGGATACGTCAGCAGCACTAGGGCAGCATACCGGTGGAAATGTGTCCATGGTATGAAGCTGTGCCCCTCCACTGAGGACAATCTGTGGTAGGTCTGAATAGTTCAGAAACAGAGTGCGTCATGAGTGTGGTCGGAGTCCATTGCGAAGGTTCACGATGGTGTTGCTTGATCCACTAAGACAGTCTTCGTGTGTCGTGACTTGCTGGATAGTCTCTGTTAGATGGCCTTGCTGCCTTACTGGATTCCGCCGGTGGGGCAACATCAAGTCCATCTCTAACGCTTGAGGGAGGCCCCCTGGTTGGGTTGCCACGGGACAGCTTGCGGGCTGCAATGGGGCTGCGTGTGTGCCTATGTCAAGGCAGCTGCAATACCGCGAAGGAGCCGCTGCCTAGTCGCTCGCGCAACCTCAGGCGTAGATGGGTCCTGATCAAGATGTGCTCTTGCTGCCAGGATCCAGATGCAAGTCAGGTGAGCAGATAGTCGCTGGTTCTACATATTGTCACTAGTGCTCCTTGTCAAGTGGCATGGCAACAGTGTAGGACTCCAGTCCGATTGTTTAATACTGCAGGGGTGGTAGTGTTGACGCGCTTGACCTGGGCTGGCATGGTGGAGTTGCCATCTGCGTGGTAAACCTGGACGACAGATGGTGATGACTCGCCTGGATGATTGCAGGCCTTCTTTCTTGAGTCATCTATAACCAGGAGTGATGGAGGCCAGGCTTCCCTTTCTTCATTCATAGAGGCCTTCTTGGGCCCGGATGTTTTGGGTTGCTGAGCCGTCGGTGACTGTGTCTGGATAGACACGCTGAGAAGCGTGAGTCAGGGTCTCTGTTTGTGCATGCTTGCAGCTTACTTTCGGGTCTCCACTTCATTCTCATGTCTTGTCACCTTGGTAGCTTGCTGCTTGTTTGTCTCGATGTGCTCCATCAGCAGCTCGAGTCATCATGAACGTGTCTGCTTTCAGACCTTTTCAGAGTTGAGGGGCTCCTCCTTTCTGCGGGCCTTGTAGGGGTTGACAATCTTCTTCAGCAGAGGGAGGAGAACAGTCTTTATTCCTTCCTGAGGCAATTAAGATGTTTGTGCTGCCCCAGGGGGGCCGTGGCTACAGTTCAGGTTCACTGTTTGTTGCCTGCCAGTCACACTCTTCCAGTGTCAGCCATTTTGGGCAGAGGCACGAGCTGGAAGCCTCCAACTTGGACCTCTTGTCCTTGTTGTTTCTGCCGCTGCAGGCTCTGAGTGAAAGCACCACAGACCTCACTTGCAGTCTCTTTGGCATATTCATTGAGGCTGAAGTCGCGGAGACACTGCAGGCACTGTAAAAAAAGCGCAGGAGACAAACCAGTCTGTTTTCTTTCTTGGAGTAGCTGCAGTGGAACACTAGGGGTCATGCAGAACATGGCGCACCTCATAGTGCGGTGATGGCAGAAGGTCCTGACTTGTGCTGAAAAGGCCTCCTTTTCCGCTGTGTGGATGGAGGCAAATCTGCTTCTGCATGGACTTGGACAGATGAGGCGGACTCGAGAGATCCTATGTGCCCTTTATTTTCTCGGTGCTGCGGCAACCAATTATAGACGTAATGCTGAATGAATCATGCATTCACCTCCCAGTCAAGAGATCTGGGTTAAATCCATCGTTCTTTTGTTCACTATGCCACCCCAGTTTGGACCCAGCCATATGCAAATCAGTCTTGACCCTGTTCCTCTTTGGAACGGTCCAGCCCGAAATGCCAAGCCGGGTCCTCCCTGGACCGGAAACCATTATCCTGGGAATAGTTCAGGGTAACACCCCTAATCAGCCAGCCTAGTTTAAATTCAGTGGCACGGCGAGCAAGAGACCCACATCTGGGCATACCCATCCCACTTAGGGCGAAAAGTGTTGCTGCAACAAATGATGGACATGATGTTGAATGAATCAGACATTCATCCCCAGTCAAGAGATCTGGGTTAAATACATTATTCTATTGCTCACTACGCCACACCAATTTGGACCCAGCCATATGCAAATCAGTCTTGACCCTCAACCTCATGGGAACAGTCCAGCCCGAACTGCCAAGCTGGGTCCTCCCTGGAGCGGAAACAAGCATCCTGGGAATGGTTTCGGGGTAACAGCCCTCATCAGCCTGGCTAACTTGAACCCAGTGGCACAGCAAGCAAGGGACCCACGTCTGGGCATGCCTATCCTACTCAGGGGGCAAAAAGTGCTGCGGCAACAAATGAAGGACGGAATGCTGAATGAATCAGACATTCACCCCCACTCAAGAGATCTAGGTTAAATCCATCATTCTTTTGCTCACTACTCCACCCCAGTTTATAACCAGCCATATGCAAATCAGTGTTGACCCAGTTCCTCGTGGGAACAATCCAGCCTGAACTGCCAAGCTGGGTTCTCCCTGGACCGGAAACAAGCATCCTGGGAATGCTTTCGGGGTACCGCCCCTCATCAGCCTTGCTAGCTTGAATCAAGTGGCACAGCGAGCAAGGAGCCCACGTCTGGGCATACCCATCCTTCTTAGGGCGAAAAGTGCTGCAGCAACAAATGATGGACGGAATGCTGAATGAATCAGACATTCACCCCCAATTAAGAGATCTGGGTGAAATCCATTGTTCTTTTGCTCACTATGCCACCCCAGTTTGGACCCAGCCATATGCAAATCAGTCTTGACCCTCTTCCTTGTAGGAACAGTCCAGCCCGAACTGCCAAGCTGGGTCCTCCCTGGACCGAAAACAAGCATCCTGGGACCGGTTTCAGGGTAACACTCCTCATCAGCCAGGCTAGTTTGAATCCAGTGGCACAGCGAGCAAGGGGCCCACTTCTAGGCGTACCCATCCCACTTAGGGCAATAAGTGCTGCTGCAACAAATAATAGACGGAATGCTGAATGAATCAGACATTCACCCCCAGTCAAAAGATCTGGGTTAAATCCATTGTTCTTTTGCTCACTACTCCACCCGTTTAGACCCAGCCATATGCAAATCAATCTTGACCCTGTTCCTGAAGGGACCCAGACTGGGGGTAAATGTTTGATTCATTCAGCATTCCATACATCATTTGTTGCCGCAGCATTTTCGCCCTAAGTGGGATGGGTATGCCCAGATTTGGGTTCCAGAGAGGACCCAGCTCGGCTGTTCAGGCTGAACTGTTCCCATGAGGAGCAGGGTCAAGACTGATTGGCATATGACTGAGTCCAAACTGGGGTGGCATAGTGAGCAAAAGAACGATGGATTTAACCCACATATTTTATCTGGGGGTGAATGTTTGGTTCATTCAGCATTCCGTCCATCATTTGCTGCCGCATCACTTTTCGCCCTAAGTGGGATGTGTATGCCCAGACGTGGGTCCCTTGCAGGTTGTGTCATTGGATTCCACTTAGCCTGGCTGATGAGGGATTTTACCCCAAAACCAGTCCCAGGATGCTTGTTTCCGGTCCAAGGAGGACCCGGCTCGGCAGTTCGGGCTGGACTGTTCCCATGAGGAGCAGGGTCCAAACAGATTTGCATATGGCTGGGTCCATACTGGGGTGGCGTAGTGAGCAAAAGAACGATGGATTTAACCCAGATCTCATGACTGGAGGTGAATGTTTGATTCATTCAGCATTCCGTCCATCAATTGTTGCCGCAGCACGTTTCGCCCTAAGTGCGATGGGTATGCCCAGATGTGGGTCCCTTGATAGCTGTGCTACTGGATTCATGCTAGCCTGGCTGATGAGGGGTGTTACCCTGAAACCGGTCCCATTCAGCATTCCGTCTGTCATTTGTTGCTGCAGCACTTTTCACCCTAAGTTGGATGGTTATGCCCAGATGTGGGTCCTTTGCTTGCTGTACTATTGGATTCAAGCTAGCCTGGCTGATGAGGGGTGTTACACTGAAACCAGTCCTAGGATAATTGTTTCCGGTCCAGGGAGGACCTGGCTTGGCAGTTCAGGCTGGACTGTTCCCATGAGGAGTAGGGTCAAGACTGATTTGCATTTGACTGGGTCCAAACTGGGGTGGGTAGTGAGCAAAAGAACGATGGATTTAACTCAGATCTCTTTACTGGGGGTGAATGTTTGATTCATTCAGCATTCCGTCCAATATTTGTTGCTGCAGCACTTTTTGCCCTAAGTGGCTAGGGTAAGCCCAAACGTGGGTCCCTTGCTCGCTGTGCCTCTGGATTCAAGCTAGTCTGGCTGATGAGGGGTGTTACCCCGAATCCGGTCCCAAGAGGCTTGTGTACGGTCCAGGGAGGACCCGGCTTAGCAGTTTGGGCTGGACTATTCTCTTGAGGAGCAGGGTCAAGACTGATTTTCATATGGTTGGTTCCAAACTGGGGTGGCGTAGTGAGGAAAAGAACGGTGGATTTAACTCAGATTTCTTGACTGGGGATGAGTGTTTGATTCATTCAGCATTCCATCCATCATTTGCTGCTGCTGCACTTTTCACCCTAAGTGGGATGGGTATGCCCATACGTGGGTCCCTTGCTCTCGGTGCCACTGAATTCATGCTAGCCTGGCTGATGAGGGGTGTTACCCAGAGACCGGTCCCAGGATGCTTGTTTCAGATCCAGGGAGGACCCGGCTGGGCAGCTCGGGCTGGACTGTTTCCATGAGGAGCACAGTCCAGATTGATTTCTATATGGCTGGGTCCAAACTGGGGTGGCGTAGTGAGCAAAAGAACGATGGATTTAACCTAGATCTCTTGACTGGGGGTGAATGTTTGGTTCATTCAGCATTCCGTCCATCATTTGCTGCCGCAGCACTTTTCGCACTAAGTGGGATGTGTATGCCCAGACATGGGTCCATTGCACGTTGTGTCATTGGATTCAAGCTAGCCTGGCTGATGAGGGGTTTTACCCCGAAACCGGTCCCAGGATGCTTGTTTCCGGTCCAAGGAGGACCCAGCTCGGCAGTTCGGGCTGGACTGTTCCCATGAGAAGCAGGGTCCAAACTGATTTGCATATGGCTGGGTTCAAACTGGGGTGGCGTAGTGAGCAAAAGAACGATGGATTTTACCCAGATCTCTTGACTGGGGGTGAATGTTTGATTCATTCAGCATTCCGTCCATCAATTGTTGCTGCAGCACTTTTCGCCCTAAGTGGGATTGGTATGCCCAGATGTGGGTCCCTTGCTAGCTGTGCTACTGGATTCATGCTAGCCTGGCTGATGAGGGGTGTTACCCTGAAACAGGTCCCATTCAGCATTCGGTCTATCATTTGTTGCTGCAGCACTTTTCGCCCTAAGTTTATTGTTATGCCCAGACGTGGGTCCCTTGCTCACTCTACTACTGGATTCAAGCTAGCCTGGATAATGAGGGGTGTTACCCTGAAACCGATCCCAGGATGCTTGTTTCTGGCCAAGGGTGGACCCGACTTGGCAGTTCGGGCTGAACTGTTCCCATGAGGAGTATAGTCAAGACTGATTTGCATATGACTGGGTCCAAACTGGGGTGGGTAGTGAGCAAAGAACAATGGATTTAACTCAGATCTCTTTACTGGGGGTGAATGTTTGATTCATTCAGCATTCCGTCCAATATTTGTAGCCGCAGCACTTTTTGCCCTAAGTGGCATGGGTAAGCCCAAACATGGGTAACTTGAACGCTGTGCCCCTGGATTCAAGCTGGTCTGTCTGATGAGGGGTGTTACCCCGAATCCGGTCCCAAGAGTCTTGTGTACGGTCCAGGGAGGATCCAGCTCGGCAGTTCAAGCTGGACTATTCCCATGAGGTGCAGGGTCAAGACTGATTAGCACACAGTTGGTTCCAAACTGGGGTGGCGTAGTGAGCAAAAGAGTGGTGGATTTAACTCAGATTTCTAGACTGAGGTTGAGTGTTTGATTCATTCAGCATTCCACCCATCATTTGTTGCTGCAGTGGGATGGGTATGCCCATATGTGGGTCCCTTGCTTTCTGTGCCACTGAATTCAAGCTAGCCAGGCTGATGAGGGGTGTTACCCCGAGACCACTCCCAGGATGCTTGTTTCTGGTCCAGGGAGGACCCGGCTCGGCAGCTCGGGATGGACCGTTCCCATGAGGAGCACAGTCCAGACTGATTTGCATGGCTGGGTCCAAACTGGGGTGGCGTAGTGAGCAAAAGAACGATAGATTTAACCTAGATCTCTTGACTGGGGGTGAATGTTTGATTCATTCAGCATTCCGTCCATCATTTGTTGCCGCAGCACTTTTCGCCTTAAGTGGGATGGGTATGCCCATATGTGGGTCCCTTGCTAGCTGTTCTACTGGATTCATGCTAGCCTGGTTGATGAGGGGTGTTACCCTGAAACAGGTTCAAAGAAGCTTATTTCCGGTCCAGGGAGGACCTGGCTCAGTAGTTGGGGCTGGACTGTTCCCATGAGGAGCAGGGTCAAGGACTAGAAATTTTCCAAAGACTAGGCCCAATTTCCATTACCCAACAAGTCCCTTCACGCTGGGTTAGTGTAATTCCAAAGACTATACCAAACTTACCAATCTCCAATAATGAACTCACATTTCTGATATACCAAAACATTGGCGATGTAATCTTTATATAGTTGATTACATTTGGCAAATCAATACTCTGGAATGAATCACTCCTAATAAAGACAGACTCATTTATAAATTTATAATGTTTATCTAAATAATGTGAAATAAATGCTCTTTAGTACAACATACAGCATGAATCATAGATCGTCACAAGGAGAACAATATCAGAAGAGAAAATGACAAATTCACATCAATGACAATGCATAAAGGAGTGGATAGGCAAAGAGACAAAAGATTCAAAGACAAAATACATTTGCAAATAATTATGCAAATTCGGATTTCAGACTATACTAACCCAAATAGAAAATAAGGAAATCTACTCTCTGGCCATGAGAGCAGCAAGGCCCCTCAAGAAGATTTGAAGAGGCAAAGACTAAGTCAGGAATCAGTAGGCAGGAAACAGAACAGCAAAATCGACGACAGCGACGATCTCCCAACAGTCTCACGAGTCAGTCTCCTAACCCCTCCCACCAGGCACCTCAATTATACCCTAAAACCCAAATGTCCAACTCACACATGTATCCAACTAAGGGTTTTCTTCACATTTGATTGGTTAAGGAAGGGGGTGTATAGTCACACCACTTTCAGCATGTCAGCCTTACTAAATGTCCCATTGTTTTGTTTAATGGATGACATAAACTTCCATCCCAGGAAATACAAATTCGAGTCACCGTCACTTTTCTCTTTCTCTACTCGGACAAAGTTGCAAACTTTGTATATCTTTTGTGCAGTTCGCGCCTCTGCAGAGGAAGCTTCCCTCTGTTGTCGCATTGTTCTTTCATACACATTTTGGCAGGCACTCAGGATTCGAAGGACAGAATAATGTTCCACCTTCTTCTTCATGCTCGTTTTTCATCATTTAAATGCTTTTTATTTCCCGAAGACTCCTTGACCCATTATTTGCCATGCAGAAATAGGGAACCATACTTCTATAAAACAAAACAGGCATTATTATTCACTCATAATGCTTTTTCTCTACGCACCAACCCAATGCAGCATTTATCCCTGCGCAACCCATATTAATTATTACCTTTTCCTAGCAGACGTTAATAACGTGCACAAAAGCAGCATTAATCCTTTTTATTTTCGTTAGTCAAAAAGCATTTGCGGCCTAGTTTAGTACTTTAGTATGCGCTTGCGCAGTAGCATTTTCCCTCATGTTAGCCCTTCTCCCGCATAATTTTCACTGCACACGGTTAGTAAATGTTACTGAGGGTTCAATCCGAGCAGGTTTTATTTTTGCGAAAACCCTGCTCCAGCAATCCCCCCTTGGATGGCGTTTTAAGCCATCACCAAAATACCCATCAATACAAGTTGTCACTTATCAGAAAGCAGATGTTCTTTCTCGTTTTATCATTATTCCATCTAGATCCTTCATGACTTCATAATAATTTCCTTTCATATCCTCTAATCCTATTTCTTCTCTCTCTTTCTTGCTTTTCGCTTATTATCAGATGAATCTCTTTTGCATCTACAACAATTATAGATCAAAAAAATCAATAGTATTGCTGTAGCCACTGCAATAAAAGGAGTTAGTATCCACCCTAATACACTATTTCCAAAGGTAGAAAACCAATTACCCATAGAAGAAAAACTCTTACCAAGTATCTCCCAAGCACCGTCAACCTTCAATTCAGACAAATCTTGATGAAGATTTGTAATATTCTTTGATATACCCCTCAAGATTCTTACTCTTATCAGGGATATAAGTTGTATTTTCAACATATTGCAGACTCCACCCTCTTTAGCCAATAATAAATCAAGGGCAAGTCGATTTTTTAAAACCATAGACCTAATTGCAACCATTTCAGTATCAACCATTAAAAACCCACCAGCAGTGTCTGTTGATAAACGATCAACCACTGTGGACAATTTTCTAATTTTGTGTGAATTTAGAATAACTCCAACTGAAGGTGCATCAATGCTCCAAAAACATCCCCAATTATTTCTGAAAAACTCGCTCTCTTATTACGTATTAGTCCATTCTTATTCATTGATTCTATGATTCTTATCCATATAATATATCTTCGGAAATACTATGGCTAAATAACCACGACCATACCAATGTGCAGGCAACCTATAGTAGGCATTCTTACCACACACATAATAAATTCCTGGAAAGACAGGATCAGTTCCTCCTTTTATTCCCCATCCTCCCGTAATTAGAAAGGTATGATCACATTCACTAGAACCAAGGAAATAATTATTATAATCAGTCTTTTGTCTAAGCAAACAAAGCTTCCCTTTATGATACCAGTCTAGGGCCATGGCAGCGTAAGTCTCGCCCTTCTTGTAATGTTCTTCTCTGAAAACCCATGTAGGTACATGAGACTTTTGCTCAGCAGCTTTTCTCTGAAAATCTTGTCTTCTATCTTCAACCATGTTAATAAATTCTATTTCTTCAAATCGTAATCTACAGGTTAAATTGTGTCTATATGCATATACTGTATCTATTATCTGTGTAGAATGAAAAAACTCTCCCATGTATTCTGCATTTCTAGCACTATTTATTTTATTCATATTCTTTCTAATAGGAATTTCTGAAAATACTAAATCAATGTTAGAATAGTAATACTGCAAACTTCCCTTCTCGTAGAACAGACTGGTTAGTACATTACAAGACACACCATATGTTAAAGGTAGGTGATGATAAGTCACCCTCTCTGAGACAGACGACGGTAATTGCATGCACACGTAACAATCTCTCGCATCCATTATATCCACATATTCATAAAGTAGCTTCGTGAAAACATTTAACGAGAAATCATTAATTGATTTATCATGATGATAGATGTTGTCATCTTTCATCTTCTCTAATTTAGTATGTGAATCTTCTTCTAAACTTTTAGTATCTACTTTTTCACTAATCACACCATTAGTATTATTTTTGTGATTAGTTACCATTAAGACAGGCACAACGACAATTAGTGTTAACCACACCAACATTAGTAGAAAAATACTAGATAATCAAACATTAATACATTTACGTTTAAAACTATGATTTTGATGTCCAGTCTCTGCTGTATTTGGCATGTCTAATGAAAAATTTGTATCAAATCTAAAAAACTAAGAAAAAAACTCAAAAATCTAATCTATAAAAATTTTGTAAGATCTATCCAAAGTAGTGTATCCTCACACTTTATGCCTTTCTCTTAACCCCCTCTTTTTTTTTTATCTTCTTCAGATCTCTGCTCTGATTTTCTGCAATTCTTTCACAGATTTTTCAACTTTCTGGATTCTACACCTTTATTTTTACACAGTTCTTTAAGGTGGTTCAAAACTGTTTCCTTCACTTTGCTCTGTACCAACGTCTTCTTTGATCTGATTTGTGTCTTCAATTTCTTCCAACACAACATATGTCCATTCTGGAGCTGTGTATTTCTTGTTTGGAACTCTTACTCTTTTCGTTTTACGAACTGACTCTTCTCCAGACTCACTTTGCTCAGTCTGATCTGGAAATTCTATTATCGTTTCAGGTGATTTTTGTTTCAGAGTGTATTTCAGTCTTTTCACTCCTTCTGGCCACACATCACCTTTTCTTGCTTTCTTTACTTGAACTGTTTCTTCAGCTTCAGTGTCAAGTTCGCAAGTTCTTTTATTCAGTCCTTTTCTCTGTTTTACTTGCTCTTGATTTTCACTCCAAACTTCTCCATTGTCACCCTCAACAGCAGTCTTACGAGACACAGTAGCTGGTGCCCACTTTATTCTACTTTTCCCCTGTTCAAGCACGTGTTCAACACTTTCAAAGTCTGTAGCTTCAGGTTCTTCAGCTTCTGGCTCTTATCGTCTCTCCACCAGTTGCTGCTCTTCTTCTTGTCTTTCAAGTGGACTTGGGACTCTTCTTGTATGACTTGCGTGTATCCAATTCGGCAAGCCACCACACTTTACTGCTGTCGTCTAGGTTCCAAACATGACTTTCTCACATGTTTCTTCACCAGGATCCACTCACCTGGACTTAAATCATGTGCTTGCTCCTGTTGTGTTGTGGTTGCAATTTCTCCAACCTGATGAGACACAGAACGCACCACATCAGCCAATCCTTTGCAATAATCAAGCACTAGATCATCAGTAATATTCATCAGTTGATTTGCTGGTACAATCAGCTGTCTCATTGCTCTCCCCTTTATAATTTCATGAGGGGATAATCCAGTCTTTTTATCAGGAATGCTTCTCAAACTCATTAACACCAAGGGTAAAGCATCTGGCCATTTCAGTGTTGTGGATGCACACACTTTTGACAATCTGGACTTAATAGTGCCATTAATTTGCTCGACCACACCTGAGGCTTCTTGCCGATAGGCACAATGCAGCTTTTGCTCAATTTGTAATGCTGCGCAAATCATCGGAATTATTTCATTATTAAAATGAGAATCTCTATCTGTTTCTAAAGAGACTGGAAATCCAAATCTATGAATTATTTCTCTCAAAAGCAATTTAGCAACTGTTAGACTATCATTTCTTCTTGTCGGATAAGCCTCTACCCAACGAGAAAACAGACAAGCAACAACCAACACATATTTCAGTCCATTACAAGGAGGGAGCTCGATAAAGTCAGCCTGCAACCTAGTAAAAGGTCTGGCTGCTTTCCCAATTCGGCCCCACTGTTTTTCTGCCTGGGTTCTGCTGCTGGCACACTACGCACCTTTGGCATAGACTCTCTGCAATAACCCTAAACTTGGGGTTATACCATGACTGCTTGAAGAGTCTAATCATTGCATCTCTTCCCACATGTGTAATTCCGTGGTACATCCTGGCTATTTGGGAAAGTAAACAATCTGGCATCACCACTCTGTCTTCTGTATACACCCATATTTCATCATCAGATCTCCTTACACAACCTGATTTAATCCAAAATTCTTTTTCTTCTTCACTAGCTTCCTCCTGCAACTGTCTAATTTCATCCCACGTTTCAATAGTAGAGAACATCAAGTGACAATTTGTATTTTTCTTCTCTGTTCCTTTATTAATTGAGACCCTGTGGACAGTTTTTAACATCACTTTCACTGCACCACTTTGCACTCATAAAATCCTGCTCCGCTGTAATTCAGGCATCGTAGCACACCCGAGGTGCACTCGGCACCTTGGGTGGGACCCGATGATGAAGCATGCCACCAACTAGGTTGATGGGTGAGGGTTTTCATAAAAAACCGAATGGTTTCCCACACAACAAGCTTCAAGAGTGTGAGCCAGTTCTTCTTGATTAGAATAAAAATAAACCTTTATTAATTGAGACTGAATTTAGTGCACAGAAACGAGCCACTTGGTCAGCGTATCTGTTTCCACTGGTCACATAGTCATTTCCTGATCTATGTGCCGGACATTTAACCACTGCAATTTCCTTGGGCAATTGTATTGCATTCAACAATTCTTTTACATCTTTACTGTTCCTAATCGGTGATCCTGAAGAAGTCAGAAATCCACATTGCATCCACAATTGACCAAAGTCATGCACCACCCCAAAACCATATTGACTGTCCGTAAATATGGTTATTCTCAGGTTTTTGCCAATTATACACGCCCTGGTCAAACCGACCAACTCAGAAATTTGTGCGGAATTTATCCCTTTTAGACAAGATGCTTCAAGAACCATAGCCACTGTACATACAGCATACGAAGCACGCAGTGCACCTTTTTCATCCCTCATACAGGAACCATCACACAATCTGACTCTGACAACGGTACATCTTTTATGTCAGATCTTGGCTTTGTACACAATTCTGTCACATCCAGACAATCATGGTCTGCTTCATCTTTCACTTCTTCACAACTTGAACTCGGCAACAAAGTCGCTAGGTTCAATGTAGTGCATCTTGTTACTGTCACATTTTCAGCACCCAAGATCACTCTTTCATATCTGGTCAAACGACTACTTGTCATGCGCTGAGTCCTAGTACGAGTCAGCAAAATCTCAATAGAATGTGGCACATACACTCTCACTGGATGTCCCATTACAATCGACTCACTATGCTCCAGACTCACACAAGTTGCAGCCACTGCTTTCAAACAACCTGGCAATGCTGCAGCCACCGAATGTAAAGTAGCAGAAAAATATGCCACTGGTCGACGTGCCATTCCATGTGTTTGTGTCAGGACGAAAAGTGCACACCCATCTCTCTCACAACAGAACAATGCAAACTCTTTACCATAATCTGGCATTCCCGATGCGGGCGCACGACATAGACTATCTCGCAATTCCATGAAAGCCTTCATGCTTTCTACATCCAACTGAATGGGATCAGCTACATCTTTGTGAGTCAATCTCTGTAATGGCTTAGCTGTCAAATAAAAACCACTAATCCACTGTCTACAGCAGAGGTCTTCAATCTGTGGGGAGCGACCCCCAGGGGGGCCGTGGAGTCCTGGAAAGGGGGTCGCGCATTCCCCAACCTCACTTGTGCCTGGAATCCAAAACGTTTGCTTTCGTCTAGGAAAAAGATGGCTAATATTGATTGTTAAAATGCTCCAGCTGAGTGTCCTGTGCTGTGAAAAGTTTTCGTGCCAGGGTGCCTGGTCGCCTGAAAGAAATGCAAATGTGCCCTGTTAGTTAATCTGCAAGTTTAAAGGGTGCTTGGGACCCGTGAATCGTTACAAGCTTTGTGATGATAAAGATTTGTATTATTTTTAGTGGTAGTGCAAAGCGTTAACAACTGGCCTGTGAAGTGCTTGCTTTTATTCATAACTGTATTTACACAGCTCTTAGTACCTGTGAGAAGTTGGCCTGGTATATGCTGTTCACTACTTAAAGTGGACACCTTGCACCAGGGCAAATCGACTCTTATGGTAGATAGGTTTAAGACAACCTTTTAAAGAAAGCTATCCTAGTGGTAGCTGTGGAGAGCAGCCTTCAGGCTAAGTCTCGAAGGAATGTAAAGCAGCTTGTTTTACCATATAATCTCTTGAATCACCAAATGAAAAGACACCACACAGGTATATATATCAAATATATATGTATTTATTTCTAAATAACTCTCTACTAATCTCTTTATGAGATTAGAAGACAAACATATGCACAAATCAACGTTTCACAATAAGTTAAGCACAAAATATGGCTGGGGCCCTAGGGCGTACCAGACCATATACTAAGTAAGAGACTTAGGGACAACGACTTGCAGGGAGACAAGGCCTAGGGCCTTCAGAAGTGCTGGGGCCTCACGAAACCACCCAAGGCAGGTAAGTAAAGGACCCACGGGGGACGCGTGCAGTGTGGATACACAGGCGCGGATCGCCGTTGACTTCAATGGGGCAAGTCGCGGTTGGAAATAAAGAGTTTTAGGATACTTCGGGAGAACCTACAAGCAAGTCACTTACAGGGTAAGTAGTTCTAGGGCCCACACCCACAGGAGCACCGTAGTGCTGGAGTTACCTCACCCAGGGAAGCCGGGTGCATAGGTGTCCTTTGGTGTCGGGTCGCGGCGTCGTTTTCAATGGCGAACAAAGAAGACTTGCTGCTTGCGGGAGCTGAAGAAGTGTCCGGTGGAATCCAAGCCTGGATTCTGAAGAAGGATGACCTGAAAGCAGAGGGGACAGTGTTCAAAGTCACTTGGCAGTGACCCGGGGCAAGGAAGATGGATGCCCACCGTCGTCGGTTGATTCAGGTCGGTTGCGGGTGCCTTGACTCTTCAGCCACGTGGTCCAGGAGGTGTCGACGACGACCAGGAGCTGGATTCGGTGGGTCCCTCGACGTCTGCAGCTGACTGCGGTGTCGGCAACTCGATTGGAGCCAACAAGCCTTGGCAGCAGCAAGTCTCGGGGAGATGAAGAAAAGTCGATGGCACAGACCAGCAAGGTCTGAGGGACTCACCCAGCGAGGGTAAGTCAGGGCAGGCCTGGAGCAACCAGGGGAGCCCTTTGGTTTCTTTAAGAAGTCTTCTGGGGACCCACAAGCCGGCGGGCAAGGGATCGCGAAGACACCTCGGGCGGAATCACTCAACAGGGGCCCACGGTCACTCGGGACGGTGTAGGCCTCTGATCTTCGGAGGGATTCCTGCTGGAGGTCGGGACCACACGTGGTCCAAAGCACAAGTTCGTAGAACGTTGTGAAGGGGTTGCACTCGACAATAGTGCACGGTACCCAGGGGTCGCGGTTCCTCGTTACTCGTGGGGTCCACTTGCCTCAGCTTCGCTGGGGACTCACGATGGCCTGGGAGAGGTCAGGAAATCCACTTCTTGGGCTGCAGGGACTTCGGACTCCGGCGGGAGCGGCGTAGTTTGCGACCGTCGTTGTCGTTTTTGGTGCCTGCCAAGCAGGGGAGTCACTCCTTGACTCCAAGGGAGATTCTTCTGTCTTCCAAAGGTAGTGGAACGTCGAAGGGCCAGGATTCTTCTGTAGAGCGTCGTCCAGGGGTTATCTGCTTTGCAATGGCAAGGTTCCCCCTCTTATACTAAAAGAGGGGATGGACTAGCTCTATGACCCCACCTATGGGAGGGTCAAGGGAGGGGTGGCTACACCCACTTCCCTTTGTCCAGTTTCGCGCCAGAGCAGGGGCAGGTAGCCCCTGAGCTGGTTTGAACTGGCATATGCACAGAGGAGCCTTCTGCTCCCCCAGTGCAGGACTTCAAAGCACTCTAAGAGTGCACCCACCCAGCCCCAATACACTAAACCCTGTCTGGGAGGTGGTCACACCTCCCTGTGACAGGATGCCTATTGTTGGGCTTCCTCCACTGTGAGTTTCGGTCATCAGCAGGAGGGCAGCCCAGTGTCTGTGACTGGTGGCATCCATTTTGTGATGCCAGGGCTCTTTAGGATTCTACCGCGTTTCCACAGCAGGTACATGTCTTATCCCTCTAGAAGGGTGGAATGCTACCCCCGCCGCCAAGATTGGCGGGGGGTAGTATTCCAAGATGTTTGACACCAAACACGACATGTTTTGATGCAGCCATTCCAAAGTTAGCATTTTACCGCGAGGATATAATGCACTTAAGAGTATATGGTTTAACCGCATCCACAAACAGCCCCAGAGAATAGACTCTGAGAGCTGCAGGGGGCCCTGCTCAAGCAGAGGCACCCCCTCACATAGAAGCCAAGCACCCTGCCCTCCAGGATTGATAGGGCCTGCCTTAGGGGTGACTGATAGGTTTATATGTGTGTGCAGGAGAGATATAGGAAACCTATATCTCAGTGAGGGGTGCTAGCACCACCTCACCCAGGCTGCAGTAGCAGGCCTGTGGTGTCAGATTTAGTCTGCTTCCCAGGGGTGGCATAATACATGCTGCAGCCCCTGGTAGGCCTGTGAAGTACCTATGCCCTTGGCACCTAAGGTACCATATACTAGGGACTCATAAGGCACCACAGTATCCAATCACTAGTGCACCTAGAGTGCACTCCATGTCATTTAGAGAGAGCAGATAGACTGGGGCCCTGAATAGCAGGGTCCCAGTCCAACTAAGTCATAAACCAGCAAAACACCAGGAAAAAAGTGGGGGCAACCATATAGTCAGATTCCACCTTCCTACATAACCCCCCCAAACGAAAGGAGATAAGGCTAACCTTGACCAGTTGAGCCTTTATTGATTAAGTGGCCATATAAGGAAGCACCTGCACTAGCATGGTTGCCCCCTGTCTTATGGTCCACTAAGCAATCCCTCACCCTAAGGGTATGAGAGGGTCTCCACCATGGGGAATCACTACCTCTGGTGTGCTTTGGTAAAGTACAAGGCTGGTGGGGTGTCTGAGTAGGGAAGTGAGGCCCTAGGAAGGTTGGCCTCAGCTTCCTCAGATCACTGGTCACCATGTATGCCTGTCTTTCCATGACTGAGTGGTACTCTGCTCTAAGGGTCAACCTTTGACTGCCTACAGCCGGGGTTGGGTCCCTTTGGGTGGAACACTGGAGGGACATGGCATGTTTGGAACCTTTTGGTCCCAGGTTTGCCCTTGCCTAACAGAGTCCTTCTGGGGGAGGTCCCTACATAAAGGTATGGGGGATCCCTCAGTGGGTTGAGGAATTTCTACCTGGCTAGGGCTACTAGCCTGGGTGCCCCTAATCTGCTGATGGGGGGTTCCTCTGGACAGGGGGCCCTGGGGGTCCACTGACCTCCCTGACCTCTGCAGCCCTGGGCTGACTGAGGCAGGGTAGAGAGGGGCAGGTTACCTGCTCCAGACTGGGTACCACCTTGTAAGGGTCCTCTGCCATCAGGGGGGTGGCCAGGCCAGGCCTGACTACCTCTGTGGCAGTTCCTTCACTAGGGGTAGGGTCAGTTCCCTGAGGAGGCTGACCCTTACCTACTGTCTGGAGGGAAGAAGACTTTTCTTCAACCCTTGTGCTCTCTTCTGGGGGAGAGTGGGCCATTCTTCCAGGCTCCATCTCTCCAAAATCTTGGGCTGGGGCTGTGGCCATCACAGCCCCACTAACCTTACAGGGACACCCAACATCCTCAGATGGGTTTGGTGTTCAATTTCAGCCCAGGCTGAAATTTCCAGATCATTGCCCATCAGGCAATCTACAGGTAAGGTTGGGGACACTGCCACTCTTTTTGGGCCTGTGACCCCCTCCCAGCTGAGATTGACTATGGCCATGGGGTGATCTGTTCTGACACCATCAATGTTGGTCACCTGGTATTTAAACTCAGGTAAAAGCTGGTGAGGGGGGACTAGTTTCCCTGCCACCATGGTGACACTAGCCCCTGTGTCCCTAAATGCCACAGCTTTCTGACCATTAATTATTGGCTCCAGTCTGTACCTGCCCAATGCTGTGGGACCCACGGTAAAGGTGGCAAATCCTATACCACCATCAGAATCTGAGGAGTCTGTTGAGGGGGTCCTGTCTAAACTAGGGCCCACCTCTGTTCCTCTTGCAAAAGCACCTAACTTTTTGGGTGCACTACTCCCAACTGGAGGATTACTACTGGTAGTACCAGGAGGGGTGGTAGTAGTTGTTGGAGGAACATTTTCTTTATTGCCAATCCTGGGACAACTGGGATCAGATTTCCAGTGCCCAGGCTTTTTACAGACATGGCAATAGGGTTTCTTTTCAGGAGAGGAAGGAGTTTGGGACCCACCCCCAGAAGAGGACTTTTGGGGCCCTGTAGTGGACTTATCCTTAGATTTATCCCCACCTTTCTCTTGGGACTTGGTAGAATCTTTCTTGTGGTCACCACCCTGATTCTTAGGCCTTACTCTGGTTCTGACCCATTTGTCTGCCTTCTTTCCCAATTCTTGGGGAGAGGTCAGATCAGAGTCCACCAGGTACTGGTGTAAAGCTGGTTTTGACAATTATTAAGGATCTGTTCTCTCATCATTAGATTATAAAATCCTTTGAAATCAGTAACCCTACTGCCAACCAGCCAACCCTCCAGAGCCTTGGATGCACAATCTACAAAGTCTGTCCAGTCCTGAGTCTGTGCCTTCTGGGTATCTCTGAACTTCAACCTGTACTGCTCAGTGGTTAAGCCAAACCCATCTATCAGTGCACTCTTCAGGACCTCATAATCATCAGCATCCTCCTCTCTAACAGTGAGGAGCTTGTCTCTTCCTTTATCTGAAAAGGAGAGCCACAAGATTGCTGCCCACTGCTTTTGGGGGACCTGCTGTACTCTACAGGCCCTCTCCATAGCAGTTATCCACTTGTGGATATCATCCCCACTCTGGTAGGGAGGAACAACCTTGCTCAGGTTCCTATGGTCAGGAATATATTCTCTGCCTCTAGGGACACTGTTGCTGCCACCAGGGGGTTCTAACCCCTCTTTTCTAGAAGCTCTCTGGATCTCCAGGGCTTCCCTATCCAGTGCCAACTGCTTGGTTCTGAGGGCCACTCTGGCTTCCTCATACTGGAGCAGTTTGCACCTTCTCTCAGAGGAGGTCTCTCTTAAGGAAAAGTATGAGCTCCTCTGCTGGACAAATTCTCTGCCAGAGTGATAAGAGTGGTCAGATTCCCTGGAAGGGGATCTGTGCCTCTCCTCCTCTCTGTCAGTTCTCTTAGGGAGAATTCCTCTGTCCTTTTCAGGCCCCTTGAAGCCTGGCCCTTCAATCACAGAGTCTTGGTCATTCTGATTTTCATCATCTGACCCAGATACTATGACTGACCCACCCACTGATTCAAACCCTTTAGCTCCTAGAGCCAATCTAAGGTCATCTGCTGTCAGCAGATCTATCAGGTGTAGTGTTGAGGGACTCTGTCCTAGCCTCAGGTGTCTGTCAACACACATGGCTCTCAAGTCAGAGAAAGCCATGTCCTTATACTGAGGCTGAGTGGATCCACTGGGTCCACCCCTTAAGGACATTCTAGTGTTGTGCAGTGTTGTACTACCTACACTAGTTTGTGGCCTACTGATCCTAGCTTGAGCTGTGGAAAGGGTGTGCTATCCCTTGGCACACAGCTCTAAGTTCAGTAGAACTTATTGATACTAAGCTTGACTTTATATGTACCTTGAGTACCTATAATGGTTTTCAGTTAGTAATTCAAATAGAGATTTTCTGGTAAAACAATGGCAAGCTGGAATCCCACACGCTGCCCACCAATGTGAGAAGTTGGCCTGGTATATGCTGTTCACTAATTAAAGTGGACACCTTGCACCAGGGCAAATCGACTCTTATGGTAGATAGGTTTAAGACAACCTTTTAAAGAAAGCTATCCTAGTGGTAGCTGTGGAGAGCAGCCTTCAGGCTAAGTCTCGGAGGAATGTAAAGCAGCTTGTTTTACCATATAATCTCTTGAATCACCAAATGAAAAGACACCACACAGGTATATATATCAAATATATATGTATTTATTTCTAAATAACTCTCTACTAATCTCTTTATGAGATTAGAAGACAAACATATGCACAAATCAACGTTTCACAATAAGTTAAGCACAAAATATGGCTGGGGCCCTAGGGGCGTACCAGACCATATACTAAGTAAGAGACTTAGGGACAACGACTTGCAGGGAGACAAGGCCTAGGGCCTTCAGAAGTGCTGGGGCCTCACGAAACCACCCAAGGCAGGTAAGTAAAGGACCCACGGGGGACGCGTGCAGTGTGGATACACAGGCGCGGATCGCCGTTGACTTCAATGGGGCAAGTCGCGGTTGGAAATAAAGAGTTTTAGGATACTTCGGGAGAACCTACAAGCAAGTCACTTACAGGGTAAGTAGTTCTAGGGCCCACACCCACAGGAGCACCGTAGTGCTGGAGTTACCTCACCCAGGGAAGCCGGGTGCATAGGTGTCCTTTGGTGTCGGGTCGCGGCGTCGTTTTCAATGGCGAACAAAGAAGACTTGCTGCTTGCGGGAGCTGAAGAAGTGTCCGGTGGAATCCAAGCCTGGATTCTGAAGAAGGATGACCTGAAAGCAGAGGGGACAGTGTTCAAAGTCACTTGGCAGTGACCCGGGGCAAGGAAGATGGATGCCCACCGTCGTCGGTTGATTCAGGTCGGTTGCGGGTGCCTTGACTCTTCAGCCACGTGGTCCAGGAGGTGTCGACGACGACCAGGAGCTGGATTCGGTGGGTCCCTCGACGTCTGCAGCTGACTGCGGTGTCGGCAACTCGATTGGAGCCAACAAGCCTTGGCAGCAGCAAGTCTCGGGGAGATGAAGAAAAGTCGATGGCACAGACCAGCAAGGTCTGAGGGACTCACCCAGCGAGGGTAAGTCAGGGCAGGCCTGGAGCAACCAGGGGAGCCCTTTGGTTTCTTTAAGAAGTCTTCTGGGGACCCACAAGCCGGCGGGCAAGGGATCGCGAAGACACCTCGGGCGGAATCACTCAACAGGGGCCCACGGTCACTCAGGACGGTGTAGGCCTCTGATCTTCGGAGGGATTCCTGCTGGAGGTCGGGACCACACGTGGTCCAAAGCACAAGTTCGTAGAACGTTGTGAAGGGGTTGCACTCGACAATAGTGCACGGTACCCAGGGGTCGCGGTTCCTCGTTACTCGTGGGGTCCACTTGCCTCAGCTTCGCTGGGGACTCACGATGGCCTGGGAGAGGTCAGGAAATCCACTTCTTGGGCTGCAGGGACTTCGGACTCCGGCGGGAGCGGCGTAGTTTGCGACCGTCGTTGTCGTTTTGGTGCCTGCCAAGCAGGGAGTCACTCCTTGACTCCAAGGAGATTCTTCTGTCTTCCAAAGGTAGTGGAACGTCGAAGGGCCAGGATTCTTCTGTAGAGCGTCGTCCAGGGGTTATCTGCTTTGCAATGGCAAGGTTCCCCCTCTTATACTAAAAGAGGGGATGGACTAACTCTATGACCCCACCTATGGGAGGGTCAAGGGAGGGGTGGTTACACCCACTTCCCTTTGTCCAGTTTCGCGCCAGAGCAGGGGCAGGTAGCCCCTGAGCTGGTTTGAACTGGCATATGCACAGAGGAGCCTTCTGCTCCCCCAGTGCAGGACTTCAAAGCACTCTAAGAGTGCACCCACCCAGCCCCAATACACTAAACCCTGTCTGGGAGGTGGTCACACCTCCCTGTGACAGGATGCCTATTGTTGGGCTTCCTCCACTGTGAGTTTCGGTCATCAGCAGGAGGGCAGCCCAGTGTCTGTGACTGGTGGCATCCATTTTGTGATGCCAGGGCTCTTTAGGATTCTACCGCGTTTCCACAGCAGGTACATGTCTTATCCCTCTAGAAGGGTGGAATGCTACCCCCGCCGCCAAGATTGGCGGGGGGTAGTATTCCAAGATGTTTGACACCAAACACGACATGTTTTGATGCAGCCATTCCAAAGTTAGCATTTTACCGCGAGGATATAATGCACTTAAGAGTATATGGTTTAACCGCATCCACAAACAGCCCCAGAGAATAGACTCTGAGAGCTGCAGGGGGCCCTGCTCAAGCAGAGGCACCCCCTCACATAGAAGCCAAGCACCCTGCCCTCAGGATTGATAGGGCCTGCCTTAGGGGTGACTGATAGGTTTATATGTGTGTGCAGGAGAGATATAGGAAACCTATATCTCAGTGAGAGGTGCTAGCACCACCTCACCCAGGCTGCAGTAGCAGGCCTGTGGTGTCAGATTTAGTCTGCTTCCCAGGGGTGGCATAATACATGCTGCAGCCCCTGGTAGGCCTGTGAAGTACCTATGCCCTTGGTACCTAAGGTACCATATACTAGGGACTCATAAGGCACCACAGTATCCAATCACTAGTGCACCTAGAGTGCACTCCATGTCATTTAGAGAGAGCAGATAGACTGGGGCCCTGAATAGCAGGGTCCCAGTCCAGCTAAGTCATAAACCAGCAAAACACCAGGAAAAAAGTGGGGGCAACCATATAGTCAGATTCCACCTTCCTACAGTACCCCTAAGGAGGTGTTGAAGGGACAGTTATGTAAAAAAAACAAATTCATTACATACGCCCTGGTATTAATAAAATCTACATTTTGGAAGCACCATTTTATCGTTAAACTAATTTCACATTTTGTATCAGTCTATCTTCTACTGTGGGTAATGCAATGCACATATAAAATAATGATTTACATATTCACAGTGCTTTTTGTCACAGGCTGTCACCCTGTAGCACTAAAAATGCACAAATCACTATTCTCCACTGCACCAGCCAAGATTTAAATCTGTGGCTCTCTGGTTACACACAGACCTCTGCAGTGCATTAACTAATAGAGGTTTCATAATGTACTACAGTGCATTTCCCACTGAGTAACAACTTTTTTAAAATGTATTTTTCATTTTCGCCGCCTATTATTTTATATGTAGGTGCCTGAAAGTGAAAGACCTAAAACTTTTTTTGACTCTCCTTAGGCGCAAGCGTCTCAACCATACCTATGAGGCAGCGCAAAGTATCTCTGCATGGCTTTGCATGGCCTCATAGATATGGAGTATGGCAAAGCATCGCAAGTCACTACGTTGCCTTACTCTGCGTCAAGGAGGTGTTCCATGGGCGTTGCATGCGGGTTCCCATGGATTTTGATGCTGCCCCATATTTACAAAATCATGTAAACCTGGGGCAGCGCCAAAAACGTACGCCTCCCCAGCGCAGGCGTAACAAGGAGAAATGTTTTCATTTCTCCTCGTTTTTTCCTCTTTCCATGTGTGCTGCATTCTACAGCTCTCATAGAACGAGGAAAACACCTCTCAGGACTGTTTGTGAAAGAAGATGCCCCTTCCTGCACAAAAGCAAACCTGCCCATGTTGGTAGCAGGCAGCAATTTGTGCGCCAACGCAAGGGGAAAGGACAGGAATGCACCGTATTTCATAAATATGGTGCATTCCTGCCCTTTGAAATTGACATAGGGCAGCGCAGCAAGAAGACATGTGGTGCTGCCCTACGCCAATTCCTCATAAATGAGATCCTTTGTTTTTAGCTACACCTCAGACCACGCCCCCATGCTCACTAATCTTTGGTTTGCTAAACACTGTCTAATATGATTTCCCCACTGTAAAAATGATTTGCTGTGGGAATTGGGGTCGCTTGTGGTTGTCGATGATGAGAGTACCAGGTTCTAGAAATGTTTGTCAGAAGGGGGTCCTTACGCCTAAAAAAGTTTGACAGGGGTTTTGGCATCAAAAAGTTTGAAGACCTCTGGTCTACAGTATCCAACCATGCCCAAAAACATTTGAACTTCTTTTTGCGTTTTAGGAGGTCCCATTTGCAAGATCACAGCAATTCGATCTTGTGATACTTTTCTGACTCCCTTTTCAATTTTGTGTCCCAAATATTGAACCTCTTTTTGGCAGAATTGCAATTTTGCTGGTGACACTTTATGCCCACTACTGCCAAATGGTTCAGTAGAGCAATTGTATCTGTCACACATGCCTCTCGTGTCTTTGATGCCACCAATAGGTCATCAATGTATTGCACCAATACTGAGTCTTCTGGCATAACCAATTACTCCAGACACTTTTTCAGAATTTGATTGAAAACTAAAGGACTCTCTGTATACCCTTGAGGAACTCGGCACCATGCCAAAACACGGTCTCCGAACCGGAAAGCAAAAAGATATTGGCTATCTGGGTGCAGGGGTATCGAGAAAAACGCTTGACACAAATCAATCACCGTGAAACACTTCGCATCACAAGGGATTTGGTAAAGAATCACTGCTGGATTGGGCACTATCAGACAACAAGGTACCACAATCTTATTAACCTTACGCAAATCCTGCACAATCCTATGCTTCCCACTCGGTTTCTTAATTCCCATAATAGGTGAATTACAAGGACTCCCTAGTATCTCTCTCAAAATACCTTGCTCAATCATTTGTTCAATTACTGGAGTAACTACCTCTATAGTCTCAGGACTCATTTTATACTGTGGTGTTTTCGGAAATTCTGCACCTTGCTTAACCATGATCTGAAAAGGATCAACACCTTTTATTAATCCAATGTCTTTCCCTGAAACGTCCCACACATCAGCTGTCACTGTGTCTCTTAATTCAACAGGCAAATCACTTGTTGTAAACATAGGATACAAATCATTCACTTCTGTCCCTTGCTTCGCTAACATCATTTTAAAAGCAACATCCTCATCTGGTGTTTGGAACGCAATACCATCCGGTGTACAATAAATAGTGCAATTCATTTTGCACAGTAGGTCTCTACCTAAAAGATTCACTGGACTCGAGTCACACACCACAAACCGATGCAAATCTTTGAATTTTCCAATATGAACCTCCATTGATTTGGTCACTGGAGTCTTAATATGTTTATTTGAGACTCCTACGACTTAGATAGTTTCTCCCGAGAGGGGTAGGTTTGGAATTTCCACTGTTCTCACAGTAGAACGGGTAGCACCAGTGTCCACAAGGAATGTAATATCATTACCTTCCACTTTCCCATCCACAAAAGGACCTGACTGATCTACTTCTAGAGATGCGCCAAGCACGCACTCCCCCCCCCTCAGGCACCGTCATTGAGATGGATCTGAATCACTCTCAGAACACTGCAACCAATATTGCGAAGCCATTTGTACATTTTGATTCTTACCAACTTGTTCACTCGCGTGAAAACCAGCATCCGCACTGTATCTCTGTACTCGAGCATTCACATTATTTGGCATAGGTGCTTGAGGCACTTGTAACTGTTGTACCTGTGGTGTAACTAGCTGTTGCTGTTGTTGTTGATTCACAACCACCTCATTCTGCATCTGTTGATTGAAATTTTGAACCGTCCCATTATTTCTCAACAAAGACTTACACTCGTTCCTCCAATGTCCTAATTGGCCGCATCCATGACACGGAAATTTCTTTTTCATCTCTTCTTTATTACCCTTGCCTCTACCTTTTCCTGGTAACTGCACTTGAACACCTCCATTCGGTACAATATTCATAGGTACCTGACCATTCTGAAAATTCTGATTCTGCCCTTTCATCTGGTAACCTGTTTGCGAACCACCAACAAAATTCCCATTATTCTGTTGTACCACTTTCACCTGTGCCCACATCACTTTTTCCTTCAATTTCTTAGGTCTTGATTCAATATCATCGCTACAATACTTTGCATACCTCAGGATTTCATCCACTGTCTTATTCTGCCAACAAATCAAATGCTGCTGAATCATATTGCTAATCTCCGGTTTCAATCCGAACACAAACTTATAGACAAAATGTCCCATATCCTTGTCAGTAATACTTTCAAAACCACTATACTATTTGAACACCTGTAACAACCTCTCATAATAAGCATGTACTGATTCTTTCGATTCCTGTGTCGTCCTGTCAATCTTAACCCAATCTGTTTCATTTGGAGAAATATTGCCTTTCAAATAAGTAATCACTTGGTTATATTTTTCATCACCTCTTCTGAAGGCGCTCCTGTTTTAATATCTCTAGGATATTCATCTTTTGGCCAATCAACTGCAATCTTACATTCAGTCCATAAATCAGCTGGAACAACAATATCAAACAAGCCATCCAAATCTTTCAACAAAACATTTGAAACTTTTACAAATCTCTCTACCTGTTTATACCATTCGACAGGCTTCTCTCTCAATCTGGGGAACTCATTCGTAAAAGATAATATATCCTGTCTTGACCAAGGAATGTGAACATATCCACCACCCAGAACTTATCTCATTGGATATATCATTTCAGCAGACTGTCTCTTTTAACGGAAGTAAAGGAGAAGCAGTCACACCCTTATTCATAAGCACTTCTTCTTTCTTTCTCATCCATCTCCCTTTCCAACGTTCTACATCACCCCACTTTTTCAGAGTATTTATCAACTCCTTCATTTGCAAACGTTTTCCAGAGGCATTCAAACTCTCCAAATCTTTGCCACTTAAATCTAACCGATACGTCGTTTGCAAAGGTTTTGACTTCTCTATATCCACACCATATTCTTGTGCAGCTTCTGCCAATTTATCATGCAAATTTTTCGCTCTCAATGTAATATGCTTACACATGAATAATAACTCTTCATCCTGATATTTACTCAATCTCTCTGGACTGATTGTACCAATATTCATTTCTTCCAGATCTACTTTCAATTTCCCTAAATCCATACTTAGTTTAGATCTATTAGATGTCATTCCTCTTTTCCATTCATCCAACTCCTCTGGTGAAGGTCCCACTGAACCAGAACCCCTGATATCGAAGTTGTTTCTCTCACATTCGGCAATAATTTTCTAGGATCTATCTGAACACTTGTTTTTGGCGTTTCAATCACATTTCCATTTACTGGAAGATCGATCAATGACGTACTTGTCTCATTTGACTCTGGCTCACTAACATTCCTAACACCATTCACTGGAACTGTCAATGCATGTACTCTTGAAATATTTTGACCCTCACTATACAATGGAACTATAGGACCAATCGTTACTGGAACTGACAATGCTTCTGCATTTAAACTCATCTGATTAATTTTCTGAGTCAATTCTTCTTTTGCTCTATTAAGCATCTCAATCTCTTTTTCCTGTGATATTCGGGTAACCTGTGAAACCTGTGAAATTTGGGGAACTTCTATTTCAATTAATGGTGCACTTGGAGTAGTCCCATCCGGGCTCTCCTGATACGGTGGAGGTCTTTTCAATAACATCTCTTCTAGCAACTCATCATCAATTTCATTCGGATCCATATCTAATTCTGAAGTTTCTATATTATTCTTTTTCTCTTTACATTTTCCACCAGCTTGATCAACCATTACTGGATATAATCCATCTAGAATTACATCTCTCCTCCATCTCTTCATTTGAGCATCCCACTTGGCCTCTGAAATCCATCTTATTGTATTCTTGTATTTCAATCCATTCCTGTCTCTCTCCCTTCTGTACCCTTCATACTCCCATTCCTCAAGCGCCTCATACTGCATAGGTCTAGGATTTGGTTTCAAGGAATTCATCTGTCTTCTCAAATTCTCCAAAGTTTTCACATTAAATGTACCATGCTCTGGGAAAGCTAACACTCCATCATCCTCTGTATATTTTACCCAATTCTCCAACCATGTACAGGTATGATACCCACGCTCCAACATCATAAAAGAAGCAGGCGATCTTGGAGGAGGTACAGGAATTCCCTCTCTAATCACAATCGGTTTATCCTTTTTAAAGAAACCCTGAATCGCTTTAATCAACTTCATTTCACACTCTCTTCTCTCTTCGCTAACTATTTCGGAAAACCAAAGAAATCCTTCCGTAATTCCCCTCACCCTATTGGCTCACGCTCATCCAATAGCAGCGCTACTCACACCAACCAACAAATTATAGCACAATATACGCCCGCTATTCTGACCAATACCAGCGCAGCTTTTGTGACGTCAGTATAACTCCTACTACTGACCCCTCCTTTGCAAAAAAATATTACGGCAATGTAAAACAAGGTTTTTCTAACTAGATTCTTATTAGAAACGACACAAAACAGTACCTTTGTCTGCTCCACTAATAAAGAGATAGTTCAATTACTCCAATAGATTCCTTTTACTTCCAGTAAAATAACGACCAGTGTCACTCTACTCCCAAACAAGCGAAAAGAGGTCTTGGTACTCCTCTGGGGATAAGGCCAAAGTTTCGGAAGAGGACTTTTAGGAAAGAGGTCTTGGTACTCCTTTGGGGATAAGGCCAGAGTTTCGGAAGCGGACTTTCCACTATTTCATACACTTTCCTTACAACAGAGTAAGTCCCTAAAATAACATCAACAGCATTTCACTGTTCGATATTACAACAACAGACAAAGAACTTCCAGTGTGATATTTCTCCACACTATGACTATGCCACAACGGCTTAAATTAACATCCCGGGATCTTAGGCAACTCCGTACCCGTACTTCCAGACTACATAAAAACAAAGACACTAACTCTTCATATTAGTATTCAAAAAATCTCAAAATCAATAAATCAATCATTAATTTACCAAAATAACCAATATAACCATCAAATTCTGCTACCAAAACTGATCCAGCGATCCAGGACTAGAAAATTTCCAAAGACTAGGCCCAATTTCCATTACCCAACAAGTCCCTTCACGCTGGGTTAGTGTAATTCCAAAGACTATACCAAACTTACCAATCTCCAATAATGAACTCACATTTCTGCTATACCAAAACTTTGGCGATGCAATCTTTATATAGTTGATTACATTTGGCAAATCAATACTCTGGAATGAATCACTCCTAATAAAGACAGACTCATTTATAAATTTATAATGTTTATCTAAATAATGTGAAATAAATGCTCTTTAGTACAACATACAGCATGAATCATAGATCGTCACAAGGAGAACAATATCAGAAGAGAAAATGACAAATTCACATCAATGACAATGCATAAAGGAGTGGATAGGCGAAGAGACAAAAGATTCAAAGACAAAATACATTTGCAAATGATTATGCAAATTCAGATTTCAGACTATACTAACCCAAATAGAAAATAGGGAAATCTACTCTCTGGCCATGAGAGCAGCAGGCCCCTCAAGAAGATTTGAAGAGGCAAAGAATAAGTCAGGAAACAGAACAGCAAAACCAACGACAGCGACGATCTCCCAACAGTCTCACGAGTCAGTCTCCTAACCCCTCCCACCAGGCACCTCAATTATACCCTAAAACCCAAATGTCCAACCCACACATGTATCCAACTAAGGGTTTTCTTCACATTTGATTGGTTAAGGAAGGGGGTGTATAGTCACACCACTTTCAGCATGTCAGCCTTACTAAATGTCCCATTGTTTTGTTTAATGGATGACATAAACTTCCACCCCAGGAAATACAAATTCGAGCCACCGTCATTTTTCTCTTCCTCTACTCGGACAAAGTTGCAAAGTTTGTATATCTTTCGTGTCGTTCGCTCCTCTGCAGAGGAAGCTTCCCTCTGTTGTCACATTGTTCTTTCATACAAATTTTGGCAGGCACTCAGGATTCGAAGGACAGAATAATGTTCCACCTTCTTCTTCATGCTCGTTTTTCATCATTTAGACGCTTTTTATTTCCCGAAGGCTCCTTGACCCATTATTTGCCATACAGAAATAGGGAACCATACTTCTATAAAACAAAACAGGCATTATTATTCACTCATAATGCTTTTTCTCTACGCACCTACCCAATGCTGCATTTATCCCTGCGCAACTCATATTAATTATTACCTTTTCCTAGCAGACGTTAATAACGTGCACAAAAGCAGCATTAATCCTTTTTATTTTCGTTAGTCAAAAAGCATTTGCGGCCTAGTTTAGTACTTTAGTACGCGCTTGCGCAGTAGCATTTTCCATCATGTTAGCCATTTTCCCGCATAATTTTCACTGCACACAGTTAGTAAATGTTACTGAGGGTTCAATCCGAGCAGGTTTTATTTTCGCGAAAACCCTGCTCCATCAGCTGCGTGGGCCCTTTGGATGCCGGTGGGGGGGGGAACGCAAATGCTGGTGTGACTCCGGTCCTGTAATTAATGGCTGGCTGCACGGTACCACTGCGGGATGCCTCTCCTCGATGTGTCTTGTCATGCACCATGCGGTGCTCACCAGGTCGGTGATGGGTGGCAAATGCGCTATGACAGGGCTGCAGTCTAAGGCATTCACAGCAGAGGGGGTGGTCTCAGGCCGCGTACCTCTCTCCTGCGGGCAGGTGCTCTTCTCTAGTCCCTCAGGGGCCTTCTCTTGAGTCGCAGACTCTCGCAGTCTTCGCCTGGGTTGGGGTGGAATGTAGCAAGCACCTACCAGGCAACGCTTCAGCCACTTCACACAGCTGCGGCAGCTTTCATCAAACTTCGGGCACTATCTCATATGCGGGCGCTTCAGCAGGCACAATGGGGGTTCTGCTTTTCCTTTTGCGGCAACATTAACTATGTCGGGGTTGCCTTGCTTCAGTCAGGTGCAGGGACTTCACACCGTGCGGGCGCAGCCTTGGTTTCTCTCCCCCTTGCTAGCGGGGTAACGGATTGGTGGCAGGAGCCCTGTCTGCCGGAGCACCACTTGCCTGGCCACTGTACCGCCTCCGATGCTCTCCAGGTATGCGTGTCAGGGTCGCTGCTCTCCTCTTCAACCGCCAGGTTAGATTGTGGCAGGCGGGGCCGCTTATCGACGCTTCATCAGGTAGGGGCTTGGCATGGCATGGGCCCAGACAATACTTGGGGGTCAGTATGCGGTCTTCATCGTCATCCTGCCAATAGCTGCCATTGCTTCACTGCGCTGCTAGTCAAAGGCACACTGTCACTAGGCAGACAGAGGGCAACAGTTGTATCGAGGTGTTGGAGATGACCAGTCTCCATTGTCTCTCCTCCTTCGCGGCCGAGGTTGTAGATCGTATGGCACTAACCTCTTCTAGGGGCTAGAGCACACTCCTCGACACATCTTCATTGCGACACCGCTTCTCACTTATATGGCAAGGGAAGGGCTGCAGCCTCAGTGCTGATCCCAGTCATCCCCTTAATCACAGAGAACTATGAGACAGCACAGCTTGGGGGTCAAACCCACTCGTCGCCAATGTAATGTCGTGGGCCCTAGGCCCACATACTGTAGAAATAATGACACAGACAGTGCTTACCATAACTGGAACTGGCCCTGAGGACGTGCGCTCAGGCCCTTTTATTAGCAGGCCCACATCACTAGTGACGCCTGTGTTGGGTGGGTATGGGGTGTGTGTGAAGGCCAGCCCTCAAAGGAGTGGCTGGTAAACTAGTCCATGATGGGACACTAGAACGTGTACAGCAGGACACTACTCACTCCACTGTCTCCCATCTTTGTTGTCCTGATCGCAGTTGCTCTGGTAGTCTAGCTCAAACCAATTGTTTACATGACCCATTTTGATTGGCAAGAGAAATGATGAATGTCTTTCCACCACAAATTTAGAGTGTACATTTTTGTTCTCATTGGCTTCATACAGCAGCCGTGGGCACGCTGCTATCCAGTCAGTTCCAGTGTAAAAAGAAAAGAAAGCACAGTGATAATTAATATCAGTTTTTGAACACCAATTCGAAATTACTGACATGAACTACCTTTTGCACTAATCACAATACCAATACAGAATGCTAGTAAAATGTAAACATCCTCAAAATGCAATGGGGTTGTCCTAAAAAGTAATGGACAGACTAGCAAACCCAATCCTGATCAAGTCCTGTCCAAATAAGTAGTGACCTAAGCGGGCTGGCCCAAAGCCCCTTTCTGTATGTTTTTGTGTGTGTTATATGAGTGTCTATTGTCTATGCCATGTATGTCATGTGCTGATATGTTGGCTTGCCAGGCTGCAAAGCTGCTGTAGCCAGACTTAAGGTCTATTCATATTTTTGAAGAAAGCAACGATCATCATTTTGAAGTTTATTAATGTCCACCCCCTTGCTGATGCTTTGTTGATACAGTAAGCAGTTGATATTTGTGTTGGCACAATTCAGTTTTAATGTCGAATTATTAGGCAGTGGAACACAACATACTGAAGTAAATATGTACAATAAAATGTCAGGCCCGGCGGCAGAGGTAAGAACACATTTTGCACTTTTACAATCTGACACAATTTTTTAAGCAGTTTCTCTGTAACTTTTTCAGAAAAAGCAAGGTGTGGTTAAATATTTGATTTTCTCCTTTACTTTTTCCACCTGCCTTTTTTTTATGCCAACATTGGTTACATACTACTGTCTTCCGTGGTCATGCATGTTAATGAATGTGCCAAGATGGAGAAGAAAAAAAACAGTTTCTTATAACCTAGGTTCACCATTACGTTTTTTTAATTATAAGTTTTAATTGTTATACACAACTCAATTAACAAACAGCATAGTAGTGCATTGTATGACGTGACTGGGGTACATGTAGAAGTCGATAGATATTGACTTTCACACATTTTGAAAAACACAGACGCATATCAAATAGACGCAAGGCTACATTTGATTGATTATAAGCAAATGTCAGTCTCCTAGAGTTGGTCCGGGTTACCACCACAGAGGCCAGTCTTCCACAGCTAGCCCAGGCTACAATCAGAGGACTGGTACACAAAATAATTCATCACAGCAAGCAGAAGTCGGTTCTGAAAGGAAGGGTGTCTCCGGGACTGCCCCCGGGCCCACAACGTATATCTAGTCACCTTAGAACTTCAGTCAGTCCTCTATAGTGGTTTTATTTAACAAATAGGAATGCAAGTGACCAGGTCTGGCAGCAAGAGTAGAAACCAATTTACCAGTCAATTAGCAAGAACCTTGCTGTCGACATTCATAAGAGTTGGCAGCAGTTTGAATCGCACTGCGAAGGGGGTTCACCAGGTTTTAGTAGCGCCACGAGTGTAACTTCTGTGAAAGGGGGGGGAGAGTATGCCTTTCTTAGCATGTGAACTGTTCAGCACTTGGGCATCACCGCAGTGGAGTAGCAAGGGGGGTGGCGGTCCGCCCCAGCGGCACGAGTTTTGGGGGCGGTGGCCTCCTCCCGCGCTTACTTGCCGTCTCGGGGCAGCAACCCCCCCCCCCCCACCCACTCTTCAATGCTGCCGCAGGGCGGCAAACACAGGGACTACGTGTCACGATTCTCTCCCTGCATTTTCGTGCCCACCACCAGGGGGCTGAATTGTGGGGCTTTCCAGTGTTCTAATATGCTTCCAGACACTCCCCTGCATGCATATCCTGACTTCCAGGCATTTGGACACCATTTGGGAATTGACATCCATTCCCAATCCATGCCGGGTTTTGTGGAAGCCAGTCTGCTCATGCTGCAAACTCCATTACCTATAATCCCTGCTCACTGCTTTGTCTCCACCCCTGCAGGCCAAGGATGGGTGGAGGAATTCAGCTCACCTGTGGCTGGCTGCTGCTAGCCTGCTCACACCTGATGTGCATGATTACTGTGAGCTCTTTTAAGCCCCAGCTCCTTCCAGTCCAGTGTTGGTCATTGTAGCTGTGTACCGGTGAGTCTGACTCTTGTTTCCAGTGCTTCCTGAGCTTTAGATGTCCGTGTTTCCTGAGCTTTAGTTATTTATTTATTCCTGAACTATAGCTATCCTTGTTCCTGAATTAGCACTGTCTGCAGTGCTACCTTGACTCCTGAGCTTTAGTAATTTCTCTGTTCCTGAACTAGCACTGCCTGCAGTGCTACCTTGACTCCTGAGCCTTCGCTCAATTCTTGTTCCTTCTCCAGCACTGCCTTCAATGCTACTTTGTTTTCTTGATTCCTGAACCTGCACTATTCTAGAATACCCTTGTAGCCTCCCCTTCGGTATATCCTTTTCCAGTCCCTGTCTTTCTTCCCATTTCCTTGGTTCCAGTTCCCAGTTTGCTGCCTTTCTATTCCTGCTGTCTTGCTTCTATTACCTTGTATGTTTGTTACTTGCTTTTTGCCAAGTGTGTCCTGTGATGTCCTTCCTGTCCTATTAAGCACTCCTCCTTGCTAGCTCCTTGTCTATCGTGCTTGTGTTTAGTTCTACCCCCCCTTGCTGTTACTGCCTTGCGTGTTCCTGTTTGATCGCCAGGATCCGTGGGCACAGCTGACAACCTAGGTGGTGTTTCTTTTCACTGTGAGTATTGTCTTTGAGTTACATTTATACCATCACCAGAGGTATCAGCTCCACAGACCCTGCCTTTGCATGCATATCCTATATGTGGGTATTTGCAGTCAGTATCTGTAACAGCAATTGTGGGTGAGGAACTTACTGAGCTTCAGTCTTACCTTGTGGAGTTCCTGAGTGCTTTACCCCACATTCCCTTTATTGTTAATGTTGTTTTATATATGTGTCTTGCATATCCGTCCTGTGTAGTTTTTCTGAATGCTAAATCACCTCTGAGGGCCTGTCCTTTCTGAGCCTTACCTCTCTTATTCTCTTATACAGAGCTTCCTCTTTGGATTCCCTTTCTTCTTTGACTCGCTGTGTGATCTTGGGCAGCTCTGTACCTAGTATTCTGCCTACTTTGTCTTCCCTGGCACCAGTCGTTGCCAGAGTCCCTGACACATGCCAGTGTCCCGGACTGAGTCCTGACACTACGCCACTGCATCACCGCGTTGTGACAGGCACTCTTCAAGTGACTTTATTTCAGTCTCTAGCATTTCAAGCTGGATTTACAGGGCCCTACGGCTCCCATGCTGCTAAATGCAATATGTATGCTACGAATGTAAGTCTTGAAGGCCTCCCATGCCGTGCCCACCAAATCGACAGAGTCTTTAACTTAACCTGAAAATAGTTTGATATTTTAGACTTTATCTCGTCCTTAAATGCAGTGTTGAGGAGAGGTAATGGAGATAATGCCAGGTGAAGGCTCAGTGTTTAGATTATGGCATTTCTATCAGAAGCTTAATTGGGGCGCGGTCTGGAAATGTTTGTGGGAGGTGTTACACCATTTTCATCCAGGTGCATACATCTTACTTGCCTAGCTAATAATCTAACCATGCCCATGAGGCATGTGCTGTGGATATGTGTGTGCCCTGCTTAACTAATCGATGGCTCAATCGCCATATGTCACCAAGTCCATTGGCATCCATAAGATCACATGCGCTGCCGTGGCCACATGGTGCATGTAGGTCATGGGATTGGAGCAGTCTGTGTGCCTGTTTACAACTAAATTGAAGTCTCACCCGTAAATGCTGTCTGTGAAGAATGAATGAAATGAAAGAAACATTTATAAAGCGCATAGCTACCCTAAGGCATCCCAGCGCTATCTCCAGCCGCGGACCGAAAAAACACCTTTATTGGATAGTGACTTTGAAAAGCCAGGTTTTAAGTAATTTTCGAAAACTTTACAAAAACATTTCTCTACCTATATAATTTGAAATATGCTGTACGTCATAATTTTACATCACCCGCTTTTCATTGAACCATTGCAACATATAGACATCAATCCAAATCGTATAATCAGAACAGATTTTATTATTTTTTACGTTTTTTTTGGATAGACTAATGTTCTTTATACAAAATTACATATAAAAATGAAAACAAATTAAAAAAAAAAAAAAGACTTTTCAGATCCCATTGCATAACTCACACTCAATCACAAACATACATTCTAATACCCAGACATACTCATACAACATCACCAATTATATACATCACAAATATACTACAAAATAGAGCATGGTGCGCAATCAAGTCCACCTCACCATGAATATCAATGTTTAACAAAAATTGAAATAAATATATTCCACAATCTAGAAATAAGATTGATATCAATATAATAGCATAATTTTTAACAAAATGAGAAGGAGGAAGAAAACATGGGAGGGGCAGGTCTAAAGCGCTGACGCGCGTTTCGGTGGAACCCTTTTCCTTTCTTGGGGTATCACCTTCTTCAGGGCGCAATTTGAGAGGTTTTCGATATAAAACAAAAAAGCAGTGGGACCAAAACAGATATTTTATTTTATAGCAAAACAGCCAATATGGCTTCTTCCAGGGAAGCAGCAATCAGTTTCATCAGGAGCACAGGAACTGCAGTCTATGGAATGTAGAGATTACCACTAGTAGAGTGGATTGAGAAATCTATTTCGCTCAAGGCTTAGATCAAAGGAAAAGCAACACGTTCCACATCGTGCAGATCCAAAAAATTGGTAGCTGGCGAATGACGATATATTAATAAGGAGTCTAGCTCCATCTGCTGGTAGTTTATAAGATGCTGGAAATCTCGTTCGCCGAGTGTGAGGAAAGCTTATTTTTTCCAATCTAATCGAGTTCTGCTCGTAAAAGTAGCTGCGATGTGCGTCTGCATCTCAATAAAGCGTCCCGCTGGCAACGCGGGAAAACATGCGGCGAACGAGATTTCCAGCATCTTATAAACTACCAGCAGATGGAGCTAGACTCCTTATTAATATATCGTCATTCGCCAGCTACCAATTTTTTGGATCTGCACGATGTGGAACGTGTTGCTTTTCCTTTGATCTAAGCCTTGAGCGAAATAGATTTCTCACTCCACTCTACTAGTGGTAATCTCTACATTCCATATACTGCAGTTCCTGTGCTCCTGATGAAATTGATTGCTGCTTCCCTGGAAGAAGCCATATTGGCTGTTTTGCTATAAAATAAAATATCTGTTTCGGTCCCACTGCTTTTTTGTTTCATATCAAACCTCTCAAATTGCGCCCTGAAGAAGGTGATACCCCAAGAAAGGAAAAGGGTTCCCCCGAAACGCGCGTCAGCGCTTTAGACCTGCCCCTCCCATGTTTTCTTCCTCCTTCTCATTTTGTTAAAAATTATGCTATTATATTGATATCAATCTTATTTCTAGATTGTGGAATATATTTATTTCAATTTTTGTTAAACATTGATATTCACGGTGAGGTGGACTTGATTGCGCACCATGCTCTATTTTGTAGTATATTTGTGATGTATATAATTGGTGATGTTGTATGAGTATGTCTGAGTATTAGAATGTATGTATGTGATTGAGTGTGAGTTATGCAATGGGATCTGAAAAGTATATATATATTTTTTTTTTTAATTTGTTCATTTTTATATGTAATTTTGTATAAAGAACATTAGTCTACACAAAAAAAACGTAAAAAATAATATCTGTTATGATTATACGATTTGGATTGATGTCTATATGTTGCAATGGTTCAATGAAAAGCGGGTGATGTAAAATTATGACGTACAACATATTTCAAATTATATAGGTAGATAATTGTTTTTGTAAAGTTTTTGGCTCTTTTCCCCTGCTTCTCTACCTACATCTATCTCAGGGGTCCCCTTATTTAGTGGTTTAAGTAATTTTCGGAAAGGCAGATGGTTGGATTCCCGACATATGTAGGGAGGAAGGGCATTGCAGAGCCTAGCAGCATTATAGGAGAAAGAGTGGCCGCCGCTTCTTGATCTCTTTATTTTTGGAACGGTGGCGAGCAAGAGGTTCGCCGAGCGGAGACTTCTGTTAGAGTGATAAGGGGTGATGATAGATTTCCCCCAGAAAGACTTGTGGGTGATGCAAAGAGCCTTAAATGTAATTCTCTTCAATATCGGCAGCCAATGCAGAGTTTTCAACGCAGGTTAGGCAGATTGCCGATAAGGGATATCTAGGAGTAAGCGGGCTGCGCAATTTTGAATGATCTGTAGTCTAGTTGTAGTGGCCTGAGGTGCTCCCAGATAGAGCGAATTCCCGTAGTCCAAGCGTGAGAGAATCAGAGCCTGGACCATTATCCTTCTTGCCAGGAATGGGAGGAGAGGAAGAATCTTTCGAAGCATCCTCAAGATGCCATAGCATGTGGAAGACAGTTTCGCTGTTTGATAGTCAAATGTCAGGGAGCGATCCAGCCACATGCCAAGACTTTTGATCTGATTCTTTGGTGATGGAGCAGGGCCAAGGCAGTTTGGCCACAATAGCCCTGAATTAAAAATTGGGGAGTTGCCTAGGAGCATGAGCTCCGTCTTGTCTCCGTTCAGTTTTAAGCAGGAGAGCTCCATCCATTTGGCAACCTCCTCCAAACAGGGGCCTAAGCTAGCAGATGGGTTTTCTGGGTGGTTTAAGGCCACAACAAGTTGTGTATGGTCGGTGTATGTGACTATTTTTATGCCAAATGGATGGACTATCTTAGCCAGCGGCCTCATGTATATATTAAATAACGTGGGGCTCAGGGAGGATCCCTGAGGCACACCACAGCTAAGAGCCATACGCTTAGAAACAGCATCTCCTTCGAAGACCTGAAAGGATCTGTCTTCTAAGAAGGATTGTAGCCAGGTAATAACACCCCCCAACACTCCTGAGTCTGAGGGTCAAGATATTGTGGTTGACGGTGTCGAATGCGGCGCTGAGGTCCAAGAGAATGATAGCCGCTACGCCACCCTGGTCCAAGATCCTCCTGGACTCCTCAGCCAACCTAAGAGGGCTGTCTCCGTCCCATGTTGGGGCCGGAAACCCGTCTGCGAAGAGTGAAGCAAGTTGTTTGATTCTAAAAACCCGGATAGCACTGAATTAACATTCCTCTCCAGTTTTTTACTGATCACTGGGAGGAGGGAGATAGGCCGATAATTCCCCAAGAGCTCCGTGTCAAGATTGGATTTTTTAAGTAATGCTTTTACCGTAGCGCGTTTCCAGGGTGGAGGAACCACTCCCGAGGAGATGGAGGTGTTAATCAATTCGCGGATCACTGGGAGAATAGTACCAGTCGCTAATTTCAGAACACGCGGGGGCTGGATCCCTAGGCGATCCTGATTTAACATGGGCCAGGATGGATTCTAGAGAATTAAGATCAAGTAAAGGGATATGTTCCAGCGTTGCTTGAATGCCAGAAGGGGACATAGCCATGGGGGACAGGTCCTTGTGAGTGGTAGCACGAGGGAAGGTAAGATATGTCGTGAATTTTCTTGTAAAAAAATTCTGCCAGGTTATTACAGCGGGCAAGGGCGCCATCCGTGGTAGTTTGTGGAGAGGGGGTTTAATGAGGGTTTTAACAATGCGGAAAATTTCACGCGGAGAGTTGGAAGCGAGAATAATTTTTTCCCCATAATACGCAGCTTGTGAGAATAATTTCGGCTTGGTAGATTTTAATAGCCTCCCTATATTTTTGTTTACTAGATGCTGCATAGTCCCTTCTCCATTTTCTTTCAAATTTTTTACAAACTTGTTTAAGTTTGCGGAGCTTCGGAGAATACCATGGCGAAATCTTAGACCTGACTTTTTTGAAAAATGATTTTTTAGGGAGAGCATGGCCTAAAGAAAGCTTGATCCACTTGTTGAACATATCATTGGCCACAGTAGGGTTTGACTCACTGGAAGGCGTAGTGGCATCAAGAACTGAGACCCACTGTTCGAGGGGAAGCTTAGACCATGGACGTTCCTGGTTACTAACCCTACTAAATAAGGTCGGTGGACCCGTGATGGCCCATGACAGGGGGATCAAGAAGTGATCTGACCATGGGAGTGGTGTTGGAGCCCCTACTGAGAGTTCCTCACTATTGGTGAAGATAGGGTCCAGTAGATGGCCTTTAATATGAGTAGCTCCAGAAACTTTTTGGCTAAACTGGAGCGCTAAAAGATTTCAGACTAACTCGGAGGCGACAGAATTATTGGGGTCATCTAGATGCAGGTTAAGATCTCCTAATACCGTGAAATTGGAAGGGGAGATGCCTAAATTGGCAACAGTTTCACTAAATGCTTTAAGAAATTATCCCGGTGCTCCGGGGGGACGGTAGATCAATAAGCCTGAGAAGACAGTGTGGTACATTTTAGCCTTCCTATTGAATTCTGGGCCATCTGTGTTAGGACTATATGTATTGATTAGTGCCATACACCAGCCATTTATGATAGCCTAGATCAGGTTGGAGCGCCCCAGTGGATCATTCACCTCATGGAGTAGTCTAAAGAGGACACCACATCTGACCAAGAGGGCTGTGCCTCTGGCATAGGAGCAATCCGTTTCCAGAGCTCTATAGCAGCACCACATAACAGCGAGGTGAGATCTTGTAACATCGGGCAGGTGCATTTCCTAGAGGAAAGCACTTGGATGGCTATCTAGGAATGAGAGCACCTGCCTGGTTTTGAATGGGTTATTTAAACCTCAAGTATTCCATGTCAGGAAATGGAGGAGTGTCATTCTGTCCCTACTCTTGGATGAAAGTACTGATATCAATTGGGCTAGAGTAAGATGTGGAGCAGGAAAAAGTGCGTTGTTGCTATGTATGCCTCGGAGGTGATGCATCGTCATGTGGTATGCAAAACGTTATGTGGTACTTTCTGCAGGTAGCTATTGTCAATCCTACCAGTAGATCCCCCCCCTCATGCACACTTTCAACCCCAACCTGCTAGCGGTTGCCCTCCCAAACCCAATGTGGTGTAGTTGCATTTACATGCATAACAAACAAGTACGTTTAGCGGAAGGGGAATTACTCCAGGGGGAGATCTAAGTGCCAACTAACCAACTCCTCTGATATAGGGTGCTTGCCGGGTGAATACAACATAATGGACAACCAACACAACTCCAGTTATCAGGCAGTGATGCATAATGCTAGTTGCTACGTTGTTCCTGGTATAATGGTATCCCAGCAACAAGTAAAGGGCGCCATATCGGTCGATCAACTGCCCCTACCCACAAATGGGCCCACCATGTCATAATTAAGAGCCTCCCATGCAGTCATCTGTCACAGGAGGGCCTATGTTCAATCATCTCGGTTAACGCATGCCAACCACTTATGAAGTATTCAACCAGGCTCATCAGTGTACGCAGTAGTAGCAGGCGTTGAAGCAGCATCCTGCAATGCCCTACAATGCAATTACTTTACTCCATCTCACTCAGGCCCTCATCCGGTGTGCATAAACACGTGGTCTGTTATGCCAGATACCAAGATGATGTGTTTCAGAAACAGAGCTGCACTTTGTTTTTGAAATATATGTGTCTTGTTACTGTAGTGATCTTCAAGCATGTGGGATATAGCATTGCATATGGTATGCCAGCCTGCTGTAGTGTGCGTTTCTGGGGTAGGTATTCACTGCATGCTTTCTGGGCAGCGAGGGTGAAGTCTGAAAAAATTGAGAGGCTAGTGTATTCAAGTGGTAGAGCCTGTTTCTCTCTCGCTAGCCAGACAACAGTGTCCCAATCTCCCCTCAGGGTCTTCTCCATGGGTCTCGCAGCTTGAAGGAGCTCCCTTGGTACAGTCTATTTAGTTGGGTGTGGTAATTTCGTGCTGTGTTGCTGGGATGAGGTCAGATCGTGGACCCAGCACAAGAAGCCTCATGTAAGTGCGGCCATTATGGGACCAGGCGCGCTAGTGCCCACCCCCCACCAACAGGTTCACCATCATAGGTACTTTAATTCAATTCATTAGCACCTGTCTGTCTCCTTAAAAAGAACTAGTGGCTTAGACATAGGGCCTTATTACTAGTACGCAGCCCTCAGGACTATCGTGCTCGTGGTGGCAGTCCAACCACCGCCACACTGCGGATCTGCCCACAAGACTGCCGGCTCTGCCAGGATCAAGGATACCGCTGGGCCGGCAGTCTGCAACCAGCCTGAATATGCTGGTGGTGCTGCTACCCGCACTGCCGAACATATTACAAGTTGCCTTTCCACCGCCCTCTTCATGGTGGTGAGCTTGCCATGAAAAGGTTGGCGGAGAGGCAACTAAGGGGGCCCTAGCAGGGCCCCTTGCAGTATCTGGGACTAGGGGTGCATGCAGGGGGGGGTGCACATGTTGTGCCCCGCTGTAATTGCACCCCCATTCCTGCACGGTGTGGCTGCAGGCGCTGTCACGGCGATGGGTTGCATGTTAGGCTTTCCTATGAGCCTAACAGCCCACTGCCGTGAAACTGATGCAGCACCGCCCACCCACCATGGATTACACTCGTAATCCAGTGGACGGTCGCCCTTCGGGCTTGGCAGGGCTCCTGTTGGCGCTGCAGTGGCGGGCCAACAGGAGGACTGTCAAACTCGTAATTTGGCTCATAGAGAGAACCAAAGTTTCATCCAGAAATTTTGTTTTTGTCTTAGTAGGTGCAAATATCTACCAATTTTGGAATAGTTAGCCATGCCTGTTAGAGAAAATTGTTTTGTAAATCAAGCTCTAAACCTCACCCTGGTAGTAAGCTGAAACAGTGAAGTGAGATAGCTTGACCATGCACTGGACTGGGAATCATCCTGGATGCATTGAAGGGGCTGAGACCTTTCTTCAATCTTGTTTTCTTTTTTATTTCTTTTCCCCTTTCTTCAATATGGACTCAGAAAAAGACTAATGCAGCATAGTTTTATCTTTACATACATTGTTAGATTTTCTTTGTTTAACAACTTCGTATTTTGAAAGGCGCAGATATTGTTAGTGATTCATGTAAATGTTCAGTTATAAACCATCAAAAAGGGAGTAGAATCACTGGAAATATGTAAATATCCTTCCTAGACTCAAAGAAAATCCGTAAGACTTGTTTTAAGGACTCTCACCCACTGGAGTGAACCCTAGTGGCATGCTTCATCATCGAGTCCTCATTCACAACACCTAGGGGCCGATTTCGATGTCGGACGGACCTGAGTCCGTCCGACATCGATCTGGGACCTGTCGGCGGTCCCAAACCAGCAATTAGGATGTGACCGAACACTATTCGGTCACACTCCTATTCTTTACAATGGGAGCATGCATTCCAACCAGAATGCTTGCGCTCATTGTAAAGAGCTGAGGTGCAATTCATCCCTGCACCCGGTGGCAGGCACCTCAAGGTGCCTGCCACCGGGTGCAGGGACCAACAGGGGGGCACCATAGGTGACCCTCGGCTGCCATCTGGAAGCCTTGCACTCATAGGGGCCCTGCTGGGGCCCCAAGTCAGATTCCGATTGCCTTTCTGTGTCTACAAGGCCGACACAGAGAGGCTGTAGGAATCCACGATCATAATCCCTCAGGCGGAAAGAGCCGCCATTGGGATTACTGGCCTCCAGTGGCGGTTTGCCGTGGGAGTGTGGTGAGGCGGGGGGCGGGGGCTAGTAAACTCGGGCATATGGCGTAACGAAGTTAAGTAAATAAAACATTTTACATTGCGCGCGCTGCAACGCCAACTCGGCGATGCAGCGTGCGCAATGTAAAATGTTTTATTTACTTAACTTCGTTACGCCGTATGCCCGAGGTTTACTACCCCCACCCTACCCCTCCCCCGCCCAGCCCACAGGCCCGCAGCACTCCCACGGCGAGCCGCCACTGCTGGCCTCTTTTCCAAATTGCAGACATGCTCTCCGAGCCCGTCGGAAGCTATTTGGAATGCCCATTTGGATTCCTTTCTGACCGACCGCATCATAATGGGTAGGTCAGAAAGGAATCTGAACCGGACATTTCGATGCAGTCTACACTAGTGGAGGGAGCACTTCTAAGGATAAATGTCCTATAAGGATCTGTAGTGCTGTTAAAAATAAAATTACCTCAGATACCTATTTCAAATGGAATAGAATAATAGGTTAAATAGAATAATAAGCTGGTACCAGGGTAAGATTAAATAAAGATAATACTGAAAAGGACGGTATTAGGAAGTCCCCTACAAGTGAAAAACTATGGTCAACATGTTTTAGCCATCTAACCACCCACTGTGTCTCATGGCTTTCTTCAGGACCAAGAGTGTTCTTTTATATACAGATCCAGTGAGATTACCAACCTACACTGAGGTGTGAACATCTGCTGTGTTCAGCAATCAACCTGTGTGAGGAAACACGCACGCATTAATGCCGTTCATTCACTTATGCACCCTATGATCCAATGTTTTCTTGAGTGCCTTAGCACTTGCTTTTTGTGGCCCCATAGGGAAGTGGAGGAGGACCGACGCTGTAGTCAAACATTTATCAAGAGCTCTGATCCTGTCTGCCAATCTATAAATGCCTCCATGTCCTGAATGTTCAGTTATAGACAGTAGAGTGGACACTTGATTCAGTTGATAAGTATAACATTTCTTCATATTTATTGTGGCAGAAAAATACATTCTTTACGTATGTATGTCTAAAAGGGATGTACAATCTTATCAAATAGCCCTCCCTCCTTTAGCTATTGTGAGGGAGCAGTGACACCTTTATCACACCAGGGCAACATTTCACTTATTTGGGAATGGCATATAATGTAAGATATTACAGCAAGACCTCCCCCAACACCTGAGTTCTTTTCATGTAGGTGACAAATGGGAGCCATACTCTTTCCAACTATTACACCCTGTAGTAAATATTAGCTGATACCTTTTCCATTGCATAAATTAACTGTACCTTTCCACACCATGCATTAACTGGATGAGCTATTAGTTGTTCTAACATCTGGGCCAGGGCCAGTCTGACTGCCCAAAGGAATTGTGAGATAAGCCTCTCCATCAGAGTTGTCAGGGAAGAGGAGGGAGGTATACATTATTTGGTATTTAGACAAAATATTGAGTTTTACATATTGTGATACATAAATACTGTGAAAAATATTGGTACTACAAAAGTATAATTGCTTAATATTGTTTTCATTAATATAGTTGTAAAAATATTCTTTTTTAATTATTGAATATGTTTTAGTTAATATATTTGCTTTAGGTGGCAATATTGTTAGTATAATTTATTTGTAAAAGTATAGTTTGTAATTTTAAGTGTTTTACCAATTTATTTTTAAATTTAATTAGCAATTTAAAGTTTAGTAGCAGGTTGTTGGGTGCTGCAAATATGGATTGGACCACGGTGCTTGGCAAAATCAAAGACCTTATTTAGTAAAGTATTGCCCCCCTGATCGAAATATTGTCTGCGTTGGAGTCTGTCGTTACAGAGCTGATGAAAGGGATTGAGCCTATCTAGGAATCTATTAACTTCCTTCGTCTCTTGGGACTTAAGCTTCCAGGTGTGAACGCTCCAATTGGTAGAGAAACTCTGTCTCAACGTCCAGTCCCCGTAGGCCTGGATATTTGTGCTACTAATCACCTTAGCTGCTTTCCCAACCTTTGGTACCTCCGGTATTCAATGCTCCAAGGAATATAACGGGAGGGGAAAGTAATTTTAGTAGACGAACAGATCAAATGAAGACTGGGGCAGTGGAGGGTGGAGTGGGTACAACAGAAAGAAGGGTCTCTGCCTAAATTTACCTCCTGATTGCTGTCCATATGTAGCAGTTTTGACAGGGGTACCGTGTACTAGTGTAAATACTACAGAATCTGCTGCCCAACTAAAAACCAAATTATGCCATTGGTTAGCTAAACATGCTAATTTTAACTGCAATGACTATAATGATATTTTGTTTGTTAGGAGGGTTGGGTGGATTGGACCCATGTCCTAAACCTTAGAGGGGGATTGTTTTGTAATTAACTGTAGGTCTCCTTCTTTGGCTAAGCGATTATTTCAAAACTCTGACTCATTGCCTATTAAGGATACAGGTATCAATATTCTCCTGTTTAGTTTTTTCTATCGATGCTTACAGCCTAAACTTGCAACGTGGGATAACATGAAACATTACCCTCCCAATCAACTAGCTATTTCTACTGCTAATATATTACTTTCATTGTCTGACTTGGACCAAAATGACTGACTCCAGGGCACCTCCCCTGCTTTCCCAACCGTGGGCCCCTCAGTTTGGCTGAATGTCGTATTAGTACATTACCCATTGAGAATATACCCTCTAGTCTGTTGGGACCTTCGCTGAGAGTCCTTAGCTGGAATATTGCTGGTGGACCCGCTTAATTTTGTCATTGAATTTGACCTTATTAGGCTCCAGGAAACCTGGGCACAAGAGCCGGTTGGCTGGGATGGTTATGAAAGCTTTAATGTGGTAGCGATCCCCTCCCCCGGTCATAGATCACGCGGTGGGCTAACCACCCTGGGTCGTCTTTCCAAGCAATTAAGGGTTTTTCCAGTTTCCCTGAGACACAATGGGATACAGATCTTATGGGTGGTTGTCTCTAAAGATTTCAAATTTTTTGGGGTGAATTTTTACATTTCTATCAGCGATCCTGGGTGCCAGATTGAGGCTCTCTTTGAAGTAGTAACCATCCTTGAGCCTCGATCATATGCCTATTTTAAATCTTTTAATATCATAATAGGTGGGGATTTTAATGCTAAGTTAGGAATTAACCCAAATGAGTGTAACCCCTTTGCAGTTGATGATTCTTTGATTAATGATTCAGGCTCCTACCTAAGGGGTCGCAAGCTATTGGATGCACTTGGTCAGGCGGGTTTACGAAATGTCACGTCTAGTGGGCCTTGCTCATCCGGGGAATTGGCCACTTTTGTGGGATGCAGAAAAGGGACTATTATTGATTATGTTTTTATATCAAGGTCGCTTGACGATTATGTTAGCCCAGGGGCTGTACATGAAACCTGCTTCAGCGACAATAACCCAATAGAAATTAGGTTAGGAGTAAATGTCAGTTTGGGCTCAAACCCCGATCCAGGCCTGACCGTTTTAACTGTGAAAGATACGGGACTTAGGGTTAAGTGGCGCAACCTTCCAATCCCAACCCTGACTGTCTGTAGTTAGTTCTAACTTAGGAATTATCATGGAGCCCCTATTAGCCCTTGAAACTTCACCTGCCACAATTTTGGAAGCGTTTGACCAATTAAATAGCTCTACTAATATCATTAAGAGGGATATGTCGAGCAAAAATAGGGTGACAAAATTGGGCTGGTTTGATAAAGCATGCAAGCTGGCCAGCAAGTACCTGCGTGTGCCCCTCAATCTTAAACCTTGTTACCAGAATACTATTAAGGAAGGAGGAAGGGCCTATAAATTAGCTATTGGGAAGCGGAAAGCTGAGCTTAAAGAAGCCTCTTGGGAACGGTTCGTGTCTACTTGTACCACTAGGGACTCTAGGGGTTTTTGGGCAGTGGTTAATGGAAGGCAGCCTAATGTGGCCGCTCAGGATGACATTGGTTCTTCCATCCCTCCAGCACACTGGGTGGCTTACTATCATAGGGTCTATGCTCTGGATAAGTTTGCACTTGTGGCTATGGATAACGATTGTGGCTTGTACCCACCTGAGATTAGGTTTGATCCTGAGGAGGTTTATGCAGATATCAGTAGCCCTTCCAACAAAGCCCCTGGTCCAAGGCAGAACCACATCTCTAGGCCTCTGTTTTGACTAATGTACTTATTGCTGCGGCCCAGATAGGCTTACCCTCGTCTTGGAAATCTGGTACCATAGTCCCAGTATTCAAAAAGGGGAATAGGCAGGACCCCCCACCTGTTATAGACCAATTTCCCTGTTAAACTTAGTTGTGAAGGTGGTAGGTCGCAGTGTTTTAAAACGTGTGGAAGCCTCGGCCTATGCCAATGATATTGTTTGCCCTGTCCAATATGGATTTAGGGAAGGGATGGGCACGTTGGAACAATGTATGAACCTTAACCTTTTAATAGGTAAATATGTAGTGGCGAAACAGGGGTCCATTTTTCTTGCATTAATGGACCTCAGTAGTGCCTTTGACCGGGTAAGCAGGTCAAAGCTCTGGGACACTCTGAGTGTATTAGGACTACCTTCTCTCACCTGGTCAGCTTTCTTAGAGCCCTACACATGGACATAAATGCCTCTGTCAGATATGGTATGGTGGGGTAGTGTACCCAATCATTTAGTCTCCCACGGGGGTAAGGCAGGGTTGTGTGATGGCGCCAATTTTATATTTGTTATACATAAATAGCTTGAACACCTGTCTGATTGCCAACAGGGTTGACCTGCCAAAGATAAAGTCAGTTAGTGTGCCCTCCCTGCTTTATGCGGATGATGCTGTGTTGATGGTCAGAACGGCAAATGCGCCAAAGCTATTGGTTGATCTCTTCGTCAATTTTATGGATGACGTGGATCTGGACACAAACATCTCCAAGACTCACTATATTGTTTGTGGGAAGAAGGCTGCAAAAAACTAGACCTATAGACATTAAGGGGTGAACAATTATTAGGGACTGTACTTTTCCTTATTTGGGAGTGTCATTTGACCATCAGAACAATTGGCTTACCTGTATATCTAATCAATGCTCTAAATTTAGTAAAGCTTGTAGCGCTATGTTTAGATTTTCCTCGTCGATAGGCAACAAACCCATTCTGCCCCTACTGCAAATCTATAGAATGAAATGTCTCCCAGTATCAACATACGGTGCAGCAATTTAGGGGTACCGTAACTGCAAGGTGATACAACAGGAAGAGGACCGATTTTTTAGAAAATTATTGGGCCTGGGTATAAATAGTGCATCCTTTTTTTATTCATGAAGAACTGGGATTGGATTATGTGGAGGATCAGTTAAATTGGCTCCATTGTTACTTTGGATCTCAGTATGTTGTGACGAGAAACTGAATTTTAAAAAGAGTGTGATTGAGGATTGTCTCAGATGTATGTATGACCACAAGATACCGTGGTTAAATTATATTAAAACTGCTGCTCGCTCTCTAGACTGTACGTACCTTTTTTTTATATGCCAGTTTATTAAAAAAGGAGATGGGAGCCTCCTTAGGGAACAATTTTTAAATCAAATGAAGGACGAGAGGGAAGCTAGGGCGCTGGAGAAATACACTAATAGATCCTTTTTACTCCTGAAAACTGTAACTGGCATCGAACCGTACCTTACAGCAGTTAGACATCCTTGGGACAGATCATTGCTTACAAACGTTCGATTGGGTTTCATCCATACAATGATCTGTTCCCCCCCTTGCCCCCCCCCATCTCCCCCCTGGGTCAGTATGATCAAAATGCACTTTTAGTTTGTCCCTGTGACGGTTGCTCCCCCCAAACTCTGATACATCTGATTTTATTCTGTAAATTTTATGATTTTTTGCGTAAAAAAGTATTCAATACCACTTTTAAAATCCATAGGGTTGCGTCCAATTTCGACTTGCCTTTTTACATTTACAGCTATTACTTGATTATGCAGTGATGCTGGCCGTTACTGCTTATTTAAAAGGAGCTCTATATTGGAAAAAAATTATGTGCGCCTAATTTACAATGATTTGATAGATAGGTTGGTTTGTTTTCCTCTAAATTGTACCTAATGTTTATAGAATGTGCGATCTGAGCACAATATGGTGGGCTGTATATTTTAATGTTTTTATCGTATTTAAGTGGTTCTTATGTTTTTATCTTTTATGATTATGACACATAATTGAATAAAGATTATTAACCACCTAAAATGTATTTAGAATTATGTTTTTTATGTTCGTGAAATATCTAATTGAATATATATATTTTGTAAATCTTTTTTATTGATAACCAAAACAGTAGGCTTCACAAATCATTCTGCGATGGTATAATGAGGTAATAGCACAAACATTTGCTTTGGGGCCTCCCAACCCATTTTGTTACAGAGTTCAGACATATAAACTAGGCGCTTTTACCACCATTTGAATTAATTTGCATAGTACACCTTGTCGTCTTTTACCATGCGATTACCCACTCACTTGTACCATAAGTTCTATCCCCTGTAGGCCCTCCAATCGCTCCACACTTTTTCCCATTTCTTGGGGCTGCCTCTTGCTGCGTAGACCACCTGTTCCGCCCTCTGGCACCAATTTAGGTTTGCCTTCCCGTCCTCAACCACCGCTGTGGCCCCTCATGTTCTTGCAGTGTTTCGTTTTGCCACCCCGCTGCCATACTCAGCCAGATTTCTTTTGTCCTGTGCCAATCTTGCTCCGCTTTTAATCCCAGGTGTAACCATTTGGGTTCAACAGAGATCTCTACCTCCGTCACCCTCGCCATTATTGATGTAGTCTGGGCCCAATAAATTTGGATCTACTGGCAATCAAAAAGGGTGTGGAAGAAGGACCCCTCACTCCCACAACCCCTTCTGCATAATGGGGAGTTTGCCCTGCCTATTTTATACAGGAGGGTTTGCTTGTAATATGATCTGTGGAGTACCTTAAGTTGGACCAATCTGAATCGCACTCTAATGGATATCTCCCAGGGGGCCTGGAGGACCTCCGTCCAGTCTTCATCGTCCTCCCTCCCAGATTGTCCTCCCATGCCAATCTGATGGGACCCAGTAGTCAGGGGAATTATTGATTAGTTTCTTATAGATTAGTGATACTCTGTTCTTCATCAGTGCATCAGTCATTATTCGGTCCTCTAATGGCGAGGTGTCAGGCAATTCCTCACCTACCGGCAGGTGACAATGTAACGCGTGTCCCAACTTGGTGTGTCGGAAGCGTTCCGATTCTACCAAGTCTAATTGTTTTTGCAGATCAGTAAACGTTATGTAGGTCGGATTTCTCCAGACGTCACCTAGGTGTTCTATACCAATGAGTCTCCATTTTTTAAAATCTGTGTAGCCCTCTCACCTCCGGCAAGAGTGCGCTGTGCCATAATGGTGTCTGGGCTGTCAGTTTTCCTTTCCATCCCAGAAACTTGGTAGCTTTATGCCATATATCAATTACAGCCTGTGTGTGTTGTGACCAGTTGCCTCTGCCTTTCTTACCATACAGTAGTCTCTCGTACCCTCCCGGACACATGCACCCTATGTCCACCCTGTAAGCTGGGTCTTGGTGGTCCATGAAAGCCCAGTCATTGATTACAAGCAATTGCGAGGCCCAGTAATATTTTTGGATGATGGGGACTGCCAGTCCCCCTTTATATAGCCCCTTTTGTAGTTTGGCTAGGGCAATTCTCAGAGCACCCCCTTTCCAGAGTAGTTTGCGGACTGCTTGGCCAATGCCCTTCAACACCACTGGTGGGATCTTGTAGGGTGTATTCTGCATTACATAGAGCAGCCTCGGGAGGGTCATCTAGTACAGGGCCGCCCTACCCCCTTACGGAAATGTCAAGGATTCCCAGTGTGTCACATCCACTTTAAGTCATTCGTGCTGCAGATCAAGGTTTCGTCTGAGGAACTCTTGTGGGTCTCACATAACATAAATACCTAGGTATTTGAACACTTCTGGGCTCATCGGGGCCAAACAGTCGCGGGGCAGGCGGGGAGCTTTACTCAATAGGGAGTATATTACTGATTTAGTCCAGTTAACTGTGTAGCCTGATTGCTCCCCAAATATTCAGAATATCTGCATTACTCTGACTGTGGAGTTCTGGGGTCGAGCAATGTATAGTAACACTTCATCTGCGTATAGGGAGATTCTTTCTTCCCATCCTCCCGGCGCAGGTATACCCCAGATTAGTTGATCTCGACGGATCCATGCTACTAGTGGTTCGAGAGCCAGCGCGAACATCATAGAGGACATCGGGCATCTGTCGGGTGCCTCTATTGAGCTTAAAGCAGTGTGAGATTGTTCCGTTCACCCTGACTCTGGCTATGGGGGCCTAATACAGTAATTTGACCCATGCTCTGAATTTGGTCTTTCCAACACAGCAAACATAAAGTTCCACTCTACTGAGTCAAACGCCATTCTCGTGTCTAAGACAATCGCCACCGCTTGTGTCTCTCCGCAGAATTCGGTTAAATGAAGTACCCCATATAGGCAATTCAGGTTGAACCGTGTACTCCTACAGGGAATAAATCCCGACTGATCAGGGTGTATTATCGAGGGAAGAACCCCATGCAGCCTATGTAGCAAGATTTTGGCCAATACTTTTACTTCTGCGTTAAGGAAGGAAATTGTCTATATGAACTACACTCAGTTGGGGGCTTCCCCTCTTTATGTATGGTCACTATTGTTGCCATCCTCTGGTCAAGTGGAAGACAGCCAGCGGAGAGTGCTTCTCGATACATTGCCAGCATCCGTTTAATCACCACCCCGCTAGCCCTTTGTATAGCTCAATTGGTAGGCCATAGGGCCCCTGTGCTTTGCCGGACTAACTCCCTCAGCGCTTGTTGCAGGTCTTCCTCAGTCAAATCAGCTTCTAGGGCCTCGCGCTCCTCACCGGTTAGCGTCCGGAGGGTCACATCTATAAGTAAGTCTGTACAGTCAGCGTCAGTCATAGAGGTTCGCGAAGCGTGCAAGGCCTCATAGTAAGAGGCGAAGGTTTCGGCAATTCCCACATTGGTTGTATGAACGGTCCCTTTTCGTCTTTCACCTCAAGTACCCTTGACCTCTCCTTATCACGTGTTTATAGCCCCATAAGCAGTTTAGCTGCCTTATCTCCAACATCATAGAGACGTTGCTGCATTGCCAGGGCTTGCTTCCGGGCTAGGTCTTCCGTCAATGCTCTCAAATCTTGTTCGTAGAGCAGCAATTGGTGTCTATCTATTTCCCCTCTCGCATCTTTTGCTTCCCTTTCTATTATCTTCTTCTCCAGTTCGGCGCATTGTATTTTTTTCTTCCCCCTATTATTGCTTGGGTGCTTCCCCTCAACAGTCTTAAACGCTTCCCATAGGGTCAGTGCCAAGTCGACAGATCTCTGATTTTCTTTGAAGTATAGGTCAGCGTCTTTGCGTATTTTGCCTCTTATCTTTGTCTTTCAGATACCAGGCCTCCAGCCTAGGTGGGCCCAGCAACTGGACCTCCACAGGAGAGTGGTCTGATATTCCTCTTGCCAATTGTACAACTGCCATAAATCGCAGCAGCTGAGATCGGAGGGTTAGTAAGTAGTCAATTCTAGAAAAACTGCAGTGTGGTGCTGAGAAATATGTATATTGTCGAGTGTTAGGGTTTAGTTCCCTTCAAAGGTCCGCCAGGCCCATCGCCAAGGCAAACAGAGAGTGGGGCCTCCCCTCCCTGCCCCCCGGTTCTGGCGCTAGTTCTGTCCATGTTTGTGCCAAAGACCGCATAAAAGTCTCCCCCCATCACTAGTGTTCCCGTGGGTAATCCCAATTGTAGGTCCCCCAGATCAGGGAGAGTCATTGTTAAAAGTCGGGGTGGGGCATAGACTGAGCAGATATTATGATCTATCCCATTTCAAGTCCCGTTAAGGGCTACAAATAGTCTGTGGTCATCTCGCCACACTTTCCGGGAGGTAAAGGGTAGCGTTTTTTAAATCCGGATTTCCACTCCCCTTGAATCAGATGTGTATCCAGCGTGGGCTTTCAAGACATCTCATTTTGTCCAATGCTTTATAATGATGTCCCCGCAAGTGTGTTTCTTGCATAAGTGTGATACCCGGGCCATGGCGTTTGAGGTGTTGCAGAATCAGGGTGCATTTAATGTCACTTCCCAGCCTGTTAACATTCCAGGACCATATTTTTAACCTCTGGAGGTCTCACGTGTGGTTACCATCTTTGCCCTCCAAGGAATATACCTCCAGTTGCTGTTGGGTATATGGGCCCCCTCTCACCACCCCTGGGAAAACCCATATGCTTATCCCCCTCCACCCCTCATTAACGCACTCGCAACAAGCGTCGTGCAGTGAAGCCTTAATAACTGCTAATGTGAACCGTGAAAGCAAAAACTCCCCCCTACCCCGCTTAGTGGAATTCGAACTACCCACTTCCCAAACTTGCAGAGTGCCTGTCGCCCCAAACTTAGCATCTAGTTGCAGGACGTGGTACAGCTGCCAGGTCAACAGCGTGTCGGATGGGTACTTTGTCTATGAGAAGAACATCCCTCTTACCAAGGAACTAATAATGGCCCAATCTGGCTCCCTCCCGATGCAGCCTCTCTCCACATTTCTATATCAGCCATTAGATTTGTCTCCCGTTCACCCCACCACACACGACCCCCCCACATCTCCGTGCCAATTCGCAATCAATCACCCCCCACAATTCTCACAGTTCAGGTGCTCACGTGCTCCTCTCATTGGGACGCGGATCTCAGTAGCTGTCCAGATGGGGTGACACTCCCCTTACCAGGACCCTTAACCTTGTGCCTTAGTCTTTCATCAGTAGCCCCTTTTCTGACCACTCTCCACCCCTCTAGCCAGTCCCATGCTTCTTCCGGAGTGGCAAAGTGCAATGTCTTTCCATCTGTGATAACTTTTAGCTTGGAGGGGTAGAGCATCATGTATTTCAGTTCCTTGGCACGTAAAGCTTTCTTAACTTCATCAAAGCTTCGGCGCTGCACTTGCAGGGTAATGTCCGGGAAAAAGAAGATCACTGCATTATCCAAATGTAGATCCCCATGTGCCCGTGCTGCCTGCAGTATTGCGTCCCGATCTCTGAAGTTCAATATTTTGCAATGATAGTTTGCGGGGGGCCTGGCTTTGGCAGCGGGCCCAGTGCCCTATGAGCCCTCTCCACTGAGGAAAAGGTTGACAAACATTTTGGTTTGAGCTTGTTAAGAATCAAGTCCTCCAAGAACAGGTCCACGCTGGGGCCTTCGGAGCCCTCCGGGACCACTGCTACCCCAATGTTGTTCTGCCTCGCCCTTCCTTATTGATCCTCCAGTCTGGCAGACATGATCACACTTTGTTTTGTTAGATTCTGTACCTGTTCTTCCAGGCGTTTGGTTGTGGAGAGCAGTCCATTCATTTGTGTTTCTGCCACTGCCACCTTTTCAGACATTTTATGGAAGTCTGCCCATAGAAAATTAACATCCACCATTACTGCGTCCAACTTAGGTTCAATCGGGACTAGGGAGCCCCTGAGCTCCTGAATGGCAGCCATTGTTCGCAAGGAGGGCTCTCCATCTGGTTGATGATCTACCTGTGAAGCGGAGGCCCCCGCTTCCTGGGCCGCCAGCCCAGACGCCGACATCTTCACTGTGTATTTGTCTAGATTATTTTGTTGTGCGGGTTTCTGGGGGCGACCCTTTGTCATCGCAGGGGTCTCCACTCCCTCAATTACTTATCTTTCTACCTTTATTGCGACCCCTTCTTGCCTTCCCTTGGATCTCTGGCAGCAAATATTTTAGGGACCTACTCCTTCTTTAATCGGGTCATTTCCCTTAGGTGACCACCAGCCTCTTCGTCGCCTCCTCAGCAACCAGTTCCATCGGGTCCGGGCAGATTGCTCAGCGACGGCCCCAGGGCTGGGTCCCCCAATACACCGCCCCTCCGTGGGCCAACTGATCAGTCCCCTTCACTTTGACAGTCCAGGACACCTTGATGATTTCTGGGTCTTCAGACTGGATCACCAGTCTCCCTTTTTGGTCAGGTGGTGGATCAAAGTGGTGTCCCAATCTGTCCCTCCAGTCTGTGCGGAGGGGCGAGTCGAGCAAGTGGACCCCCAGCAACCGCCCTGTCGCAGTCGCTCCTCACCGCACAGCACTCTCAGGAGGCCTAATATGTTGATCGGGCCTCTGGCCCACAATCAGCTTACCGCTCCTTGGAGGTCCTGTAGCCTATTGTTGTGGCCTCTGCAGGGCCATCCGGCCCACTGTACTCCCCGGTGGGGGAGAGGTGTGGGGCAAGGCCTGACTAGGCCGTCCCACAGCCCGACCTTCAGGAGCCACCTTACCCCTCTCAGGCCCCGCAGTGTTAATCAGCTTCCCCACAAGGTTCAAAGCTCCCGCACTCACATCCAGGACCGTAGCGGGTTCTATTCTTCTTTCGCGGCCGGCACTCGCTTCTCCGCTCTTGCTGAGACCGGTCACCTCTCCCGCCTCCTGGAGCGGTCACCAGCAAGGGAACAGACCCAGGCCGGCCTCTCCCGCGATCGGGTTCCCCACAGCCGCTCCCCTTCACACCGGGGCCCGCATCTTCTTCGAGGCTCCTCCTCCGGATTTGCATTAAATAACTCAACATTTGTTTAATTTATGCAGGTCAAACCTGCCAAAATGTAATAAAGAAAACCATACAGCATATACTGTATCAGGCGGATTTTGGTATGTTAAACACTAAAATCCATGTTATTTCCCAGAAACTCGCAATATGTGCTATTTATCGCACCCTACAAATAACAAACCATGTGATATAGTTATTTTCCAGATGAGATAAATATCACCTGTACTTGTAATCCTGCCTGTAGTGTCTTCCATTTTTTTATTTCTATTTTTTATTTTTAATATTTGTAAAATTATTAAAATACCATTAATATGTTAAATAAATTGGTTTTGTTTTTACATTTAGTTTACAGTATAAGTAAATGCATTTTATTTTAATATGTTCATTTTAATATTTCATTTAAGATATATGTTTTACATTTTTGGAATATTTGTTACTGCTAAAATTGAAATGCAAAATATTTGAAAACATTTTTATTTATTGAGATATATATATATAAATAACCTACTGGCGGTCGCCAGTAGGTAGTTATAGTTAGGACCTTGTTTCTATTAAAAAAGCGTTTTTTCTTTTGCCAATATCTTTGGCGCCGTTTGACGAATCTTCGCGAATTTTTCAAAACTAATGGCCCACTCATGTCAGCACCTGTCTTCAAAGCTTCAGGGTGATACGTGAAACGGGGCCCGAGGAAAAAAGGGGGTCCCAAAACGCGTTTTCTCCATGTTAATATCCATAGGAAACTTTTGTCACGGCTACAGCCCGAACTGCTGAACGGAATTACACCACATTTGGCAGATAGGTAGCTCTTGGTCCAGAGTGCACTCTTTGCTTTAAATGGTGTAAATCCGTTCAGTAGTTCCTGAGAAATTCATATTTAAATAAATATGGATATCCGGTGACCGCGGTGGATCCGCGAACCCTTCCGATCACGAGCTGACTTCTGATTGGCTGCCACACTTCAAACCAGGAAGTGTTGGCAGCCATCTTGTGAACCGAGTCGCAAGAAAAAAGGTGAAAAAAGAAGAAAAGGGGGCAGGGTAGGAACACCCTGACCCCCTAGGCCTAGGGACCCTGAGGGCCAAAAAAAGCATTTTTAAAAAAAATATTTCGGTGGGATTTGCATAGGGTGCGCGTATCCTGCTGAAAATTAAAAGAAAAAACAAAGCATGGCCTCCCGCCCTTAGTTTCTTTTAAGCCCCCAGGTGGGCCAGGTCCCGGGGGCAATGCATAATTATTATGCAGGAACCCGTGGGGGCCCCCGCAGCCCCGGGGACCACCACCTCCCCGGGGCATGGTTAATAAAATGCGGGGGGCACGCAGCCACCAGTAGCATCCGGGACCACCACCTCCCCAGATTTTTTTATTTCAAATGTGTGGGGGGGTCTCCTGCCCCAGGGACCCCCACATCCCCAGGGCGATCCTTTATTATGGATGGGGGGCCTTGCCCAAGCCCCGGGAACCACCACCTCCACGGGGCTTTAATTTAAAAAAAAGTGTGTGGGGGCTCCTGCCGCTCCTCTCACTGCCCCGGGGACTGCCACCTCCACGGGGCTTTTTTGAAAATTAAAAGGTGTGGGGGGAGCTCCTGCCCCCCCAACACTGCCCCAGGTCCCGCCACCTCCCTGGGGCATTGACAATGCAAATACGGGGGTCCGTTGTGGCTTTAAACATATGTTGGAGGGGGACCGCGCGGCCCCCCACATGGAGCCCCCCATGGCCCTGGGGACTGCCACCCCGAAGGGCCAGCTCCAGCAATGTCCCGGGGTGCCCACCCCCGGGACATTGCAGTTTGCTATGGGATGGCGGGAGCATTGCTCTCGCCATCCCATAGCAAACTCTGCTTCGCTTCATGGAAGCAAGAGCAGGAAAACTGCTCTTGCTTCCATGAAGCGAAGCAGAATCGCTTTTGGGCAAAGGGAGCTGCATGTTAGCAGCTCCCCTTGTCCAAAAGCAATGCCGGCTCCCTCCGGAGGTGGGAAGCCGGCAGGGCATTGGGGCTCCCCCGCGGTCCCCAACATGAGGCCAGGCCCAGGGGATGGGGTCCCAGGGGCCAAAAATGGCCCAGGAGGGGGGCCACTAGGCCCCCCTCCCTTTAAAAAGTTTTGAAAAAGGATTGGCCATGCCCCGGGGGATGTGGTCCCCGGGGCTATATCGGCCTCAGGAGGAGGGCAGCGCGGCCCCCGTTCTATTAAAAAAAATAATAGGGCGGGGGATGGGGTCCCCGGGGACAAAACTGGCCCAGGGAAGGGGGGGCCACGCCCCCCCCACCCCCCCTTCCTTACAACATTATTTTTTTTTTTTTTCCAAAAGGCCTAGCCCCGGGGGATGGGGACCCTAGGGCTGTAATCGGCCCAGTGGGATGGGGTCCGCGGGGCCCAAAAGGGTTAAGGCAATGGGGGCCACACAGCGCCCCTTCCTAAAATAAAAGAAACCGGCTGTGAGAACGTGCCCTCTTTCTGCATGGTTGCCCCCACTTTTTGCTGAATTGCTGATGTGCTTTGACTGAGTGTGCCCTGGGCTCCTGCTAATCAGGTACCCAGGGCCTATGTTCTTTCCCTAAAACTGCATTGAAGCCTAAACCCAATTGGCATCTTTGGCCACAGGTCAGCCCCTGGTAAATGGTACCACAGGTACCCAGTGCACTGTGACCAGAGAAGGCCTCTAAGGGCTGCAGCACTTATTGTGCCACCCTTAGAGGTCCTGTACCCTTACACACACACACTGCCTTTGCAGGCTGCGTGTTTTGGTGCAGAACAAAGTAAAGAGTTGACATGGCACACATCCCTGTGTGCCATGCCTACAATCCACTGCCCTGGCATAGATCAGTCACCCCTCTAGCTGGGTGCACTATACCAGTGGTGAGGGTACAGGTGCATGAGCCCTGTACTCCTACAGTGTCTAAGTCCATTCTTAGACATTGTAAGTGCAGTGCTGCCATTAAGAGTATATGGTGCTGGGAGTTTGTCATTACGAACTCCACAGCACCATAATGGTTACACTGAAAACTGAGAAGTATGGTATCAAACTTCTCAGCACATTAAACCCACACTGATGCCAGTGTGGGATTTACTGAAAAATGTACACAGAGGACATCTTAGAGATGCCCCCTGAAAACTAACCCACCTCTAGTGTCCAGGCTGAGTGGCTGCTTTCAGCTGCCACCACCAGACATGTTTCTGGACCCCTGGGTCGAGAGCCTGCTGCTCTCTGGGGCCTGAAAGCAATGCACATCCTGGGACGAGGTGCCAAGCCTCCTCCCCCAGGATGGGCAGGGTTGACGAAGGGGAAGCCTCAAAGGCTTGCCGCCTTTGTGAGCTTCCCCAGGCCACTTGCTGCTCTCAGCAACTGGTCCCCACTGGTTCTGACCCCCACTTTGGGCGGGAGAACCGGCGGGAAAAACAAGTGAGGAAGAGCGGTGTGCCCACCTCTGCTAACTCCACCCCTCAGGTGGGGGAGGGGAGGGGAGGTGAAGCACAACTCTCAGTCCATGCCATCTTGAAGATGGGGGACTCAGCCAACCAGGGACAGGCTCATTCCCCCTCCCACTGGAGGGTGGCATAATAGGGGGTGTACCCACCACAGGGAAGGGACTCATTGGTCCCTGCCTTTTACCTACCTGTAACGCCCCTAGTATTTAGGGGCACCCCTGAACCTTGCTTCCTCAGACAAGAACCTGCAACAAGAAAAAAAGAAGGACCGAACAGCTGTGTCGAAGCTAACAAGAGGAAGACGCCCACTGACTTGGCTCCAGCCCTACCGGCCTGTCTCCACCTCGAACCTGCTCCTGCGAAATCTCGGTGTGTCCTGCAGCCAGCAACCTCGAAAACCCCGGAGGACCTGCCTGCCTTCAAGCACAAAGACTTTGTCTCCCATGAACACCGGATTTGTTCATCTGCAACCTCTGGCTCCGGCCGGACACCGCGGATCCGCCCCACTCTGCACCTGCCATCCACGGCCCGAGCTCGAGTGGGCAAAGACCACGAGGACGTCACCCCGGCGATCCTGACCCGAGATCTGGCGACCCCTGACCTGCCTCAAGCCTCCAGCCTAAATCCAGAAGGCCCCCCTAACCGCGACCAGGAGCTGGTAAGAAAATCCGACCCCAAAAGGCACCCCTGCACCTGACGCCCAACGACCTTGTGTGCCCAAACCGACGGTGCCTAACCAACCCCTAACTTACCTCTTGAAGTGGTGGTCGCACCCAGAAGAACTTCGTCCCCGAGCCTGCAGTGCCTTTGCAAACCAGAGGTTCCCCATTGAAACCAACAGGGCGCCCGATGTCGAAACAGCACCCGGCCGCCCTAGTGCCGCTGAGGGTGCACCTTTGGTGCTACTTTGTTTCCCCATTTGCCCTGAGCTAAAGTCCAGGAGCTTTGCTCCCACCGCCGAGTGGCCTGCTAGCCAGCAGCCACCAACCGGAGGCCCCCTATCCCCCATTGGATAACATTGGGCCTCAGCACTCTGCACCCGGCCGCCCTAGTGCCGCTGATGGTGTAACGAGAGTGCATCCTTGACCCTGGGGGAACCCTTGTTCTAACCCCAGAAGCTCAACTCCAAAGACTGATTACTTACCTGATAACCGTTAACCTAATTTCTCTCCATAGGAACCTATTGACTATTTTTCTCTGAAAAATGTTCAAAGTGTGGAGTTGATTTGTATGGAAATTGAAAAATAACATTTGTGCAAAACTGATTTTACTTACCTTTTCTCTAGGAAATGTCCCAGTGTGATATCTAGGCATATCACACTGAGTAGAAAAAGTAATCTTAAAAGTAACGTAAAAGTAACTTACCTGTATTTTTCATTGCAAAGTCGATACAAAGTATATGTACAGCATGTCACAGTATTGCATTCCCAGTAATTCAAACTATAACCATTTCAAAGTACATTTACAATTGCATTTCAAACTGTATATTTACTGCAAAGTATTTATCAACTTACCTGTGCCAGGCTTGCTTGGTTCTAGAAAATAAAATAACTAAAAGAATATTTTTATACAAAACCAATTGGTCTGAAGTTCAGTCTTCGAGTGTGTGAAATCATTTGCTGATTGAGTGGGTACAACAAATGCTTAACACTGACCTCTGCTACTGCCTTACTGCTCGACCACACTACCACAAATAGAGAGTGAGGTGCTATCTACCTTTACCTCTGCCTACCTTTGGGGATCCACTGGACTCTGTGCACACTATACCTCACTTTGGTATAGTATATACAGAGCCAGCTTCCTACACCGGCAACTCGCCGGAGGCCCCACCCTCTCCCTGCACCACTCTGCAAACGCGCATCCTGGCGCCTTCTGGGTTGGGGGATTAAGTCCCCTTGAATCCTAAGGGTCCTTAGGGGCCAACTAGCCTACCAGGTACCTCCAACAAGCCCCACACAGTGGGATTGCTGAGAGGTGGTCAGAGGCCACGCCCTTTTTTACACCACTCTGCAAACACGCTTCTTGGTGCACTGCTGGTGGAGCAATGAGGTCTCCTGAGGACTACAGCACTAAAGTGGACTTCATCTTCCAAGCAGCAGAGCGCCAGGAGGCGCGTTTGCAGAGTGATGTAAAAAGGGGGCATGGCCTCTGACCACTCTCAGCAGTCCAGCTGTATGGGGCTTACTGGAGGTAACAGGAGGGCTAGTTGGCCCCCAGGGATCCTCAAGAGGCAAGGGGACTTCATCCCCCAACCATGAGCGCGCCAGGAAGCGCGTTTGCAGAGTGGTGGAGAAATGGGGCGTGGCCTGTGTCCACCTCTCAGCAATCCCACTGTGTGGGGTATACTGAAGGTAACAGGTAGGCTAGTTGGCCCCCAAGGACCCCCAGCAGCGAAGGGGACTTCAATCCCCATCCAAGAGCATGCCAGGGAGTGTGTTTGCAGAGTGGTGGGCAAAGGGGGCATGGCCTGCTGAGAACTTAGCAATCCTGCTGTGTGGGACTTACTGGAGGTAATAGGAGGGGTAGTTGGCCTCCTGGCACACTACGGGTTGGGGGATGAAGTCCACTTTACTCCTGAGGGACTTTGGGGGCAAAGAAGCCCTCCTGGTACCTCCTGTAAGTCCTACGCAGCGGAATTCCTAAGTGCTGGTCGGAGGCCCAGCCCCCTTTCTCTAGCACTCTGCAAACCCGACTAGTAGTTAAAGAAGCATTTGCAATGCAATAGGTCTCGCATTTGCGAGAGTTGGAGCTATTGGCGTTGTAAATGTAAAGGTTTTTTACTAATGTTTTTTGGAGTGGAGTGGATGTACGTTGTGTGTAGTGAAATTATGTGGTATGTTGTGCAGTGAAATCATGTGGATAGAAAGTATGTGGTATTTAGTGTATAGGAATTATGTAAAGTGGGATTATGTGTTATGGAGAGTAATTATGTCGTATGGTAGTCTGTGTTGTGGAGTGGTAACCTCAGGTTTAGTCTTCCCCGTTTTCATAGAAGCTAAACTATAAACTCAATGAGACAAAAAAAAGAAGGAACCACTGAGGAGCACTTCTGGACCTAGTCAGAGGTATGAGCAGGGCCACTGGTATTATGCGACTGTTCGGCTGCACCGATTTTTGCATAATTATACATTTTCTGCTTTTGCCACATAATCCATCTGCTGCATAATCTGCAGATTTGAGAAAAAAAACCTTGTTTCTAGCTCAAACGGCTCAAACGTTACCAAAAATGCACCGACAAGTGTTACAGCGTGGTGGAAGGCCCTTTGCAAAGCTGGAATGGTCACCTGTTACTGCTAAATGTGGGTGTTAAATTGGTACTATTGGTGCGCAGACCACTCTTGCTTCTTTCTGCGCCTCTCTTGCCTTTTTGAATTTCTCTTGCTTCTTTCTGCACCTTTCTTCCTTTTTCTGCACTTCTCTTGCCTCTTTCTGCACATCTTTTCCATTTTCTGCACCTCCCTTCTTTCTGCACCTCTTGCTTCTTTCTGCACTTCTCTTGCTTCTTTCTTCTGCACCCCTCTTGCCTCTTTCTGCACCTCTGTTGCTTCTTTCTGCACTTCTCTTGCCTGTTTCTGGAAATCTCTTGCCTCTTTCTGCAGTTCTCTTGCTTCCTTCTGTACCTCTGTTGCTTCTTTCTGCACTTCCCTTCCCTCTTTCTGCACCCCCTTGCCTCTTTCTGCACCTCACTTGCCTCTTTCTGCACCTCACTTGCCTCTTTCTGCACCTCACTTGCCTCTTTCTGCACTTCTCTTGTTTCTTTCTGCACTTCTCTTGTTTCTTTCTGCACTTCTCTTGTTTCTTTCTGCACTTCTCTTGTTTCTTTCTGCACTTCTCTTGTTTCTTTCTGCACTTCTCTTGTTTCTTTCTGCACTTCTCTTGTTTCTTTCTGCACTTCTCTTGTTTCTTTCTGCACTTCTCTTGTCTCTTTCTGCACTTCTCTTGTCTCTTTCTGCACTTCTCTTGCCTCTTTCTACACCTCTCTTCCCTCTTTCTGCACCGCTGTTCCCTCTTTCTGCACCTCTCGCCTGTTTCTGCACCTCTCTTGCCTGCCTCTTTCTACACCCCTCTTGCTTCTTTCTGCAATTCTTTGGCCTCTTTCTGCACCCCTATTACCTCTTGCTGCACCTCTGTTGCTTCTTGCTGCACCTCTGTTGCTTCTTGCTGCACCTCTGTTGCTTCGTGCTGCACCTCTGTTGCTTCGTGCTGCACCTCTGTTGCTTCGTGCTGCACCTCTCGTGCCTCTTTCTGCACCTCTCGTGCCTCTTTCTGCACCTCTCGTGCCTCTTTCTGCACCTCTCGTGCCTCTTTCTGCACCTCTCGTGCCTCTTTCTGCACCTCTCGTGCCTCTTTCTGCACCTCTCGTGCCTCTTTCTGCACCTCTCGTGCCTCTTTCTGCACCTCTCGTGCCTCTTTCTGCACCTCTGTTGCATATTCCTGCACCCCTTTTCCCTCTTTCTGTACCTCTGTTGCTTCTTTCTGTACCTCTGTTGCTTCTTTCTGTACTTCTCTCTCCTCTTTCCGCACCTCTGTTGCTTCTTTCTGCTTCTTTCTGCACCTCTGTTGCTTCTTTCTGCACCTCTGTTGCTTCTTTCTGCACCTCTGTTGCTTCTTTCTGCACCTCTGTTGCTTCTTTCTGCACCTCTGTTGCTTCTTTCTGCACCTCTGTTGCTTCTTTCTGCACCTCTGTTGCTTCTTTCTGCACCTCTCTTGCTTCTTTCTGCACCTCTCTTGCCTCTTTCTGCACCTCTCTTGCTTCTTTCTACATTTCTGTTGCTTCTTTCTGCACTTCTTTGGCCTATTTCTGCACTCCTCTTACTGCACCTCTGTTGCTTCTTTCTGCACTTCTCTTGCTTCCTACTGCACCTCTGTTGCCTCTTTCTGCACCTCTGTTGCCTCTTTCTGCACCCCTTTTCCCTCTTTCTGCACTTCTGTTGCTTCTTTCTGCACCCCTCTTGCCCCTTTATGCACCACATTTCCCTCTTTCTCCACCTCTCTTGCTTATTTGTGCACTTCTCTTGCCTCTTTCTGTACCTCTCTTGCATCTTTCTTCACTTCTCTTGTCTCTTTCTGTACCTCACTCTCTTCTTTCTGCACCGCTCTTGCCCATTTATGCACCACATTTCCCTCTTTCTGTACTTCTCTTGCTTCTTTCTGCACTTCTCTTGCCTCTTTCTGCACTTTTCTTGCCTCTTTCAGAGCTTCTCTTGCCCCTTTCTGGACTTTTCTTGCCTCTTTCAGAGCTTCTCTTGCCTCTTTCTAGATTTCTGTTGCTTCTCTCTGCACTTCCCCTGCCTCCTTCTGCACCCCTCTTGCCTCTTTCTGCACCTCTGTTGATTCTTTGTGCACCTCTGTTTCTTTCTGCACTTCTCTTGCCTCTTTCAGAGCTTTTCTTGCCCCTTTCTGCACTTTTCTTGCCTCTTTCTGCACTTTTCTTGCCTCTTTCTGCACTTTTCTTCCCTCTTTCTGCACTTTTCTTCCCTCTTTCTGCACCTCTGTTGCTTCTTTCTGCACTTCTCTTGCCCCTTTCTGCACTTCTGTTGCCCCTTTCTGCACTTCTCTTGCCCCTTTCTGCACCTCTTGTGACTTTCTGCACTTCTCTTGTCTCTTTCTGCACTTCTCTTGTCTCTTTCTGCACTTCTCTTGCCCCTTTCTACACCTCTCTTCCCTCTTTCTGCACCGCTGTTCCCTCTTTCTGCACCTCTCGCCTGTTTCTGCACCTCTCTTGCCTGCCTCTTTCTACACCCCTCTTGCTTCTTTCTGCAATTCTTTGGCCTCTTTCTGCACCCCTATTACCTCTTGCTGCACCTCTGTTGCTTCTTGCTGCACCTCTGTTGCTTCGTGCTGCACCTCTGTTGCTTCTTGCTGCACCTCTGTTGCTTCGTGCTGCACCTCTCGTGCCTCTTTCAGCACCTCTCGTGCCTCTTTCTGCACCTCTCGTGCCTCTTTCTGCACCTCTCGTGCCTCTTTCTGCACCTCTCGTGCCTCTATCTGCACCTCTCGTGCCTTTTCTGCACCTCTCGTGCCTTTCTGCACCTCTCGTGCCTCTTTGCACCTCTCGTGCCTCTCTGCACCTCTCGTGCCTCTTTCTGCACCTCTTGTGCCTCTTTCTGCACCTCTCGTGCCTCTTTCTGCACCTCTGTTGCATATTCCTGCACCCCTTTTCCCTCTTTCTGTACTTCTCTCTCCTCTTTCTGTACCTCTGTTGCTTCTTTCTGTACTTCTCTCTCCTCTTTCCGCACCTCTGTTGCTTCTTTCTGCACTTCTCTCGCCTCTTACTGCACCCCTCTTGCCGCTTTCTGCAGTTCTCTTGCCGCTTTCTGCACTGCAGTTCTCTTGCCGCTTTCTGCACCTCTCTTGCTTCTTTCTGCACCTCTGTTGCTTCTTTCTGCTTCTTTCTGCACCTCTGTTGCTTCTTTCTGCACCTCTCTTGCCTCTTTCTGCACCTCTGTTGCTTCTTTCTACATTTCTGTTGCTTCTTTCTGCACTTCTTTGGCCTATTTCTGCACTCCTCTTACTGCACCTCTGTTGCTTCTTTCTGCACTTCTGTTGCTTCCTACTGCACCTCTGTTGCCTCTTTCTGCACCTCTGTTGCCTCTTTCTGCACCTCTGTTGCCTCTTTCTGTACCTCTCTTGCATCTTTCTTCACTTCTCTTGCTTCTATCTGCACTTCTCTTGTCTCTTTCTGTACCTCTCTTGCATCTTTCTGCACCGCTCTTGCCCATTTATGCACCACATTTCCCTCTTTCTGTACTTCTCTTGCTTCTTTCTGCACTTCTCTTGCCTCTTTCTGCACTTTTCTTGCCTCTTTCAGAGCTTCTCTTGCCCCTTTCTGGACTTTTCTTGCCTCTTTCAGAGCTTCTCTTGCCCCTTTCTGGACTTCTCTTGCCTCTTTCTAGATTTCTGTTGCTTCTCTCTGCACTTCCCCTGCCTCCTTCTGCACCCCTCTTGCCTCTTTCTGCACCTCTGTTGATTCTTTGTGCACCTCTGTTTCTTTCTGCACTTCTCTTGCCTCTTTCAGAGCTTCTCTTGCCCCTTTCTGCACTTTTCTTGCCTCTTTCTGCACTTTTCTTCCCTCTTTCTGCACTTTTCTTCCCTCTTTCTGCACCTCTGTTGCCCCTTTCTGCACTTCTCTTGCCCCTTTCTGCACCTCTTGTGACTTTCTGCACCTCTCTTGCCTCTTTCTGCACCTCTCTTGCCTCTTTCTGCACTTCAATTGCTTCTTTCTGCACCTCTCTTGCCTCTTTCTGCGCATCTTTTGCTTCTTTCTGGACTTCTTTTGCCTCTTTCTGCGCCCCTCTTGCCTCTTTCTGCACCTCTGATTCTTTCTGCACCTCTGATTCTTTCTGCGCCCCTCTTGCTTCTTTCTGCACTTCTCTTATTTCTCTCTGCACCTCTCTTGCCTGTTTCTGGAAATCTCTGGCCTCTTTCAGCAGTTCTCTTGCCTCCTTCCGTACCTCTCTTGCCTTTCTGTACCGCTTAAATCTTTCTGCCCCTCTTGCCTCTTTCTGCGCTTCTCTTGCCTCTTTCTGCGCTTCTCTTGCCTCTTTCTGCGCTTCTCTTGCCTCTTTCTGCGCTTCTCTTGCCTCTTTCTGCGCTTCTCTTGCCTCTTTCTGCGCTTCTCTTGCCTCTTTCTGCGCTTCTCTTGCCTCTTTCTGCGCTTCTCTTGCCTCTTTCTGCGCTTCTCTTGCCTCTTTCTGCGCTTCTCTTCCCTCTTTCTGCGCTTCTCTTGCCCTTTTCTGCACCCCGCTTGCCTCTTTTTGCACCCCTCTTGTTGCCTCTTTCTGCACCCCTCTTGCCTCTTTCTGCACCTCTTGTTGCTTCTTTATGCACCTCTTGTTGCTTCTTTATGCACCCCTCTTGCCTTTTTCTGTATTTCTCTCTGCACCTCTCTTGTTTCTCTCTGCACCTCTCGTTTCTCTCTGCACCTCTCTTGTTTCTCTCTGCACCTCTCTTGTTTCTCTCTGCACCCCTCTTGCCTGTTTCTGGAAATCTCTAGCCTCCTTCTGCAGTTTTGTTGCTTCTTTTGCTTCTTTCTGTACCTCTCTTGCTTCTTTCTGTACCCATCCTGCCTCTTTCTACACCCCTCTTCCCTCTTTCTGCACCCCTGTTGCCTCCTTCTGCACCTCTCCTGCCTGTCTCTTTCTGCAGTTCTCTTGCCTCCTTCCGTACCTCTTACCTCTTTCTGCACCTCTATTGCTTCTTTCTGCACCTCTGATTCTTTCTGGACTTCTCTGGCTTCTTTCTGCACCCCTCTTGCCTCTTTCTGCATCTCCCTTGCCCGTTCTGCACTTCTCTTGCGTCTTTCTGCACCTCTTGCGTCTTTCTACATTTCTGTTGCTTCTTTCTGCACTTCTTTGGCCTCTTTCGGCACCCCTCTTACTGCACCTCTGCCTCTTTCTGCACCTCTGTTGCCTCTTTCAGCACCTCTTGTGCTTCTTTCTGCACTTCTCTTGCGTCTTTCTGCACCCCTCTTCCCTCCTTCTACACTTCCCTTCCCTCTTTCTACACTTCTCTTGCCTCTTTCTACACTTCTCTTGCCTCTTTCTGCACTTCTCTTGCCTCTTTATATACCTCTGTTGCTTCTTTCTGCACTGCTCTTGCCTCTTTCTGTGCTTCATTTGCTTCTTTCTGCACCTCTCTTCTTTCTGTACCTCTCTTGCTTCTTTCTGTACCCATCTTGCCTCTTTCTACACCACTGTTCCCTCTTTCTGCACCCCTGTTCCTTCCTTCTGCACCTCTCTTGCCTGTCTCTTTCTGCACCCCTCTTGCCTCTTTCTATACCCCTCTTGCCTCTTTCTGCACCTCCCTTGCCCGTTCTGCACTTCTCTTGCTTCTTTCTGCACCTCTGTTGCTTCTTTCTGCACTTCTCTTGCTTCTTTCTGCACCCCTCTTGCCTCTTTCTGCACCCCTCTTGCCTCTTTCTGCACCCCTCTTGCCTCTTTCTGCACCCCTCTTGCCTCTTTCTGCACCCTTCTTGCCTCTTTCTGCACCTCCCTTGCTTCTTTCTGCACCTCCCTTGCTTCTTTCTGCACCTCCCTTGCTTCTTTCTGCACCTCCCTTGCTTCTTTCTGCACCTCTCTTCCTTCTTTCTACATTTCTGTTGCTTCTTTTTGCACCTCTGTTGCTTCTTTCTACATTTCTGTTGCTTCTTTCTGCACTTCTTTGGCCTCTTTCTGCACCCCTCTTACTGCACCTCTGTTGCTTCTTTCTGCACTTCTTTTACTTCTTTCTGCACCTCTCTTGCATCTTCCTGCATCCCTTTTCCCTCTTTCTGCACTTCTCTTGCCTCTTTCTGCACTTCTCTTGCCTCTTTCTGCACTTCTCTTGCCTCTTTCTGCACTCTGTTGCCTCTTTCTGCACCCCTCTTGCCTCTTTCTGCACCCCTCTTGCCCCTTTATGCACCACATTTCCCTCTTTCTGCACTTCTCTTGCCCCTTTCTGCATTTCTGTTGCCTCTTTTTGCACCCCTCTTGCCTCTTTTTGCACCCCTCTTGCCTCTTTTCTGCACCTCTTGTTGCTTCTTTCTGCACCTCTTGTTGCTTCTTTCTGCACCCCTCTTTCTGCACTTCTCTTTCCGCACCTCTGTTGCTTCTTTCTGCACCCCTCTTGCCTCTTTCTGTACCACTCTTGCCTGTTTCTGGAAATCTCTAGCCTCTTTCTGCAGTTCTCTCGCCTCTTTCCGCACCTATGTTGCTTCTTTCTGCAGTTCTCTCGCCTCTTACTGCACCCCTCTTTTGCTTCCTTCTGCACCTCTGTTGCTTCTTTCTGCACCTCTCTTCTTTCTGTACCTCTCTTCTTTCTGTACCTCTGTTGCTTCTTCCTGCACCCCTGTTCCCTCTTTCTGCACCCCTGTTCCCTCCTTCTGCACGTCTCATGGCTGTTTCTGCACATCTCTTGCCTGCCTCTTTCTGCACTTCTTTTGCCTCTTTCTGCGCCTCTATTGCTTCTTTCTGCACTGCTCTTGCCTCTTTCTACATTTCTGTTGCTTCTTTCTGCACTTCTTTGGCCTCTTTCTGCACCCCTCTTACTGCACCTCTCTTGCTTCTTTCTGCACTTCTCTTGCTTCCTACTGTACCCCTGTTGCCTTTTTCTGCACCCTCGTGCTTCTTTCTGCACCTCTCATGCCTCTTTCTGCACTTCTCTTGCTTCTTTATGCACCTCTTTCATCTTCCTGCACCCCTTTTCCCTCTTTCTGTACACCTCTAGCCTCTCTCTGCACTTTTCTCGCCATTTCTGCACCTCTGTTGCCTCTTACTGCACTTCTCTTGCCTCTTACTGCACCCCTCTTGCCGCTTTCTGCAGTTCTCTTGCTTATTTCTGCACCTCTCTTGCTTCTTTCTGCACCTCTGTTGCTTCTTTCTGCACCTCTCTTGCTTCTTTCTGCACCTCTGTTGCTTCTTTCTGCAGCTCTCTTCTTTCTGTACCTCTCTTGCTTCTTTCTGCACCCATCTTGCCTCTTTCTATACCCCTCTTCCCTCTTTCTGCACCCCTGTTCCCTCCTTCTGCTCCTCTTGCCTGTTTCTGCACCCCTCTTGCCTCTTTCTGCACTTCTATTGCCTCTTTCTGCACTTCTCTTGCCTCTTTCTGCACTTCTCTTGCCTCTTTCTGCACTTCTCTTGCCTCTTTCTGCACTTCTCTTGCCTCTTTCTGCACCCCTCCCCTCTTCCCTCTTTCTGCACCTCTTTTCCCTCTTTCTGCACCTCTTTTCCCTCTTTCTGCACCTCTTTCTGCACCTCTGTTGCTTCTTTCTACATTTCTGTTGCTTCTTTCTGCACCCCTCTTGCCTCTTACTGCACCTCTGTTGCTTCTTTCTGTACCTCTCTTGCTTCTTTCTGCACCTCTCTTGCTTCTTTATACATTTCTGTTGCTTCTTTCTGTACTTCTTTGGCCTCTTACTGCACCTCTGTTGCTTCTTTCTGCACTTCTGTTGCTTCTTTCTGCATCTCTCTTCCATCTTCCTGCATCCCTTTTCCTTCTTTCTGCACCCCTCTTACCTCTTTCTGCACCCCTCTTGCCCCTTTATGCACCACATTTCCCTCTTTCTGCACCTCTCTTGCTTCTTTCTGCACTTCATTTGCTGCTTTTTTCTGCACTTCATTTGCTGCTTTTTTCTGCACCTCTCTCGCCTCTTTCTGCACCTCTCTTGCATCTTCCTTCACCCCTTTTCCCTCTGTCTGTACATCTCTAGCCTCTTTCTGTACATCTCTAGCCTCTTTCTGTACATCTCTAGCCTCTTTCTGCACCCCTCTTGCCCCTTTCTGCACCTCTCTTGCATCTTTCTGCACCTCTCTTGCATCTTCCTTCACCCCTTTTCCCTCTTTCTGTACATCTCTAGCCTTTCTGCACTTTGCTCGCCTCTTCTGTACTTTGCTCGCCTCTTCTGTACTTTGCTCGCCTCTTCTGTACTTTGCTCGCCTCTTCTGCACTTTGCTCGCCTCTTCTGCACTTTGCTCGCCTCTTTCTGCACTTTGCTCGCCTCTTTCTGCACTTTGCTCGCCTCTTTCTGCACTTTGCTCGCCTCTTCCTGCACTTTGCTCGCCTCTTTCTGCACTTTGCTCGCCTCTTTCTGCACTTTGCTCGCCTCTTTCTGCACTTTGCTCGCCTCTTCTGTACTTTGCTCGCCTCTTTCTGCACTTTGCTCGCCTCTTTCTGCACTTTGCTCGCCTCTTTCTGCACTTTGCTCGCCTCTTTCTGCACTTTGCTCGCCTCTTCCTGCACTTTGCTCGCCTCTTCCTGCACTTTGCTCGCCTCTTCCTGCACTTTGCTCGCCTCTTCCTGCACTTTGCTACGCCTCTTCCTGCACTTTGCTCGCCTCTTCCTGCACTTTGCTCGCCTCTTCCTGCACTTTGCTCGCCTCTTCCTGCACTTTGCTCGCCTCTTTCTGCACTTTGTCTCGCCTCTTTCTGCACTTTGCTCGCCTCTTCCTGCACTTTGCTCGCCTCTTCCTGCACTTTGCTCGCCTCTTCCTGCACTTTGCTCGCCTCTTTCTGCACTTTGCTCGTCTCTTTCTGCACCTGTTGCTTCTTTCTGCACTGCTCTTGCCCCTTTCTGCGCTTCATTTGCTTCTTTCTGTACCTCTCTTGCTTCTTTCTACATTTCTGTTGCTTCTTTCTACACTTCTTTGGCCTCTTTCTGCACCCCTCTTACTGCACCCCTCTTTCTGCACCCCTCATGCCTCTTTCTGCACCCTCGTGCTTCTTTCTGCACATTGTTGCTTCTTTCTGCACTGCTCTTGCTTCATTTGCTTCTTTCTGTACCTCTCTTGCTTCTTTCTACATTTCTGTTGCTTCTTTCTATATTTCTGTTGCTTCTTTCTACACTTCTTTGGCCTCTTTCTGCACCCCTCTTTCTGCACCCCTCTTTCTGCACCCCTCTTTCTGCACCCCTCATGCCTCTTTCTGCACCCCTCATGCCTCTTTCTGCACCCCTGTTGCCTCTTTCTGCACCCCTCATGCCTCTTTCTGCACCCCTCTTGCATCTTCCTTCACCCCTTTTCCCTCTTTCTGTACATCTCTAGCCTCTTTCTGCACTTTTCTCGCCATTTCTGCACCTCTGTTGCTTCTTTCTGCACTTCTGTTGCTTCTTTCTGCACTTCTGTTGCCTCTTCCAGCACCTCTCATGCCTCTTTCTGCAGCTCTCTTCTTTCTGCAGCTCTCTTCTTTCTGCAGCTCTCTTCTTTCTGCAGCTCTCTTCTTTCTGTACCTCTCTTGCTTCTTTCTGCACCCCTCTTCCCTCTTTCTGCACCCCTCTTCCCTCTTTCTGCACCCCTGTTCCCTCCTTCTGCACCCCTGTTCCCTCCTTCTGCACATCTCTTGCCTGCCTCTGCACATCTCTTGCCTGCCTCTTTCTGCACTTTTCTTGCCTCTTTTTGGACTTCTCTTGCCTCTTTCTACATTTCTGTTCTTTCTGCACCCCTCTTCCCTCTTTCTGCACTTCTATTGCCTCTTTCTGCACTTCTATTGCCTCTTTCTGCACCTCTCTTGCATCTTCCTTCACCTCTCTTCCCTCTTTCTGTACATCTCTAGCCTCTTTCTGCACTTTTCTCGCCATTTCTGCACCCCTCTTGCCGCTTTCTGCAGTTCTCTTGCCGCTTTCTGCAGTTATCTTGCCGCTTTCTGCAGTTCTCTTGCCGCTTTCTGCAGTTATCTTGCCGCTTTCTGCAGTTATCTTGCCGCTTTCTGCAGTTATCTTGCCGCTTTCTGCAGTTATCTTGCCGCTTTCTGCAGTTATCTTGCCGCTTTCTGCAGTTATCTTGCCGCTTTCTGCAGTTATCTTGCCGCTTTCTGCAGTTATCTTGCCGCTTTCTGCAGTTATCTTGCCGCTTTCTGCAGTTATCTTGCCGCTTTCTGCACCTCTGTTGCTTTTTTCTGCACCCCTCTTGCCTCTTTCTGCACCCCTCTTGCCTCTTTCTGCACCCCTCTTGCCTCTTTCTGCACCCCTCTTGCCTCTTTCTGCACCCCTCTTGCTTCTTTCTGCACCTCTTTCATCTTCCTGCACCTCTTTCATCTTCCTGCACCTCTTTCATCTTCCTGCACCTCTTTCATCTTCCTGCACCTCTTTCATCTTCCTGCACCTCTTTCATCTTCCTGCACCTCTTTCATCTTCCTGCACCTCTTTCATCTTCCTGCACCTCTTTCATCTTCCTGCACCTCTTTCATCTTCCTGCACCCCTTTTCCCTCTTTCTGTACATCTCTAGCCTCTCTCTGCACTTTTCTTGCCATTTCTGCACCTCTCTAGCCTCTTACTGCACCCCTCATGCCGCTTTCTGCACCCCTCACCCCTTTTGCCTGTTTCTGTACCTCTCTTGCGTCTTTCTGCACTTCTCTTGCCTCTCACTGCAACCTTCTTGCCTCTTTCTGCACCCCTCTCCCCTCTTTCTGCACCCCTCTCCCCTCTTTCTGCACCCCTCTCCCCTCTTTCTGCACCTCTCTTCACCCCTTTTGCGTCTTTCTGCACCTCTCTTGCGTCTTTCTGCACTTCTCTTCACCCCTTTTGCGTCTTTCTGCACCTCTCTTGCGTCTTTCTGCACTTCTCTTTCCATACCTCTGTTGTTTCTTTCTGCACTTCTCTTGCTTTCTGCATCTCTCTTCCATCTTCCTGCACCCCGTTTGCCTCTTTCTGCACCCCTCTTGCCCCTTTATGCACCACATTTCCCTCTTTCTGCACCTCTCTTGCTTATTTGTGCACCCCGTTTGCCTCTTTCTTCACTTCTTCTTGCTTCTTTCTGTACCTCACTCTTCTTTCTGCACCTCTCTTGCCTCTTTCTGCACTCCTCTTGCTTCTTTCTGCACTCCTCTTGCCTCTTTCTGCACTCCTCTTGCCTCTTTCTGCACTCCTCTTGCCTCTTTCTGCACTCCTCTTGCCTCTTTCTGCACTCCTCTTGCCTCTTTCTGCACTTCTCTTGCCTCTTTCTGCACTTCTCTTCCCTCTTTCTGCACCCCTCTTCCCTCTTTCTGCACCTCTGTTGCCTCTTTCTGCACCCCTTTTCCCTCTTTCTGCACCCCTTTACTCTTTCTGCACTTCTCTTTCCGCACCTCTGTTGCTTCTTTCTGCACTTCTCTTGCTTCCTACTGCACCCCTGTTGCCTCTTTATGCACCCTCTTCCCGCACCCTCTTCCCTCTTTCTGCACCTGTCTTGCCTGTTTCTGGAAATCTCTTGCCTCCTTCTGTTCCTCTCTTGCCTACTTCTTTTCCTCTCGTCTCTTTCTGCAGCTCTGTTGCTTCTTTCTGCAGCTCTGTTGCTTCTTTCTGCAGCTCTGTTGCTTCTTTCTGCAGCTCTGTTGCTTCTTTCTGCAGCTCTCTTGCCTCTTTCTGCAGCTCTGTTGCTTCTTTCTGCACTTATCTTGCCTCTTTCTGCACTTATCTTGCCTCTTTCTGCACCCATCTTGCCTTTTTCTACACCCCCTCTTCCCTTTTTCTGCACCCCTGTTGCCTCTTTCTGCACTTATCTTGCCTCTTTCTGCACCTCTCTTGCCTCTTTCTGCACCTCTCTTGCCTCTTTCTGCACTTCTCTTGCCTCTTTATGCACTTCTCTTGCCTGTTTCTGCACCTCTTGTTGCTTTTTTCTGCACCTCTTGTTGCTTTTTTCTGCACCTCTTGTTGCTTTTTTCTGCACCTCTTGTTGCTTTTTTCTGCACCTCTTGTTGCTCCTTTCTGCTCTTCTCTTGCCCCTTTCTGCACCCCTTTTCCCTCTTTCTGCACTTCTCTTTCTGCACCTCTGCTTCTTTCTACACTTCTCTTGCCTCCCAATGCACCCCTCTTGCCTCTTTCTGCATGTAGGAGAGTAGGATCTGCTTCACATGGGTACCCCCACTTTTTGCTGATGCTTCACTGTTTTTCGACTTTAGTCTGGCTGGGGCCCTGCTAATAAGAAGCCCAGCCTAGCTGCTTCCTCTCTAAAATGGTTTCCATGTGCCTTAGGCACATCTCTGATTGGAATCTGGAGTGCCCTTGTAAGTCCCTAGTATATGGTATACTATGTACCCAGGTACCTCAGGGGCTGAAGCATGTATTATGCCACCCCTGGAAGGCCAGCCAAAAGGACACCACAGGTCTGCTACTGCAGCCTGGGTAAGGTGGTGCATGCACCCCTTACTGTGATATAGGTTACCTATATCACTACATACATACACACATATAAACCTATAAGTCACTCCTATGGCAGGCCTTATCAATCCTGAAGGCAGAGTGCTTGGTTCCTATGTGAGAGGGTGCCCCTGCATGAGCAGAGCCCCTCTGCAGCATTCGGAGACCCTTCTCTGATGCTGTTTGTAGTGCAGCCTGACCATATACTCTTAAGCGCATTATAACCTCGCGTTAAATGCTAACTTTGGGATGGCTGCACGGATACATGTCGTGTTTGGTGTCAAACATCTTGGAATACTACCCCCCCGCCAGTTCTGGCAACGGGTGTAGCATTCCACCCTTCTAGAGGGAGAGACATGTACACACCGGCCTACCCGGTAACTTCTTTCCAAGCCCTGGCATCACAAAATGGATGCCGCTGCCACAGATCACGGGTCTGGCCTCCTGCTGCTGACTGGAAACTCCGGCAGGGGAGGCCTGGACAATAGGTTTCCTGTCCCAGGGAGGTGTAACCACCTCCCCAGAGAGGATAATGTGTATTGGGGCTGGGCGGGAGCACTCTCTGGTGCTTTGAAGTCCTGCACTGGGGGCACATTTGGTGTCCCTGTGCATACCCCATTTCAAACTGGTTCAGGGGCTTCCAGCCCCTGCTCTGGCGCGAAACTGGGCAAAGGGAATGGGTGTAACCACCCCTCTTCCCTGACCCTCCCATAGGTGGGTCCCCAGAGTATGTCCAACCCCCTAACTTGGTATAAGTATGGGACCCCCAGTCCTTAGGACTTTAGATTACCCTGGACGAAACTCTGACACTGAATCCTGGACCTTCGACGCTCTACTTTAAGATTAGAGGACTGAAGAAACTCCCTTGGGGTCAAGGAGTGACTCCCCTGCTTGGCAGGCACCAACGAAGCAATTGTCCGGTCTGCATCGCTGAAGCTCCCGCCGGACGCCAAAGTCTTTGCATCCCCGAGGCTGCCCTGAGTCCCCAGCAAAGCTGAGGCCCGTAGCTGTCGTGGGTAACGTGGAACCGTGACCCCTGGACACCGAGTACTTTTGCAAGTGCATCCTCTTCCTGGTCTTCCACGAAGATGTGCTTTGGGCTCCGAGTAGCCCCCGCCTCCAGCACCGACTGCACCGAAGATCACTGGCCTCCACTCCACGAGTGTCCCGTGAGCCAGCTCCCAGTGCGTCCACTCTAGGCTCCTACGCGGTCGCTAGTCCGTTGGCTAGTGGGCCCTCCCGAAGGCAACTCTTCTTCTGCTTGGGCTTCCCTGGTTGCTCCAGGCGTGCCATGACTTACCCTCGCTGGGTGAGTCCCTCAGACCTTGCTGGTCTGCACCACCGTCCTTCTATTTCCACGAGACTTGCCGTTGCCAAGGCTTGTTGGGTCCAATCCGGTCGCCGACACCCCTGCAATCGACAGACGTCGTGGGACAGCTCGAATCCAGCTCCTGGTCGTCGTCGACGCCTCCTGGACCTCGTGGCTGAAGAGTCAAGACGACCGTCAACCTACCTGAAGCACCCGACATCGGTGGGCATCCGCTCATCGCCTTTCTGTTCACTGGCTAGTGACCCAGACTCTGTCCCCTCTGCTTTCAGGTTCTTCAGATCTTCGATCCACCTTTGGATCCACCCGAACACTTTCGACTTGGCCGCCAGCAGCACTTTGCCGCAGATCGCCATTGAAAATGACGACGAAACCCGACCCCGAAAGACACCTATGCACCCGGCTTACCTGGGTGAGGTAACTCGAGTACTCCGGTGCTCCCGTGGGTATAGACTCTAGAACAACCTAGTTCTAAAGGGGTTTGCTCCAAGTCCTCCTCTGTGTCCCTTTTCTTTGAAACTCCAACCGCGACATTCCCCATAGAAGTCAACGGCGGCTCGCGGCTGTGTTCTCACACTGCACGCGTCCCCCGTGGGTCACCTGAGTCACTACCTTGGGTGGTTCCTTGAGGGCCAAGCACTTCTACAGGCTCTAGGCCTTGTGTCTAGCTCAGTCGTGGTTCTTATACCACTTTATTGGTATATGGTTTGGTACGCCCCTAGGGCTCAAACGTGTATTTGTGCTATTACTGTTGATAACTAACTTATAACTTATGTACTTCGAACTCTAGCCTCATAAAGAGACTAGAGGGGTGTGTTTAGCAATAAATACATATATTTTGAATATATACCTGGTGTGGTCCTCTTTCATTTGGTCACTCAAGAGATTATAGACTGGTAAAACAAGCTGCTTTATATTCCTTCAAGACTTAGCCTGAAGGCTGCTCTCCATAGCTACCACTAGGATAGCTTTCAATAAAGGTTGTCTTTAACCTATCTCCAATAAGGGGTTGTTTGGACTGGTGCAAGGTGCCCACTATAATTAGTAGACAGCATATACCAGGCCAACTTCTCACACTGCACCCCTCTTGCCTCTTTCTGCACCTCTGTTGCTTCTTTCTGCACTTCTTTTGTTTATTTCTGCAACTCTCTTGCTTCTTTCTGCACCCTCTATCTGCACCCCTCTTACCTCTTTCTGCATCCCTTTATGCACCACATTTCCCTCTTTCTGCACCTCTCGCTTATTTGTGCACCTCTCTTGCACTTTCTGTACTAATCTTGCCTCTTTCTGTACCTCACTCTCCTCTTTCTGTACTTCTCTTGCCTCTTTCTGTACTTCTCTTGCCTGTTTCTGTACTTCACTTGCCTGTTTCTGTACTTCTCTTGCCTCTTTCTGCACCTCTCTTGCCTCTTTCTGCACCTCTCTTGCCTCTTTCTGCACCTCTCTTGCTTCTTTATGCACCTCTGTTGCTTCTTTCTGCATCTCTTCCATCTTCATGCACCCCTTTTCCTTCTTTCTGCATCTCTCTCGCCTCTTTCTGCACCTCTCTCGCCTCTTTCTGCACCTCTCTCGCCTCTTTCTGCACCTCTCTCGCCTCTTTCTGCACCTCTCTCGCCTCTTTCTGCACCTCTCTCGCCTCTTTCTGCACCTCTTGCCTCTTTCTGCACCTCTCGCCTCTTTCTGCACCTCTCTCGCCTCTTTCTGCAGCTCTCTCGCCTCTTTCTGCACCTCTCTCGCCTCTTTCTGCACCTCTCTCGCCTCTTTCTGCACCTCTCTTGCCTCTTTCTGCAGCTCGCTTGCCTCTTTCTGCAGCTCGCTTGCCTCTTTCTGCAGCTCGCTTGCCTCTTTCTGCAGCTCGCTTGCCTCTTTCTGCAGCTCTCGCTTCTTTCTGCACCTCTCGCTTCTTTCTGCAGCTCTCGCTTCTTTCTGCACCTCTCGCTTCTTTCTGCAGCGCTCTTGCTTCATTCTGCAGCTCTCTTGCTTCATTCTGCAGCTCTCTTGCCTCATTCTGCAGCCCTCTTGCCTCATTCTGCAGCCCTCTTGCCTCTGCCCCTCTTGCCTCCTTCTGCCCCTCTTGCCTCCTTCTGCCCCTCTTGCCTCCTTCTGCCCCTCTTGCCTCCTTCTGCAGCCCTCTCGCTTCTTTCTGCAGCTCTCTTGCTTCTTTCTGCAGCTCTCTTGCTTCTTTCTGCAGCTCTCTTGCCTCTTTCTACACCCCCTCTTCCCTTTTTCTGCACCCCTGTTGCCTCCTTCTGCACTTGTCTTGCCTGTTTCTGCACCTCTGATTCTTTCTGCACCTCTCTTGCTTCTTTCTACATTTCTGTTGCCTCTTTCTGCACTTCTCCTGCCTCTTTATGCACTTCTCTTGCCTGTTTCTGCACCTCTTGTTGCTTTTTTCTGCACCTCTTGTTGCTTTTTTCTGCACCTCTTGTTGCTTTTTTCTGCACCCCTCTTGCCCCTTTCTGCACTTCTCTTGCCCCTTTCTGCACTTCTCTTGCCCCTTTCTGCACCCCTTTTCCCTCTTTCTGCACCCCTTTTTCCTCTTTCTGCACTTCTCTTTCCGCACCTCTGTTGCTTCTTTCTACACTTCTCTTGCCTCTCAATGCACCCCTCTTGCCTCTTTCCGCACCTCTGTTGCTTCTTTCTACACTTCTCTTGCCTCTCAATGCACCCCACTTGCCTCTTTCTGCACCTGTCTTGCCTCTTTCTGCACCTGTCTTGCCTCTTTCTGCACCTGTCTTGCCTCTTTCTGCACCTCATTTGCTTCTTTCTGCACCTGTCTTGCTTCTTTCTACATTTCTGTTGCTTCTTTCTACATTTCTGTTGCTTCTTTCTGCACTTCTTTGGCCTCTTACTGCACCCCTCTTACCTCTTACGGCACCTCTGTTGCTTCTTTCTGCACTTCTCTTGCTTCTTTCTTCCCTTCGCTTGCTTCCTACTGCACCTCGGTTGCCTCTTTCAGCACCTCTCTTGCTTCTTTCTGCACTTCTGTTGCTTCTTTCTGCACCTCTCTTCCCTCTTTCTGCACCCCTTTTCCCTCTTTCTGCACCTCTCTTGCCTCTTTCCGCACCCCTGTTGCTTCTTTCTGCATCCCTCTTGCCCCTTTATGCACCACATTTCCCTCTTTCTGCACCTCTTGCTTATTTGTGCACCTCTCTTGCACTTTCTGCACTGTTCTTGCCTCTTTCTGTACCTCACTCTCTTCTTTCTGCACCTCTTGCCTCTTTCTGTACTTCTCTTGCCTCTTTCTGTACTTCTCTTGCCTCTTTCTGCACCTCTTGTTGCTTTTTTCTGCACCTCTTGTTGCTTCTTTCTGCACATCTCTTGCCTCTTTCTGCACATCTCTTGCCTCTTTCTGCACATCTCTTGCCTCCTTCTGTTCCTCTCTTGCCTCCTTCTGTTCCTCTCTTGCCTCCTTCTGTTCCTCTCTTGCCTCTTTCTGCAGCTCTCTTGCTTCTTTCTGCAGCTCTCTTGCTTCTTTATGCACCTCTGTTGCTTCTTTCTGCATCTCTTCCATCTTCATGCACCCCTTTTCCTTCTTTCTGTACCTCTCTTGCCTCTTTCCGCACCTCTGTTGCTTCTTTCTGCACCTCTCTCGCCTCTTTCTGCACCTCTCTTGCCTCTTTCCGCACCTCTTGCCTCTTTCTGCACCTCTCTTGCCTCTTTCTGCACCTCTCTTGCCTCTTTCTGCACCCCTTTCCCCTCTTTCTGCACCCCTTTCCCCTCTTTCTGCACCCCTTTCCCCTCTTTCTGCACTTCTCTTTCCGCACCTCTGTTGCTTCTTTCTACACTTCTCTTGCCTCTCACTGCAACCCTCTTGCCTCTTTCTGCACCTGTCTTGCCTGTTTCTGGAATTCTCTTGCCTGTTTCTGGAATTCTCTTGCCTGTTTCTGGAATTCTCTTGCCTGTTTCTGGAATTCTCTTGCCTGTTTGTGCACTTCTCTTGCCTCTTTGTGCACTTCTCTTGCCTCTTTGTGCACTTCTCTTGCCTCTTTGTGCACTTCTCTTGCCTCTGTGCACTTCTCTTGCCTCTGTGCACTTCTCTTGCCTCTGTGCACTTCTCTTGCCTCTTTGTGCACTTCTCTTGCCTCTTTCTATACCCCTCTTGCCTGTTTTTGCACCTCTTGCCTGTTTTTGCACCTCTTGCCTGTTTTTGCTTCTCTTGCCTCTTTCTGCACTTCTCTTGCCTCTTTCTGCACTCCTCTCGCCTCTTTCTGCACCCCTCTTGCCTCTTTCTGCACCCCTCTCCCCCTCTTTATGCACCTGTAGGAGAGTAGGATCTGCCTCTTATGTTGCCCTCACTTTTTTTCTGATGTTTACACTGGTTTCTGGCTATAGTCTGGCTGGGACCCTGCCAATCAGGGCCCCAGCCTCTCTGTTCTCTCTAAACGACTTGGAGTGCACTCTAGGTGCACTAGTGATTGGATACTGTGGTACCTTATGAGTCCCTAGTATATGGTACCTTAGGTACCAAGGGCATAGGTACTTCACAGGCCTACCAGGGGCTGAAGCATGTATTATGCCACCCCTGGGAAGCAGACTAAATCTGACACCACAGGCCTGCTACTGCAGCCTGGGTGAGGTGGTGCATAGCACCCTCACTGAGATATAGGTTTCCTATATCTCTACCTAGACACACACATATAAACCTATCAGTCACTCCTAAGGCAGGCCCTATCAATCCTGAGGGCAGGGTGCTTGGTTTCTATGTGAGAGAGTGCCTCTGCCTGAGCAGGGCCCCTCTGCAGCTCTCAGAGTCCATTCTCTGGGGCTGTTTGTGAATGCAGCCAAACCATATACTCTTAAGTGCATTATATCCTCGCTGTAAATGCTAACTTTGGAATGGCTGCATCGAAACATGTCGTGTTTGGTGTCAAACATCTTTGGAATCACTACCCCCACACCAGTAACTGGTGTGGGAGTATGATCCCACCCTTCTAGAGGGATAGACATGTACCTACTGTGGAAACGCGGTAGAATCCTGAAGAGCCCTGGCATCACAAAATGGATGCCACCAGTCACAGACACTGGGCTGCCCTCCTGCTGATGACCGACACTCGCAGTGGAGGAGGCCCAACAATAGATATCCTGTCCCAAGGGGGTGTGACCACCTCCCAGACAGGGTTTAGTGTATTGGGGCTGGGTGGGTGCACTCCTAGAGTGCTATGAAGTCCTGCACTGGGGAGCAGAAGGCTCCTCTGTGCATACGCCAGTTCAAACCGGCTCAGGGGCTACCTGCCCCTGCTCTGGCGCAAAACTGGACAAAGGGAAGTGGGTGTAGCCACCCACTCCCCTGACCCTCCCATAGGTGGGGTCATAGAGCTAGTCCCTCCCTTCTCTTTAGTATAAGAGGGGAACCTGTGCATTGCAACCTAGATACTCCTGGACGACGCTCTACTGAAGAATCCCGGACCTTCGACGTTCCACTACCTCTGGAAGACTGAAGAATCTCCCTTGGAGTCAAGGAGTGACTCCCCTGCTTGGCAGGCACCAAAAACTACAACGACAGTCGCAAACTATGCCGCTCCCGCCGGAGCCCGAAGTCCCTTCAGCCCAGGAAGAGGATTTCCTGACTTCTCCAAGGCCATCGTGAGTCCCCAGCGAAGCTGTGGCAAGTGGACCCCACGAGCGACGAGGAACAGCAGCCCCTGGGTACAGTGCACTATTGTCGAGTGCAACCCCTTCGTGACATTCTACGAACTTGTGCTTTGGACCACGTGTGGTCCCAGCCTCTAGCAGAGATCCCTCCCAAAACCAGAGGCCTACACCGTCCCGATTGACCGTGGGCCCCTGTTGAGTGAAACCTCCCGAGGCATCTTTGCGATCCCTTGCCAGCCAACTTGTGGGTCCCCAGAAGACTTTTCAACAAAACCAAAGGGCTCCCCTGGTTGCTCCAGGCCTGCCCTGACCTACCCTCACTGGGTAAGTCCCTCAGACCTTGCTGGTCTGCCCCATTGACTTTTCCTCATCACCACGAGACTTGCTGCTACCAAGGCTTGTTGGCTCCAATCAGGTCGCCGACACCACAGTCAGCTGCAGACTTCGTGGCACACGCTGAATCCAGCTCCTGGCCGTCCTCGACGCCTCCTGGACCTCGAGGTCGAAGAGTCAAGACACCCGTGAACGACCCGAAGCTGTCGACGACGGTGGGCATTCATCTTCCTTGCCCAGAGTCACTGCCAAGTGACTTTGAACACTGTCCCCTCTGCTTTCAGGTCTTCCTCCTTCCGAATCCAGGCTTGGATTCCAACGGACACTTCTTCTGTCGTCGCAAGCAGCAAGTCTTCATTGGTTCCCATTGAGAACGACGCCGCGACCCGACACCAAAGGACACCTATGCACCCGGCTCCCCTGGGTGAGGTAACTTCAGCACTACGGTGCTCCTGTGGGTGTTGGCCCTAGAACTACTTACCCTGTAAGTGACTTGCTTGTAGCTACCCTAGAAGTGCCCTAAAACTCCTATTTTCCCCGTGCGATTCTCGCACTGGCTCGTACAGGGTTCGCGTCTGTGTTGGACACATCGCGTCCAACTCCCTTGTAACTCTATCAGTATCCGCGTCCTTCGACTCGTACTGACCGATCGGTGTGTTCGCCTCGAACATGCCAGGGATCTGTAACATTGATAAACTCAATCGCGTTCTCTCGCATAGACTCGTACAGGACTCGCACCGGTGTCTGAACACCGCGTCCATCCCCTGTGGGTCTCCTACAACTACCTGGGGTGGTTCTTTGGGGTCCCTCGATTCTATGTACTCTAGACCCCGGTCTAGCCAAGATAAGATTGTGATATTCACTTGTGCTAACTTATTTTGATAACACATTGATTTGTACATATGTTCCTGACTTCTAATCTCATAAAGAGATTAGTAGAGAGTTGTTTAGTAATAAATACATATATATTTGATATATATACACCTGTGTGGTGTCTTTTTATTTGGTGATTCAAGAGATTGTGTGGTAAAACAAGCTGCTTTACATTCCTCCAAGACTTAGCCTGAAGGCTGCTCTCCACAGCTACCACTAGGATAGCTTTCTATAAAGGTTGTCTTTAACCTACCAACCATAAGTGTGAGAAGTTGGCCTGGTATATGCTGTTCACTAATTAAAGTGGACACCTTGCACCAGGGCAAATCGACTCTTATGGTAGATAGGTTTAAGACAACCTTTTAAGAAAGCTATCCTAGTGGTAGCTGTGGAGAGCAGCCTTCAGGCTAAGTCTCGGAGGAATGTAAAGCAGCTTGTTTTACCATATAATCTCTTGAATCACCAAATGAAAAGACACCACACAGGTATATATATCAAATATATATGTATTTATTTCTAAATAACTCTCTACTAATCTCTTTATGAGATTAGAAGACAAACATATGCACAAATCAACGTTTCACAATAAGTTAAGCACAAAATATGGCTGGGGCCCTAGGGGCGTACCAGACCATATACTAAGTAAGAGACTTAGAAACAACGACTTGCAAGGAGACAAGGCCTAGGGCCTTCAGAAGTGCTGGGGCCTCACGAAACCACCCAAGGCAGGTAAGTAAAGGACCCACGGGGACGCGTGCAGTGTGGATACACAGGCGCGAATCGCCGTTAACTTCAATGGGGCAAGTCGCGGTTGGAAATAAAGAGTTTTAGGATACTTCGGGAGAACCTACAAGCAAGTCACTTACAGGGTAAGTAGTTCTAGGGCCCACACCCACAGGAGCACCGTAGTGCTGGAGTTACCTCACCCAGGGAAGCCGGGTGCACAGGTGTCCTTTGGTGTCGGGTCGCGGCGTCGTTTTCAATGGCGAACAAAGAAGACTTGCTGCTTGCGGGAGCTGAAGAAGTGTCCGGTGGAATCCAAGCCTGGATTCTGAAGAAGGATGACCTGAAAGCAGAGGGGACAGTGTTCAAAGTCACTTGGCAGTGACCCGGGGCAAGGAAGATGGATGCCCACCGTCGTCGGTCGCTTCAGGTCGGTTGCAGGTGCCTTGACTCTTCAGCCACGTGGTCCAGGAGGCGTCGACGACGACCAGGAGCTGGATTCGGTGTGTCCCTCGACGTCTGCAGCTGACTGCGGTGTCGGCAACTCGATCGGAGCCAACAAGCCTTGGCAGCCGCAAGTCTCGGGGAGATGAAGAAAAGTCGATGGCGCAGACCAGCAAGGTCTGTGGAACTCACCCAGCGAGGGTAAGTCAGGGCAGGCCTGGAGCAACCAGGGAGCCCTTTGGTTTCTTTAAGGAAGTCTTCTGGGGACCCACAAGCCAGCGGGCAAGGGATCGCGAAGACACCTCGGGCGGAATCACTCAACAGGGGCCCACGGTCACTCGGGACGGTGTAGGCCTCTGATCTTCGGAGAGATTCCTGCTGGAGGTCGGGACCACACGTGGTCCAAAGCACAAGTTCGTGGAACGTTGTGAAGGGGTTGCACTCGACAATAGTGCACGGTACCCAGGGGTCGCGGTTCCTCGTTACTCGTGGGGTCCACTTGCCTCAGCTTCGCTGGGGACTCACGATGGCCTGGGAGAGGTCAGGAAATCCACTTCCTGGGCTGCAGGGACTTCGGACTCCGGCGGGAGCGGCGTAGTTTGCGACCGTCGTTGTCGTTTTTGGTGCCTGCCAAGCAGGGAGTCACTCCTTGACTCCAAGGGAGATTCTTCTGTCTTCCAAAGGTAGTGGAACGTCGAAGGGCCAGGATTCTTCTGTAGAGCGTCGTCCAGGGGTTATCTGCTTTGCAATGGCAAGGTTCCCCTCTTATACTAAAAAGAGGGATGGACTAGCTCTATGACCCCACCTATGGGAGGGTCAAGGGAGGGGTGGCTACACCCACTTCCCTTTGTCCAGTTTCGCGCCAGAGCAGGGGCAGGTAGCCCCTGAGCTGGTTTGAACTGGCATATGCACAGAGGAGCCTTCTGCTCCCCCAGTGCAGGACTTCAAAGCACTCTAAGAGTGCACCCACCCAGCCCCAATACACTAAACCCTGTCTGGAAGGTGGTTACACCTCCCTGTGACAGGATGCCTATTGTTGGGCTTCCTCCACTGTGAGTTTCGGTCATCAGCAGGAGGGCAGCCCAGTGTCTGTGACTGGTGGCATCCATTTTGTGATGCCAGGGCTCTTTAGGATTCTACCGCGTTTCCACAGCAGGTACATGTCTTATCCCTCTAGAAGGGTGGAATGCTACCCCCGCCGCCAAGATTGGCGGGGGTAGTATTCCAAGATGTTTGACACCAAACACGACATGTTTTGATGCAGCCATTCCAAAGTTAGCATTTACCGCGAGGATATAATGCACTTAAGTAGTATATGGTTTAACCGCATCCACAAACAGCACCAGAGAATGGACTCTGAGAGCTGCAGAGGGGCCCTGCTCATGCAGAGGCACCCCCTCACATAGAAGCCAAGCACCCTGCCCTCAGGATTGATAGGGCCTGCCTTAGGGTGACTGATAGGTTTATATGTGTGTGCAGGAGAGATATAGGAAACCTATATCTCAGTGAGGGGTGCTAGCACCACCTCACTCAGGCTGCAGTAGCAGGCCTGTGGTGTCAGATTTAGACTGCTTCCCAGGGGTGGCATAATACATGCTGCAGCCCCTGGTAGGCCTGTGAAGTACCTATGCCCTTGGCACCTAAGGTACCATATACTAGGGACTCATAAGGCACCACAGTATCCAATCACTAGTGCACCTAGAGTGCACTCCATGTCGTTTAGAGAGAGCAGATAGACTGGGGCCCTGAATAGCAGGGTCCCAGTCCAACTAAGTCATAAACCAGCAAAACACCATAAAAAAGTGGGGGCAACCATATAGTCAGATTCCACCTTCCTACAATAAGAGTCGAATTGTTCTGGTGCAAGGTGCCCACTCTAACAAATGGACAGCATATACCAGGCCAACTTCTCACAGCACCCCTCTCCCTTCTTTCTTCACCTCTCTTCACCTCTCTTCCATCTTTCTGCACCCCTCTTCCATCTTTCTGCACCCCTCTCCCCTCTTTCTGCACCCCTCTCCCCTCTTTCTGCACCCCTTTTCCCTCTTTCTACACCTCTCTTGCCTCTTTCTTTCTGCACTTCTCTTTCTACACTTCTCTTGCCTCTCACTGCAACCCTCTTGCCTCTTTCTGCACCTCTGTTGCTTCTTTCTGCACCTGTCTTGCCTCTTTCTGCACCCCGGTTCCCTCTTTCTGCACCCCGGTTCCCTCTTTCTGCACCCCGGTTCCCTCTTTCTGCACCCCGGTTCCCTCTTTCTGCACCCCGGTTCCCTCTTTCTGCACCTCTGTTGCTTCTTTCTGCACCTCTGTTGCTTCTTTCTGCACCTCTGTTGCTTCTTTCTGCACTTCTCTTCTTTCTGCACCCCGGTTCCCTCTTTCTGCACCCCGGTTCCCTCTTTCTGCACCTCGCTTCCCTCTTTCTGCACCTCTGTTGCCTCTTTCTGCACCCCTGTTGCCTCTTTCTTCACCCTGGTTCCCTCTTTCTTCACCCCGGTTCCCTCTTTCTGCACCCCTGTTGCTTCTTTCTGCACCCCTGTTGCTTCTTTCTGCACCTCTGTTGCCACTTTCTATACCCCTCTTGCCCCTTTCTGCACCCCTCTTGCCTCTTTCTATATCCCTCTTGCCTCTTTCTATATCCCTCTTCCCTCGTTCTGCACCCGTTCCCTCCTTCTGCACCTTGCACCTCTCTTGCCTGTTTTTGCACTTCTCTTGCCTCTTTCTACATTTCTGTTGCCTCTTTCTGCACCCCTCTTGCCTCTTTCTGCACTTCTCTTGCCTGTTTCTGTACCTCTTGTGTCTTTTTGCGCTTATCTCTCCTCTTTCTGCACTTCTCTTGCCTCTTTCTGCACCCCTTTTGCCTCTTTCCGTACCTCTGTTGCTTCTTTCTATACTTCTTGCCTCTCACTGCACTCCTCTTGCCTCTTTCTGCACCTCTGTTGCTTCTTTCTGCACTTCTCTTGCCTCTCACTGCACCCCTCTTGCGTCTTTCTGCACCTCTTGTCTTTCTGTCTTTCTGCACTTCTCTTGCCTCTTTCTGCGCTTCTTTTGTCTCTATCTGCACATCTCTTGCCTCTTTCTGCACACATTTCTTGCCTCTTTCTGCACTTTTCTTGCCCTTTTCTGCATTTCTGTTGCTTCTTTCTGCACCCCTCTTGCCTCTTCCTGCACCTCTTGTTGCTTTGTCCTGCACCTCTTGTTGCTTCGTCCTGCACCTCTTGTTGCTTCGTCCTGCACCTCTTGTTGCTTCGTCCTGCACCCCTCTGGCCTCTTTTTGCACCCCTCTGGCCTCTTTTTGCACCCCTCTGGCCTCTTTCTGCACCCCTCTTGCCTCTTTCTGCACCTCTCTTCCCTCCTTCTGCACTTCTCTTTCCGCTCCTCTCTTGCCTCTTTCTGCACCCCTCTTGCTTCTTTCTGCACCCCTCTTGCCTCTTTCTGGAAATCTCTAGCCTCTTTCTGCAGTTCTCTTGCCTCTTTCTGCAGTTCTCTTGCCTCCTTCCGTACCTCTCTTGCCTCTTTCTGCACCTCTGTTGCTTCTTTCTGCACCTCTGTTGCTTCTTTCTGCACCTCTGTTGCTTCTTCCTGCACCGCTCTTCTTTCTGTACCTCTGTTGCTTCTTTCTGCACCCATCCTGCCTCTTTGTACACCCCTCTTCCCTCTTTCTGCACCCCTCTTCCCTCCTTCTGCACCTCTCTTCCCTGCCTCTTTCTGCACTTCTTTGGCCTCTTTCTGCACCCCTCTTGCCCCTTTATGCACCACATTTCCCTCTTTCTGCACCTCTCTTGCTTCTTTCTGCACTTCTCTTGCCTCTTTCTGTACTTCTCTTGCCTCTTTCTGTACCTCACTCTCTTTCTGCACCCCTCTTACCTCTTTCTGCACCCCTCTTGCCCCTTTATGCACCACATTTTCCTCTTTCTGTACTTCTCTTGCATCTTTCTTCACTTCTCTTCTTTCTGCGCTCCTATTGCCTCTTTCTGCGCTCCTATTGCCTCTTTCTGCGCTTCTCTTGCCTCTTTCTGCACTTCTCTTGCCTCTTTCTGCACTTCTCTTGCCTGTTTCTGCACTTCTCTTGCCTGTTTCTGCAGCTCTCTTGCCGCTTTCTGCAGCTCTCTTGCCGCTTTCTGCAGCTCTCTTGCCGCTTTCTGCAGCTCTCTTGCCGCTTTCTGCAGCTCTCTTGCCGCTTTCTGCAGCTCTCTTGCCGCTTTCTGCAGCTCTCTTGCCGCTTTCTGCGCTTCTCTTGCCTCTTTCTGCACCCCTCTCTCCTCTTTCTGCACCCCTCTCTCCTCTTTCTGCACTTCTTCTTGCCTCTTTCTGCCCCTCTGTTGCCTCTTTCTGCACCCTTCTTCCCTCTTTCTGCCCCTCTGTTGCTTCTTTCTGCTGCACCTCTGTCGCCTCTTTCTGCACCCCTCTTGCCTCTTTCTGCACTTCTCTTGCCTCTTTCTGCACTTCTCTTTCCGCATCTCTGTTGCTTCTTTCTACACTTCTCTTGCCTCTTTCTGCACCTCTGTTGCTTCTTTCTGCACTTCTCTTGCCTCTTTCTGCACCTTTCTGTACCTCTCTCGCCTCTTTCTGCACCTCTCTCGCCTCTTTCTGTACTTCTCTTGCATCTTTCTGCACCCCTCTTGCCTCTTTCTGCCCCTCTGTTGCCTGTTTCTGTACCTCTTGTGTCTTTTTGCACTTCTCTTGCCTCTTTCTGCACCTCTGTTGCTTCTTTCTGCTGCACCTCCTTTGCTTCTTTCTGCTGCACCTGTTGCCTCTTTCTGCACCCCTCTTGCCTCTTTCTGCACCCCTTTCCCCTCTTTCTGTACCCCTTTTGCCTCTTTCTGCACCTCTGTTGTTTCTTTCTATACTTCTCTTGCCTCTTTCTGCACTTCTCTTGCCTCTTTCTGCACCCATCTTTCCTGTTTCTGCACCTCGTACCTCTCTCGCCTCTTTCGCACCTCTCTCGCCTCTTTCGCACCTCTCTCGCCTCTTTCTGCACTTCTCTTGCCTCTTTCTGCCCCTCTGTTGCCTATTTATGTACCTCTTGTGTCTATTTGCACTTCTCTTGCCTCTTTCTGCACTTCTCTTGCCTCTTTCTGTACCTCACTTCTTTCTGCACCCCTCTTGCTCCTTTATGCACCACATTTCCCTCTTTCTGTACTTCTCTTGCATCTTTCTTCACTTCTCTTGCTTCTTTCTGCGCTCCTATTGCCTCTTTCTGCACTTCTCTTGCCTCTTTCTGCACCCCTCTTGCCTCTTTCTGCACTTCTCTTTCCGCATCTCTGTTGCTTCTTTCTACACTTCTCTTGCCTCTTTCTGCACCTCTCTTGCTTCTTACTGTACCCCTCTTGCCTCTTTCTGCACCCCTTTTGCCTCTTTCTGCACTTCTCTTTCCGCATCTCTGTTGCTTCTTTCTACACTTCTCTTGCTTCTTTGTACACTTCTCTTGCCTTTCTACACCCCTCTTGCCTCTTTCTGCACCTCTGTTGCTTCTTACTGTACCCCTCTTGCTTCTTTCTGTACTTCTCTTGCCTCTTTCTGCAACTTTCTGTACCTCTCTCGCCTCTTTCTGCACCTCTCTCTCCTCTTTCTGTACTTCTTGCCTGTTTCTGCCCCTCTGTTGCCTGTTTCTGTACCTCTTGCCTCTTTCTGCACTTCTCTTGCTTCTTTCTGCACTTCTCTTGCATCTTTCTGCACCCCTCTTGCCTCTTTCTGCCCCTCTGTTGCCTGTTTCTGTACCTCTTGTGTCTTTTTGCACTTCTCTTGCATCTTTCTGCACCTCTGTTGCTTCTTTCTGCTGCACCTCCTTTGCTTCTTTCTGCTGCACCTGTTGCATCTTTCTGCACCCCTCTTGCATCTTTCTGCACCCCTTTCCCCTCTTTCTGTACCCCTTTTGCCTCTTTCTGCACCTCTGTTGCTTCTTTCTATACTTCTCTTGCCTCTTTCTGCACTTCTCTTGCCTCTTTCTGCACCCATCTTTCCTGTTTCTGCACCTCGTACCTCTCGCACCTCTCTCGCCTCTTTCGCACCTCTCTCGCCTCTTTCGCACCTCTCTCGCCTCTTTCGCACCTCTCTCGCCTCTTTCTGCACTTCTCTTGCCTCTTTCTGCCCCTCTGTTGCCTATTTATGTACCTCTTGTGTCTATTTGCACTTCTCTTGCCTCTTTCTGCACTTCTCTTGCCTCTTTCTACATTTCTGTTGCTTGTTTCTGCACCCCTCTTGCTTGTTTCTGCACCTCTCTTGCTTGTTTCTGCACCTCTCTTGCTTGTTTCTGCACCTCTCTTGCTTGTTTCTACGCCTGTTCCCTCTTTCTGCACGCCTGTTCCCTCTTTCTGCACGCCTGTTCCCTCTTTCTGCACGCCTGTTCCCTCCTTCTGTACCTCTCTTGCCTGTCTCTTTCTGCACCCCTCTTGCCTCTTTCTGCACCTCCCTTGCCCATTCTGCACCTGTTGCTTCTTTATGCACCTCTCTTGCTTCCTACTGCACCCCTGTTGCTTCGTTCTGCGCACCTGTTGCTTCGTTCTGCACTTCTCTTGCCTCGTTCTGCACCTCTCTTGCCTCGTTCTGCACCTCTCTTGCCTCGTTCTGCACCTCTCTTGCCTCGTTCTGCACCTCTCTTGCCTCGTTCTGCACCTCTCTTGCCTCGTTCTGCACCTCTCTTGCCTCGTTCTGCACCTCTCTTGCCTCTTTCTGCACCTCTCTTGCCTCTTTCTGCACCTCTTGCCTCCTTCTGTACCTCTCTTGCCTCCTTCTGTACCTCTCTCCGCACCTCTGTTGCTTCTTTCTGCACCTCTCTTGCCGCTTTCTGCACTTCTCTTGCCTCGTTCTGCACCCCGCTTGCATTTTTTTGCACCCCTCTTGTTGCTTTTTTCTGCACCCCGCTTGCCTCTTTCTGCACCCCTCTTGCCTCTTTCTGCACCCCGCTTGCCTGTTTCTGGAAATCTCTAGCCTCCTTCTGCAGTTTTGTTGCTTCTTTTGCTTCTTTCTGCACCTCTCTTCTTTCTGTATCTCTCTTGCTTCTTTCTGTACCCATCTTGCCTCTTTCTACACCCCTCGTCCCTCTTTCTGCACCCCTGTTCCCTCCTTCTGCACCTCTCCTGCCTGTCTCTTTCTGCAGTTCTCTTGCCTCCTTCCGTACCTCTCTTGCCTCTTTCTGCACTTCTATTGCCTCTTTCTACATTTCTGTTGCTTCTTTCTGGACTTCTCTTGCTTCTTTCTGCACTTCTCTTCCCTCTTTCTGCACTTCTCTTGCCTCTTTCTGCACTTCTCTTGCCTCTTTCTGCACCTCTGTTGCCTCTTTCTGCACCTCTGTTGCTTCTTTCTGCACTTCATTTGCCTCTTTCTGCACCTCTCTTCTTTCTGTACCCCTCTTGCCTCTTTCTGCACCCCTCTTGCCTCTTTCTGCACCCCTCTTGCCTCTTTCTGCACCCCTCTTGCCTCTTTCTGCATCTCCCTTGCCCGTTCTGCACCTCTGTTGCTTCTTTCTGCACTTCTCTTGCCTTTCTGTACTTCTCTTGCCTCTTTCTGCACCTCTTGCTTCTTTCTACATTTCTGTTGCCTCTTTCTGCACCTCTCATGCCTCTTTCTGCACCTCTCATGCCTCTTTCTGCATTTCTGTTGCTTCTTTCTGCACCCCTCTTCCCTCCTTCTACACTTCTGTTGCTTCTTTCTGCACCTCTCGTGCCTCTTTCTATACCTCTCTTCTTTCTGTACCTCTCTTGTTTCTTTCTGTACCCATCTTGCCTCTTTCTGCACCCCTGTTCCCTCTTTCTGCACCCCTGTTCCCTCCTTCTGCACCTCTCTTGCCTGTCTCTTTCTGCACTTCTCTTGCCTCATTCTGCACCTCTATTGCTTCTTTCTGCACCCCTCTTGCTTCTTTCTGCACCCCTCTTGCCTCTTTCTATACCCCTCTTGCCTCTTTCTGCACCTCTGTTGCTTCTTTCTGCACCTCTTGCTTCTTTCTACATTTCTGTTGCTTCTTTCTGGACTTCTCTGGCCTCTTTCTGCACCCCTGTTGCCACTTTCTGCACCTCTGTTGCTTCTTTCTGCACTTCTCTTTCTTCTTTCTGCACCTCCCTTGCCTCTTTCTGCACCTCTCTTCCTTCTTTCTACATTTCTGTTGCTTCTTTCTGCACCTCTCTTCGTTCTGTACCTCTCTTGCTTCTTCCTACACCCCTCTTCCTGCACCCCTGTTCCCTCCTTCTGCACCTCTCATGCCTGTTTCTGCACATCTCTTGCCTGCCTCTTTCTGCACATCTCTTGCCTGCCTGTTTCTGCACTTCTTTTGCTTCTTTCTGCACCTCTGTTGCTTCTTTCTACATTTCTGTTGCTTCTTTCTGCACTTCTTTGGCCTCTTACTGCACCTCTGTTGCCTCTTACTGCACCTCTGTTGCCTCTTTCTGCACCTCTGTTGCATCTTCCTGCATCCCTTTTCCCTCTTTCTGCACTTCTCTTGCCTCTTTCTGCACCCCTCTTGCCCCTTTATGCACCACATTTCCCTCTTTCTGCACTTCTCTTGCCCCTTTCTACATTTCTGTTGCTTCTTTCTGCACCCCTCTTGCCTCTTTCTGCACTTCTCTTGCTTCTTTCTGCACCCCTCTTGCCTCCTTCCATACCTCTCTTGCCTCTTTCTGCACTTCTTTCGCCTCTTTCCGCACCTCTGTTGCTTCTTTCTGCACTTCTCTTGCCTCTTACTGCACCTCTCTTCCCTCTTTCTGCACCCCTGTTCCCTCCTTCTGCACCTCTCATACCTGTTTCTGCACATCTCTTGCCTGCCTCTTTCTGCAATTCTTTTGCCTCTTTCTGCACTTCTCTTGCCTCTTTCTGCACTTCTCTTGCCTCTTTCTGCAATTCTTTTGCCTCTTTCTGCAATTCTTTTGCCTCTTTCTGCAATTCTCTTGCCTCTTTCTGCACCTCTCTTGCCTCTTTCTGCACCTCTCTTGCCTCTTTCTGCACCGCTCTTGCCTCTTTCTGCACCGCTCTTGCCTCTTTCTGCACCGCTCTTGCCTCTTTCTGCACCGCTCTTGCCTCTTTCTGCACCGCTCTTGCCTCTTTCTGCACCGCTCTTGCCTCTTTCTACATTTGTGTTGCTTCTTTCTGCATCTCTCTTGCCCCTTTATGCACCACATTTCCCTCTTTCTGCACCGCTCTTGCTTCTTTCTGCACCTCTCTTGCATCTTTCTGCGCTTCTTCTTGCCTCTTCTGCACTTCATTTGCTGCTTTTTTCTACCCTTCATTTGCTGCTTTTTTCTGCACCTATTGTTGCCTCTTTCTGCACCTCTCGCCTCTTTCTGCACTTCTTGCCTGTTTCTGCCCCTCTGTTGCCTGTTTCTGTACCTCTTGTGTCCTTTTGCACTTATCTCCCCTCTTTCTGCACTTCTCTTGCCTCTTTCTGCGCTTCATTTGCTTCTTTCTGCACCGCTCTTGCTTCTTTCTACATTTCTGTTGCTTCTTTCTACACTTCTTTGGCCTCTTACTGCACCCCTCTTACTGCACCCCTCTTTCTGCACCCCTGTTGCCTCTTTCTGCACCCTCGTGCTTCTTTCTGCACCTCTCATGCCTCTTCCAGCACCTCTGTTGCTTCTTTCTGCAGCTCTCTTGCATCTTCCTTCATCCCTTTTCCCTCTTTCTGTACATCTCTAGCCTCTTTCTGCACTTTTCTCGCCATTTCTGCACCTCTGTTGCTTCTTTCTGCACTTCTGTTGCCTCTTACTGCACCCCTCTTGCCGCTTTCTGCAGTTCTCTTGCCTCTTTCTGCACCTCTGTTGCTTCTTTCTGCACTTCTCTTGCTTCCTACTGCTCCCTCTTTCTGCACCTCTCGTGCCTCTTTCTGCACCTCTCGTGCCTCTTTCTGCACTTCTTTTGCCTCTTTCTATACCTCTGTTGTTTCTTTCCACACTTCTCTTGCTTTCTGCATCTCTCTTCTATCTTCCTGCACCACATTTCCCTCTTTCTGCACTTCTCTTGCATCTTTCTTCACTTCTTCTTGCTTCTTTCTTTACCTCACTCTTCTTTCTGCACCTCTCTTGCCTCTTTCTGTACTTCTCTTGCCTCTTTCTGCACCTCTCTTGCCTCTTTCTGTACTTCTCTTGCCTCTTTCTGTAATTCTCTTGCCTCTTTCTGTACTTCTCTTGCCTCTTTCTGCACCTCTCTTGCCTCTTTCTGCACCTCTCTTGCCTCTTTCTGCACTCCTCTTGCCTCTTTCTGCACTCCTGTTGCCTCTTTCTGCACTCCTCTTGCCCCTTTCTGCACTTCTCTTGCCTCTTTCTGCACTTCTCTTGCCTCTTTCTGCACCTCTCTTGCCTCTTTCTGCACCCCTCTTGCTTCTTTCTGCACTTCTCTTGCTTCTTTCTGCACTTCTCTTGCTTCTTTCTGCACTTCTCTTGCATCTTTCTGCACTTCTCTTGCTTCTTTCTGCACCTCTCTTGCTTCTTTCTGCACCCCTCTTGCCCCTTTATGCACCCCTCTTGCCCCTTTATGCACCACATTTCCATCTTTCTGCACTTCTCTTGCTTCTTTCTTCACTTCTTGCTTCTTTCTGCACCTCTCTTGCTTCTTTCTGCACTTCTCTTGCCTCTTTCTGCACTTCTCTTGCCCCTTTATGCACCACATTTCCATCTTTCTGCACCTCTCTTGCTTATTTGTGCACCTCACTCTTCTTTCTGCTTCTTGCCTCTTTCTGTACTTCTCTTGCATCTTTCTTCACTTCTTCTTGCCTCTATCTGCACCTCTTGCCTCTATCTGCACCTCTTGCCTCTATCTGCACCTCTTGCCTCTATCTGCACCTCTTGCCTCTATCTGCACCTCTTGCCTCTATCTGCACCTCTTGCCTCTATCTGCACCTCTTGCCTCTATCTGCACCTCTCTTGCCTCTTTCTGCACTTCTCTTGCCTCTATCTGCACCTCTCTTGCTTCTTTCTGCACCTCTCTTGCCTCTATCTGCACCTCTTGCCTCTATCTGCACCTCTTGCCTCTATCTGCACCTCTTGCCTCTATCTGCACCTCTCTTGCCTCTATCTGCACCTCTCTTGCCTCTATCTGCACCTCTCTTGCCTCTATCTGCACCTCTCTTGCCTCTATCTGCACCTCTCTTGCCTCTATCTGCACCTCCCTTGCCTCTTTCTGCGCTTCATTTGCTTCTTTCTACATTTGTGTTGCTTCTTTCTGCACTTCTTTGGCCTCTTTCTGCGCCCCTCTTTCTGCTTTCTGCACTTCTCTTGCTTCCTACTGCACCCCTCTTGCTTCCTACTGCACCCCTCTTGCTTCCTACTGCACCCCTCTTGCTTCCTACTGCACCCCTCTTGCTTCCTACTGCACCCCTCTTGCTTCCTACTGCACCCCTCTTCCCTCTTTCTGCACCCTCTTTCTGCACCCTCTTCCCTCTTTCTGCACCTCTCGTGCCTCAGCACTTCTTTTGCCTCTTTCTACACCTCTGTTGTTTCTTTCTGCACTTCTGTTGCTTCTTTCTGCATCTCTCTTCCATCTTCCTGCACCCCTTTTCCCTCTTTCTGCACCCCTCTTGCCCCTTTATGCACCACATTTCCCTCTTTCTGCACTTCTCTTGCTTCTTTCTGCACTTCTCTTGCTTCTTTCTGCACCTCTGCTGCCTCTTTCTGAACCCCTCTTGCCCCTTTATGCACCACATTTCCCTCTTTCTGCACCTCTCTTGCATCTTTCTTTACTTCTTCTTGCTTCTTTCTGTACCTCACTCTTTCTGCTTCTTGCCTCTTTCTGCACTCCTCTTGCTTCTTTCTGCACTCCTCTTGCTTCTTTCTGCACCCCTCTTGCTTCTTTCTGCACCCCTCTTGCCTCTTTCTGCACCCCTCTTGCCTCTTTCTGCACTCCTCTTGCCTCTTTCTGCACTCCTCTTGCCTCTTTCTGCACTCCTCTTGCTTTTCTGCACTTGCCTCTTTCTGCACCCCTCTTGCCTCTTTCTGCACGCCTCTTTCTGCACCCCTCTTTCTGCACCCCTCTTTCTGCACCCCTCTTTCTGCACCCCTCTTTCCTCTTTCTGCACCCTCTTGCCTCTTTCTGCACCCTCTTGCCTCTTTCTGCACCCTCTTGCCTCTTTCAGCACTTCTTTTGCCTCTTTCTGCACTTCTGTTGCTTCTTTCTGCATCTCTCTGCACCCCTCTTGCCCCTTTATGCACCACATTTCCCTCTTTCTGCACCTCTCTTGCTTATTTGTGCACCTCTCTTGCATCTTTCTTTACTTCCTCTTGCCTCTTTCTGCACTTCTCTCGCCTCTTTCTGCACTTCTCTCACCTCTTTCTGCACCCCTCTCGCCTCTTTCTGCACTTCTGTTGCATCTTTCTTCACTTCTCTTGCTTTTTACTGCACCCATCTTCCCTCTTTCTGCACCTCTCGTCTCTTTCTGCACTTCTCTTGCTTCTTTCTGCACCTCTGCTGCCTCTTTCCGCACCTCTGTTGCTTCTTTCTGCACTTCTCTTGCCTCTCAATGCACCCCTCTTGCCTCTTTCTACACTTCTCTTGCCTCATACTGTACCCCTTTTGCCTCTTTCTGCACCTGTCTTACCTCTTTCTGCACCTGTCTTACCTCTTTCTGCACCTGTCTTACCTCTTTCTGCACCTGTCTTACCTCTTTCTGCACCTGTCTTACCTCTTTCTGCACCTGTCTTACCTCTTTCTGCACCTGTCTTACCTCTTTCTGTTCCTCGCGTGCCTCTTTCTGTTCCTCTCGTGCCTCTTTCTGTTCCTCGCGTGCCTCTTTCTGTTCCTCGCGTGCCTCTTTCTGTTCCTCGCGTGCCTCTTTCTGTTCCTCGCGTGCCTCTTTCTGTTCCTCGCGTGCCTCTTTCTGTTCCTCGCGTGCCTACTTTCTGTTCCTCGCGTGCCTACTTTCTGTTCCTCGCGTGCCTACTTTTGTTCCTCTCTTGTCTCCTTTTGTACCTCTTTTGCCTCTTTCTGTACCTCACTCTCTTCTTTCTGTACTTCTCTTGCATCTTTCTTCGCTTCTCTTTCTGCGCTCCTATTGCCCCTTTCTGCACTTCTATTGCCTCTTTCTGTACCTCTCTCTTCTTTCTGCACCCCTCTTACCTCTTTCTGTACCCCTATTGCCCCTTTCTGCACCACATTTTCCTCTTTCTGTACTTCTCTTGCATCTTTCTTCGCTTCTCTTTCTGCGCTCCTATTGCCCCTTTCTGCACTTCTATTGCCCCTTTCTGCACTTCTCTTGCCTGTTTTTGCACTTCTCTTGCCTCTCACTGCAACCGTCTTGCCTCTTTCTGCACCTGTCTTGCCTGTTTCTGGAAATCTCTTGCCTCTTTGTGCAGTTCTCTTGCCTCCTTCTGTACCTCTGTTGCTTCTTTCTGCACTTGTCTTGCCTCTTTCTGCACCCCGGTTCCCTCTTTCTGCACCCCAGTTCCCTCTTTCTGCACCCCAGTTCCCTCTTTCTGCACCCCAGTTCCCTCTTTCTGCACCCCAGTTCCTTCTTTCTGCACCTCTGTTGCCTCTTTCTGCACCTCTGTTGCCTCTTTCTGCACCTCTGTTGCCTCTTTCTGCACCTCTGTTGCCTCTTTCTGCACCTCTGTTGCCTCTTTCTGCACATCTCTTGCCTCTTTCTGCACATCTCTCGCCTGTTTCTGCACTTCTCTTGCCTGTTTCTGCCCCTCTGTTGCCTGTTTCTGTACCTCTTGTGTCTTTTTGCACTTATCACGCCTCTTTCTGCACTTCTCTTGCATCTTTCTGCACTTCTCTTGCATCTTTCTGTACTTCTCTTGCATCTTTCTGCTGCACCTCTGTTGCTTCTTTCTACTGCACCTCTGTTGCTTCTTTCTGCTCCCCTTTTGCCTCTTTCTGCTCCCCTTTTGCCTCTTTCTGCTCCTCTCTTGCCTCTTTCTGCACCTCTCTTGCCTCTTTCTGCACCTCTCTTGCCTCTTTCTGCACCTCTCTTGCCTCTTTCTGCACCTCTCTTGCCTCTTTCTGCACCTCTCTTGCCTCTTTCTGCACCTCTCTTGCCTCTTTCTGCACCTCTCTTGCCTCTTTCTGCACCCCTTTTGCCTCTTTCTGCACCCCTTTTGCCTCTTTCTGCACCTCTCTTGCCTCTTTCTGGAAATCTCTTGCCTCCTTCTGGAAATCTCTTGCCTCCTTCTGTACCTCTCTTGCCTCTTTCTGCACTTCTCTCACCTTTTCTGCACTTCTCTTGCGTCTTTCTGCACTTCTCTTGCGCCTTTCTGCACTTCTCTTGCGCCTTTCTGCACTTCTCTTGCGCCTTTCTGCACTTCTCTTGCGTCTTTTTGCACTTCTCATGCGTCTTTTGCGCTTCTCTTGTGTAGGAGAGTAGGATCTGCCTCTTATGTTGCCCCCACTTTTTTTCTGATGTTAGCACTGGTTTCTGGCTATAGTCTGGCTGGGTCCCTGCTAATCAGGGCCCCAGCCTCTCTGTTCTCTCTAACGACATGGAGTGCACTCTAGGTGCACTAGTGATTGGATACTGTGGTGCCTTATGAGTCCCTAGTATATGGTACCTTAGGTGCCAAGGGCATAGGTACTTCACAGGCCTACCAGGGGCTGCAGCATATATTATGCCACCCCTGGGAAGCAGTCTAAATCTGACACCACAGGCCTGCTACTGCAGCCTGGGTGAGGTGGTGTTAGCACCCTCACTGAGATATAGGTTTCCTATATCTCTCCTGCACACACATATAAACCTATCAGTCACCCCTAAGGCAGGCCCTATCAATCCTGAGGGCAGGGTGCTTGGCTTCTATGTGAGGGGTGCCTCTGCCTGAGCAGGGCCCCTCTGCAGTTCTCAGAGTCCATTCTCTGGTGCTGTTTGTGGATGCGGTTAAACCATATACTATTTAAGTGCATTATATCCTCGCGGTAAATGCTAACTTTGGAATGGCTGCATCAAAACATGTCGTGTTTGGTGTCAAACATCTTGGAATACTACCCCCCCGCCAATCTTGGCGGCGGGGTAGCATTCCACCCTTCTAGAGGGATAAGACATGTACCTGCTGTGGAAACGCGGTAGAATCCTAAAGAGCCCTGGCATCACAAAATGGATGCCACCAGTCACAGACACTGGGCTGCCCTCCTGCTGATGACCGAAACTCGCAGTGGAGGAAGCCCAACAATAGGCATCCTGTCACAGGGAGGTGTAACCACCTCCCAGACAGGGTTTAGTGTATTGGGGCTGGGTGGGTGCACTCTTAGAGTGCTTTGAAGTCCTGCACTGGGGAGCAGAAGGCTCCTCTGTGCATATGCCAGTTCAAACCAGCTCAGGGGCTACCTGCCCCTGCTCTGGCGCGAACTGGACAAAGGGAAGTGGGTGTAGCCACCCCTCCCTTGACCCTCCCATAGGTGGGGTCATAGAGCTAGTCCATCCCCTCTTTTTAGTATAAGAGGGGAACCTTGCCATTGCAAAGCAGATAACCCCTGGACGACGCTCTACAGAAGAATCCTGGCCCTTCGACGTTCCACTACCTTTGGAAGACAGAAGAATCTCCTTGGAGTCAAGGAGTGACTCCCCTGCTTGGCAGGCACCAAAAACGACAACGACGGTCGCAAACTACGCCGCTCCCGCCGGAGTCCGAAGTCCCTGCAGCCCAAGAAGTGGATTTCCTGACCTCTCCCAGGCCATCGTGAGTCCCCAGCGAAGCTGAGGCAAGTGGACCCCACGAGTAACGAGGAACCGCGACCCCTGGGTACCGTGCACTATTGTCGAGTGCAACCCCTTCACAACGTTCCACGAACTTGTGCTTTGGACCACGTGTGGTCCCGACCTCCAGCAGGAATCCCTCCGAAGATCAGAGGCCTACACCGTCCCGAGTGACCGTGGGCCCCTGTTGAGTGATTCCGCCCGAGGTGTCTTCGCGATCCCTTGCCCGCTGGCTTGTGGGTCCCCAGAAGACTTCTTAAAGAAACCAAAGGGCTCCCTGGTTGCTCCAGGCCTGCCCTGACTTACCCTCGCTGGGTGAGTTCCACAGACCTTGCTGGTCTGCGCCATCGACTTTTCTCCATCTCCCCGAGACTTGCGGCTGCCAAGGCTTGTTGGCTCCGATCGAGTTGCCGACACCGCAGTCAGCTGCAGACGTCGAGGGACACACCGAATCCAGCTCCTGGTCGTCGTCGACGCCTCCTGGACCACGTGGCTGAAGAGTCAAGGCACCCGCAACCGACCTGGAAGCGACCGACGACGGTGGGCATCCATCTTCCTTGCCCCGGGTCACTGCCAAGTGACTTTGAACACTGTCCCCTCTGCTTTCAGGTCATCCTTCTTCAGAATCCAGGCTTGGATTCCACCGGACACTTCTTCAGCTCCCGCAAGCAGCAAGTCTTCTTTGTTCGCCATTGAAAACGACGCCGCGACCCGACACCAAAGGACACCTGTGCACCCGGCTTCCCTGGGTGAGGTAACTCCAGCACTACGGTGCTCCTGTGGGTGTGGGCCCTAGAACTACTTACCCTGTAAGTGACTTGCTTGTAGGTTCTCCCGAAGTATCCTAAAACTCTTTATTTCCAACCGCGACTTGCCCCATTGAAGTTAACGGCGATTCGCGCCTGTGTATCCACACTGCACGCGTCCCCCGTGGGTCCTTTACTTACCTGCCTTGGGTGGTTTCGTGAGGCCCCAGCACTTCTGAAGGCCCTAGGCCTTGTCTCCTTGCAAGTCGTTGTTTCTAAGTCTCTTACTTAGTATATGGTCTGGTACGCCCCTAGGGCCCCAGCCATATTTTGTGCTTAACTTATTGTGAAACGTTGATTTGTGCATATGTTTGTCTTCTAATCTCATAAAGAGATTAGTAGAGAGTTATTTAGAAATAAATACATATATATTTGATATATATACCTGTGTGGTGTCTTTTCATTTGGTGATTCAAGAGATTATATGGTAAAACAAGCTGCTTTACATTCCTCCGAGACTTAGCCTGAAGGCTGCTCTCCACAGCTACCACTAGGATAGCTTTCTTTAAAAGGTTGTCTTAAACCTATCTACCATAAGAGTCGATTTGGACTGGTGCAAGGTGCCCACTATAATTAGTGGACAGCATATGCCAGGCCAACTTCTCACATCTTGCCTCTATCTGCATTTCTGTTGCTTCTTTTTGCACCCCCTTGCTTCTTTTTGCACCCCTTTGCTTCTTTAGCACCTTTGCTTCTTTCTGCACCTCTTGTTGCTTCTTTCTGCACCTCTCTGGCCTCTTTCTGGAAATCTCTAGCCTCCTTCTGCAGTTTTGTTGCTTCTTTCTGCACTGCTCTTGCCTCTTTCTGCGCTTCATTTGCTTCTTTCTGCACCTCTCTTCTTTCTGAACCACTGTTCCCTCCTTCTGCACCTCTCCTGCCTGTGTCTTTCTGCAGTACTCTTGCCTCTTTCCGTACCTCTCTCGCCTCTTTCCGCACCTCTGTTGCTTCTTTCCGCACCTCTGTTGCTTCTTTCCGCACCTCTGTTGCTTCTTTCTGCACTTCTCTTGCTTCTTTCTGCACCCCTCTTGCCTCTTTCTGCACTTCTCTTGCCTCTTTCTGCACGTCTCTTGCCTCTTTCTGCACTTCTCTTGCCTCTTTCTGCGCTTCATTTGCTTCTTTCTGTACCTCTCTTGCTTCTTTCTGTACCTCGCTTCTTTCTGTACCTCTCTTCCCTCTTTCTACACCCCTCTTCCCTCTTTCTACACCCCTCTTTCTACACTTCTCTTGCCTCTTTCTGCACTGCTCTTGCCTCTTTCTGCGCTTCAGTTGCTTCTTTCTGCACCTCTCTTGCTTCTTTCTGCACCCATCTTCCCTCTTTCTGCACCGCTCTTGCCTCTTTCTACACCCCTCTTGCCTCTTTCTGCACCCATCTTCCCTCTTTCTGCACCCCTGTTCCCTCCTTCTGCACCCCTCTTGCCTTTTTCTTTCTGCACTTCTCATGCCTCTTTCGGCGCCTCTATTGCTTCTTTCTGCACCTCTGATTCTTTCTGGACTTCTCTTGCTTCTTTCTGCACCCCTCTTGCCTCTTTCTACACCCCTCTTGCCTCTTTCTGCGCTTCATTTGCTTCTTCTGCACCCCTCTTCTTTCTGTACCCATCTTGCCTCTTTCTGCACCCCTCTTCCCTCTTTCTGAACCACTGTTCCCTCCTTCTGCACCTCTCCTGCCTGTCTCTTTCTGCAGTACTCTTGCCTCCTTCCGTACCTCTCTCGCCTCTTTCCGCACCTCTGTTGCTTCTTTCTGCTCTTCTCTTGCTTCTTTCTGCACTTCTCTTGCTTCTTTCTGCACTCCTCTTTCTGCACCCCTCTTTCCTCTTTCTGCACCCCTCTTTCCTCTTTCTGCACCCCTCTTGCCTCTTTCTGCTCTTCTCTTGCTTCTTTCTGTACCTCTTGCTTCTTTCTGCACCTCTTGCTTCTTTCTGCACCTCTCGCTTCTTTCTACACCCCTCTTGCTTCTTTCTACACCCCTCTTCCCTCTTTCTGCACCCCTCTTCCCTCTTTCTGCACCCCTCTTCCCTCCTTCTGCACCTGTTGCTTCTTTCTGCACCTCTGATTCTTTCTGGACTTCTCTGGCTTCTTTCTGCATCCCTCTTGCCTCTTTCTGCATCTCTCTTGCCCGTTCTGCACTTCTCTTGCCTCTTTCTGTTGCTTCTTTCTGCACTTCTCTTGCATCTTTCTGCACCTCTTGCTTCTTTCTACATTTCTGTTGCTTCTTTCTGCACTTCTTTGGCCTCTTTCTGTACCCCTCTTACTGCACCTCTGTTGCTTCTTTCTGCACTTCTCGTGCCTCTTTCTGCACCCCTGTTGCTTCTTTCTGCACTGCTCTTGCCTCTTTCTGCGCTTCATTTGCTTCTTTCTGTACCTCTCTTCTTTCTGTACCTCTCTTCTTTCTGTACCTCTCTTCTTTCTGTACCTCTCTTCTTTCTGTACCTCTTCTTTCTGTACCTCTCTTGCCTCTTTCTACACCCCTCTTCTTTCTGTACCCATCTTCCCTCCTTCTGCACCTCTCGTGCCTTTTTCTTTCTGCACCTCTGATTCTTTCTGGACTTCTCTTGCCTCTTTCTACACCCCTCTTGCCTCTTTCTGCACCTCTGTTGCTTCTTTCTGCACTTCTTTGGCCTCTTTCTGCACCCCTCTTCTTGCACCTATGTTGCTTCTTTCTGCACTTCTCTTGCTTCCTACTGCACCTCTTGTGCCTCTTTCAGCACCTCTTGTGCCTCTTTCAGCACCTCTTGTGCCTCTTTCAGCAACTCTTGTGCATCTTTCTTCACTCCTCTTGCTTCTTTCTGCACCTCTGTTGCTTCTTTCTGCACCTCTGTTGCTTCTTTCTGCACCTCTCTTGCCTCTTTCTGCACCTCTCTTGCCTCTTTCTGCACCTCTCTTGCCTCTTTCTGCACTTCTCTTGCCTCTTTCTGCACCTCTCTTGCCTCTTTCTGCACCTCTCTTGCCTCCTTCTGCACCTCTCTTGCCTCTTTCTGCACCTCTCTTGCCTCTTTCTGCACCTCTCTTGCCTCTTTCTGCACCTCTCTTGCCTCCTTCTGCACCTCTCTTGCCTCTGGAAATCTCTTGCCTCCTTCTGAAATCTCTTGCCTCTTTCTGCACTTCTTTCACCTTTTCCGCACCTCTGTTGCCTCTTTTTGCACCTCTTGTTGCTTCTTTCTGCACCTCTTGTTGCTTCTTTCTGCACCCCTCTGGCCTCTTTCTGCACCTCTTGCCTCTTTTTGCACTTGTTGCTTCTTTCTGCACCTCTTGTTGCTTCTTTCTGCACTCCCACCACTGTTCCCTCCTTCTGCACCTCTCCTGCCTGTCTCTTTCTGCAGTACTCTTGCTTCCTTCCGTGCCTCTTTCTGCGCCTCTGTTGCTTCTTTCTGGACTTCTCTTGCCTCTTTCTACATTTCTGTTGCTTCTTTCTGCACTTCTCTTGCCTCTGTCTGCACTTCTCTTGCCTCTGTCTGCACTTCTGTTGCCTCTGTCTGCGCCTCTGTTGCTTCTTTCTGCAGCTCTGATTCTTTCTGGACTTCTCTGGCTTCTTTCTACACCCCTCTTGCCTCTTTCTGTATCTCCCTTGCCCGTTCTGCACTTCTCTTGCCTCTTTCTGCACTTCTCTTGCCTCTGTCTGCACCTCTTGCATCTTTCTACATTTCTGTTGCTTCTTTCTGCACTTCTTTGGCCTCTTTCTGTACCCCTCTTACTGCACCTCTGTTGCTTCTTTCTGCATTTCTCGTGCCTCTTTCTGCACCCCTGTTGCTTCTTTCTGCACTGCTCTTGCCTCTTTCTGCGCTTCATTTGCTTCTTTCTGTACCTCTCTTCTTTCTGTACCTCTCTTCTTTCTGTACCTCTCTTGCTTCTTTCTGTACCTCTCTTGCCTCTTTCTACACCCCTCTTCTTTCTGTACCCATCTTGCCTCTTTCTACACCCCTCTTCCCTCCTTCTGCACCTCTCGTGCCTTTTTCTTTCTGCACCTCTCATGCCTCTTTCTGCACCTCTGATTCTTTCTGGACTTCTCTTGCCTCTTTCTACACCCCTCTTGCCTCTTTCTGCACTTCTTTGGCCTCTTTCTGCACCCCTCTTCTTGCACCTATGTTGCTTCTTTCTGCACTTCTCTTGCTTCCTACTGCACCTCTTGTGCCTCTTTCAGCACCTCTTGTGCCTCTTTCAGCAACTCTTGTGCATCTTTCTTCACTCCTCTTGCTTCTTTCTGCACCTCTGTTGCTTCTTTCTGCACCTGTTGCCTCTTTCTGCACCTCTCTTGCCTCTTTCTGCACCTCTCTTGCCTCTTTCTGCACCTCTCTTGCCTCTTTCTGCACCTCTCTTGCCTCTTTCTGCACCTCTCTTGCCTCCTTCTGGAAATCTCTTGCCTCTTTCTGCAAATCTCTTGCCTCCTTCTGCACCTCTCTTGCCTCTTTCTGCACTTCTTTCACCTTTTCCGCACCTCTGTTGCCTCTTTTTGCACCTCTTGTTGCTTCTTTCTGCACCTCTTGTTGCTTCTTTCTGCACCCCTCTGGCCTCTTTCTGGAAATCTCTAGCCTCCTTCTGCAGTTTTGTTGCTTCTTTCTGCACTGCTCTTGCCTCTTTCTGCGCTTCATTTGCTTCTTTCTGCACCTCTCTTCTTTCTTTCTGTACCCATCTTGCCTCTTTCTACACCCCTCTTCCCACCACTGTTCCCTCCTTCTGCACCTCTCCTGCCTGTCTCTTTCTGCAGTACTCTTGCCTCCTTCCGTGCCTCTTTCTGCGCCTCTGTTGCTTCTTTCTGGACTTCTCTTGCCTCTTTCTACATTTCTGTTGCTTCTTTCTGGACTTCTCTTGCCTCTGTCTGCACTTCCCTTCCCTCTTTCTACACTTCTCTTCCCTCTTTCTGCACCTCTGTTGCTTCTTTCTGCACCTCTGTTGCTTCTTTCTGCACTGCTCTTGCCTCTTTCTGCGCTTCATTTGCTTTTTTCTGCACCTCTCTTCTTTCTGTACCTCTCTTGCTTCTTTCTGCACCCCTCTTGCCTCTTTCTACACCCCTCTTGCCTCTTTCTGCACCCCTGTTCCCTCCTTCTGCACCCCTCTTGCCTGTTTCTTTCTGGACTTCTCTTGCCTCTTTCTGCACCCCTCTTGCCTCTTTCTATACCCCTCTTGCCTCTTTCTGCACCCCTCTTGCCTCTTTCTGCACCTCTGTTGCTTCTTTCTGCACCTCTGTTGCTTCTTTCTGTACCTCTCTTGCTTCGTTCTACATTTCTGTTGCTTCTTTCTGCACTTCTTTGGCCTCTTTCTGCACCCCTCTTCTTGCACCTATGTTTCTTCTTTCTGCACTTCTCTTGCTTCCTACAGCACCTCTCGTGCCTCTTTCTGCACCTCTCGTGCCTCTTTCTGCACCTCTGTTGCTTCTTTCTGCACCCCTCTTGCCTTTTTCTGCACCTCTGAGGCATCTTTCTGCACATCTGTGCTTCTTTCTGCACCTCTCTTGCCTCTTTCTGCACCTCTCTTGCCTTCTTTCTGCATCTCTGTTGCTTCTTTCTGCACTTCTCTTGTCCTCTTTCTGCACCCCTCTTCTTTGCACCTCTGTTGCTTCTTTCTGAACTTCTCTTGCTTCCTACTGCACCTCTTGTGCCTCTTTCTGCACCTCTTGTGCCTCTTTCTGCACCTCTCGTGCCTCTTTCTGCACCTCTCGTGCCTCTTTCTGCACCTCTCGTGCCTCTTTCTGCACCTCTCGTGCCTCTTTCTGCACCTCTGTTGCTTCTTTCTGCACCCCTCTTGCCTTTTTCTGCACCTCTGAGGCATCTTTCTGCACATCTGTCTTCTTTCTGCACCTCCCTTGCCTCTTTCTGCACTTCTCTAGTCGCTTTCAGCACCTCTGTTGCTTCTTTCTGTACCTCTCTTGCTTCTTTCTACATTTCTGTTGCTTCTTTCTGCACTTCTCTTGCTTCCTACTGCACCTCTTGTGCCTCTTTCTGCACCTCTTGTGCCTCTTTCTGCACCTCTTGTGCCTCTTTCTGCACCTCTTGTGCCTCTTTCTGCACCTCTTGTGCCTCTTTCTGCACCTCTCGTGCCTCTTTCTGCACCTCTGTTGCCTCTTTCTGCACCTCTGTTGCCTCTTTCTGCACCTCTGTTGCCTCTTTCTGCACCTCTGTTGCTTCTTTCTGCACCTCCCTTGCCTCTTTCTGCACCCCTCTTCCCTCTTTCTACACTTCTGTTGCTTCTTTCTGCACTTCGCTTGCCTCTTTCTGCACCTCCCTTGCCTCTTTATGCACTTCTGTTGCTTCTTTCTGCACTTATCTTGCCTCTTTCTGCACCCCTCTTGACCCTTTCTGCACCCCTCTTGCCCCTTTATGCACCACATTTCCCTCTTTCTGCACTTCTCTTGCCCCTTTCTGCATTTCTGTTGCTTCTTTCTGCACCTTTTGTTGCTTCTTTCTGCACCCCTCTTGCCTCTTTCTGCACCTCTTGTTGCTTCTTTCTGCACACCTCTAGCCTCTTTATGTACTTCTCTTTCCGCACCTCTGTTGCTTCTTTCTGCACACCTCTAGCCTCTTTATGTACCCCTCTTGCCTCTTTCTGCACTTCTCTCGCCTCTTTCCGCACCTCTGTGTAGGAGAGTAGGATCTGCTTCACATGGGTACCCCCACTTTTTGCTGATGCTTCACTGTTTTTCGACTTTAGTCTGGCTGGGGCCCTGCTAATCAGAAGCCCAGCCTAGCTGCTTCCTCTCTAAAATGGTTTCCATGTGCCTTAGGCACATCTCTGATTGGAATCTGGAGTGCCCTTGTAAGTCCCTAGTATATGGTATACTATGTACCCAGGGCATAGGTACCCCAGAGGCCTGCCAGGGTCTGAAGCATGTATTGTGCCACCCCTGGAAGGCCAGCCAAAAGGACACCACAGGTCTGCTACTGCAGCCTGGGTAAGGTGGTGCATGCACCCCTTACTGTGATATAGGTTACCTCTATCACTACATACATACACACATATAAACCTATAAGTCACTCCTATGGCAGGCCTTGTCAATCCTGAAGGCAGAGTGCTTGGTTCCTATGTGAGAGGGTGCCCCTGCATGAGCAGAGCCCCTCTGCAGCGTTCGGAGACCCTTCTCTGATGCTGTTTGTAGTGCAGCCTGACCATATACTCTTAAGCGCATTATAACCTCGCGTTAAATGCTAACTTTGGGATGGCTGCACGGAAACATGTCGTGTTTGGTGTCAAACATCTTGGAATACTACCCCCCGCCAGTTCTGGCAGCGGGGTAGCATTCCACCCTTCTAGAGGAGAGACATGTACACACCGGCCTGCCCGGTAACTTCTTTCCAAGCCCTGGCATCACAAAATGGATGCCGCTGCCACAGACACAGGTCTGGCCTCCTGCTGCTGACTGAAACTCCGGCAGGGGAGGCCTGGACAATAGGTTTCCTGTCCCAGGGAGGTGTAACCACCTCCCCAGACAGGATAATGTGTATTGGGGCTGGGCGGGAGCACTCTCTGGTGCTTTGAAGTCCTGCACTGGGGGCACACTTGGTGTCCCTGTGCATACCCCAGTTCAAACTGGTTCAGGGGCTTCCAGCCCCTGCTCTGGCGTGAAACTGGACAAAGGGAATGGGTGTAACCACCCCTCTTCCCTGACCCTCCCATAGGTGGGTCCCCATAGTATGTCCAACCCCTAACTTAGTAGAAGTATGGGACCCCAGTCCTTAGGACTTTAGATTTACCTGGACGAAACTCTGATACAGAATCCTGGACCTTCGACGCTCTACTTTAAGATTAGAGGACTGAAGAATCTCCCTTGGGGTCAAGGAGTGACTCCCTGCTTGGCAGGCACCAACAAAGCAATTGTCTGGTCTGCATCGCTGAAGCTCCCGCCGGACGCCAAAGTCTTTGCATCACCAGAGGTGGATTTCCAGACTTCCCCGAGGCTGCCCTGAGTCCCCAGCAAAGCTGAGGCCCATAGCTGTCGTGGGTAACATGGAACCGTGGCCCCTGGACACCAAGCACATTTGCAAGTGCATCCTCTTCCTGGTCTCCCACAAAGTTGTGCTTTGGGCTCCGAGTAGCCCCCGCCTCCAGCACTGACTGCACCAAAGATCACTGGCCTCCATTCCATCAGTGTCCCGTGAGCCAGCTCTAAGTGCGTCCACTTGAGGCTCCTTTGTGGTCGCTAGTCCATTGGCTAATGGGCCCTCCCGAAGGCCAATCTTCTTCTGCTTGGGCTTCCCTGGTTGCTCCAGTTGTTCCCTGACTTACCTTCACTGGGTGAGTCCCTCAGACCTTGCTGGTCTGCACCACCATCCTTCTTCTATTTCCACGAGACTTGCTGTTGCCAAGGTTTGTTCGGTCCAATCCGGTCGCCAACACCTCAGCAATCGACAAACATCGTGGGACAGCTCGAATCCAGCTCCTGGTCATCGTCGACGCCTCCTGGACCTTGTGGCTGAAGAGTCAAGACAACCATCAACCTACCTGAAGCACCCGACATTGGTGGGCATCCGCTCATCGCCTTCCTGGTCACTGGCTAGTGACCCAGACTCTGTCCCCTCTGTTTCAGGTTCTTCAGATCTTCGATCCACCTTTGGATCCACCCGAACACTTTCGACTTGGATGCCAGCAGCACTTTGCAGCAGATCGCCATTGAAAACGACGACGAAACCCGACCCCGAAAGACACCTATGCACCCGACTTCCCTGGGTGAGGTAACTCGAGTACTCCGGTGCTCCCGTGGGTATAGACTCTAGAACAACCCAGTTCTAAAGGGTTTGCTCCAAGTCCTCCTCTAAGTGTCCCTTTTCTTTAAAATTCCAACCGCGACTTTCCCCATAGAAGTCAACGGTGATTCGCGGCTGTGTTCTCACACTGCACGCGTCCCCCGTGGGTCCCCTGTGTCACTACCTTGGGTGGTTCCTTGAGGGCCAAGCACTTCTACAGGCTCTAGGCCTTGTGTCTAGCTCAGTCGTGGTTCTTATACCACTTTATTGGTATATGGTTTGGTACGCCCTAGGGCTCAAACGTGTATTTGTGCTATTACTGTTGATAACTAACTTATAACTTATGTACTTCGAACTCTAGCCTCATAAAGAGACTAGAGGGGTGTGTTTAGCAATAAATACATATATTTTGAATATATACCTGGTGTGGTCCTCTTTCATTTGGTCACTCAAGAGATTATAGACTGGTAAAACAAGCTGCTTTACATTCCTTCAAGACTTAGCCTGAAGGCTGCTCTCCATAGCTACCACTAGGATAGCTTTCAATAAAGGTTGTCTTTAACCTATCTCCAATAAGGGGTTGTTTGGACTGGTGCAAGGTGCCCACTATAAGTAGTGGACAGCATATACAAGGCCAACTTCTCACACTCTGTTGCTCCTTTCTGCACTTCTCTTGCCTCTTACTGCACCCCTCTTTCTGCTTTCTGGACCACTCTTGCCGCTTTCTGCCATTCTCTTGCCTCTTTCTGCAGCTCTGTTGCTTCTTTCTGCAGCTCTGTTGCTTCTTTCTGCAGCTCTGTTGCTTCTTTCTGCAGCTCTGTTGCTTCTTTCTGCACCTCTGTTGCTTCTTTCTGCACCTCTGTTGCTTCTTTCTGCACCTCTGTTGCTTCTTTCTGTACCTCTCTTGCTTCTTCCTACACCCCTCTTCCCTCTTTCTGCACCCCTGTTCCCTCCTTCTGCACCTCTCGTGCCTGTTTCTGCACATCTCTTGCCTGCCTCTTTCTGCACTTCTTTTGCCTCTTTCTGCACCTCTATTGCTTCTTTCTGCACTTCTCTTGCCTCTTTCTGCACCTCTGTTGCTTCTTTCTGCACTGCTCTTGCCTCTTTCTGCGCTTCATTTGCTTCTTTCTGTACCTCTCTTGCTTCTTTCTACATTTCTGTTGCTTCTTTCTGTACTTCTTTGGCCTCTTTCTGCACCCCTCTTACTGCACCTCTGTTGCTTCATTCTGCGCTTCTCTTGCTTCCTACTGTACCCTTGTTGCCTCTTTCTGCACTCTTGTGCTTCTTTCTGCACCTCTCATGCCTCTTCCAGCAATTCTCATGCCTCTTTCTGCACTTCTGTTGCTTCTTTCTGCACCTCTCTTGCATCTTCCTGCACCCCTTTTCCCTCTTTCTGTACATCTCTAGCCTCTTTCTGTACCTCTGTTGCTTCTTTCTGCACTTCTCTTGCCTCTTACTGCACCCCTCTTGCCACTTTCTGCAGTTCTCTTGCCGCTTTCTGCACCTCTGTTGCTTCTTTCTGCACCTCTGTTGCTTCTTTCTGCACCTCTGTTGCTTCTTTCCGCACCTCTGTTGCTTCTTTCTGCAGCTCTGTTGCTTTTTTCTGCACCTCTCTTCTTTCTGTACCTCTCTTGCTTCTTTCTGCACCCATCTTGCCTCTTTCTACACCCCTCTTCCCTCTTTCTGCACCCCTGTTCCCTCCTTCTGCACCTCTCTTGCCTGTTTCTGCACATCTCTTGCCTGCCTCTTTCTGCACTTCTCTTTCCACACCTCTGTTGCTTCTTTCTCCACTTCTCTTGCCTCTCACTGCAACCCTCTTGCCTCTTTCTGCACCTCTGTTGCTTCTTTCTGCACCTGTCTTGCCTGTTTCTGGAAATCTCTTGCCTCTTTCTGCAGTTCTCTTGCCTCCTTCTGTACCTCTGTTGCTTCTTTCTGCACTTCTCTTGCCTCTTTCTGCACCCCTCTTGCCTCTTTCTACACCCCTCTTGGCTCTTTCTACACCCCTCTTGCCTCTTTCTGCACTTCTGTTGCATCTTTCTTCACTTCTCTTGCTTTTTACTGCACCCATCTTGCCTCTTTCTACACCCCTCTTCCCTCTTTCTGCACCTCTCGTCTCTTTCTGCACTTCTCTTGCCTCTTTCTGCACTTCTCTTGCCCCTTTCTGCACTTCTCTTGCTTCTTTCTGCACCCCTCTTCCCTCTTTCTGCACCTCTGCTGCCTCTTTCTGCACCCCTCTTTCCGCACCTCTGTTGCTTCTTTCTACACTTCTCTTGCCTCTCAATGCACCCCTCTTGCCTCTTTCTACACTTCTCTTGCCTCATACTGTACCCCTTTTGCCTCTTTCTTCACCTGTCTTACCTCTTTCTGCACCTGTCTTGCCTCTTTCTGTTCCACTCGTGCCTCTTTCTGTTCCACTCGTGCCTCTTTCTGTTCCTCTCGTGCCTCTTTCTGTTCCTCTCGTGCCTCTTTCTGTTCCTCTCGTGCCTCTTTCTGTATCTCTCGTGCCTCTTTCTGTTCCTCTCGTGCCTCTTTCTGTTCCTCTCGTGCCTCTTTCTGTTCCTCTCGTGCCTCTTTCTGTTCCTCTCGTGCCTCTTTCTGTTCCTCTCGTGCCTCTTTCTGTTCCTCTCGTGCCTCTTTCTGTTCCTCTCGTGCCTCTTTCTGTTCCTCTCGTGCCTCTTTCTGTTCCTCTCGTGCCTACTTTTGTTCCTCTCGTGCCTACTTTTGTTCCTCTCGTGCCTACTTTTGTTCCTCTCGTGCCTCCTTTTGTTCCTCTCGTGCCTCCTTTTGTTCCTCTCGTGCCTCCTTTTGTTCCTCTCGTGCCTACTTTTGCTCCTCTCGTGCCTACTTTTGTTCCTCTCGTGCCTACTTCTGTTCCTCTTGTCTCCTTTTGTACCTCTTTTGCCTCTTTCTGTACCTCACTCTCTTCTTTCTGTTCTTCGCTTCTCTTGCTTCTTTCTGCACTTCTATTGCCTTTCTGTACCTCACTCTTCTTTCTGCACCCCTCTTACCTCTTTCTGTACCCCTCTTGCCCCTTTATGCACCACATTTTACTCTTTCTGTACTTCTCTTGCATCTTTCTTCACTTCTCTTCTTTCTGCGCTCCTATTGCCCCTTTCTGCACTTCTCTTGCCCCTTTCTGCACTTCTCTTGCCTGTTTTTGCACTTCTCTTGCCTCTTACTGCAACCCTCTTGCCTCTTTCTGCACCTGTCTTGCCTGTTTCTGGAAATCTCTTGCCTCTTTGTGCACTTCTCTTGCCTCCTTCTGTGCCTCTGTTGCTTCTTTGTGCACTTCTCTTGCCTCTTTCTGCACCCCAGTTCCCTCTTTCTGCACCCCAGTTCCCTCTTTCTGCACCCCAGTTCCCTCTTTCTGCACCCCAGTTCCCTCTTTCTGCACCCCAGTTCCCTCTTTCTGCATTTCTCTTGCCTCTTTCTGCACCTCTGTTGCCTCTTTCTGCACATCTCTTGCCTCTTTCTGCACATCTCTCGCCTCTTTCTGCACTTCTCTTGCCTGTTTCTGCCCCTCTGTTGCCTGTTTCTGTACCTCTTGTGTCTTTTTGCACTTATCACGCCTCTTTCTGCACTTCTCTTGCATCTTTCTGTACTTCTCTTGCATCTTTCTGCTGCACCTCTGTTGCTTCTTTCTGCTGCACCTCTGTTGCTTCTTTCTGCTGCACCTCTGTTGCTTCTTTCTGCTGCACCCCTTTTGCCTCTTTCTGCACCCCTGCCTCTTTCTGCACCCCTTTTGCCTCTTTCTGCACCTCTCTTGCCTCCTTCTGGAAATCTCTTGCCTCCTTCTGGACCTCTCTTGCCTCTTTCTGCACTTCTCTCACCTTTTCCGCACTTCTCTTGCGTCTTTCTGCACTTCTCTTGCGTCTTTCTGCACCTTTTGCGTCTTTTTGCGCTTCTCATGCGTCTTTTGCGCTTCTCTTGCCTCTATCTGCATTTCTGTTGCTTCTTTTTGCACCCCCCTTGCTTCTTTTTGCACCCCCCTTGCTTCTTTTTGCACCCCCCTTGCTTCTTTAGCACCTTGCTTCTTTCTGCACCTCTTGTTGCTTCTTTCTGCACCTCTTGTTGCTTCTTTCTGCACCCCTCTGGCCTCTTTCTGGAAATCTCTAGCCTCCTTCTGCAGTTTTGTTGCTTCTTTCTGCACTGCTCTTGTCTCTTTCTGCGCTTCATTTGCTTCTTTCTGCACCTCTCTTCTTTCTGTACCCATCTTGCTTCTTTCTACACCCCTCTTCCCTCTTTCTGAACCACTGTTCCCTCCTTCTGCACCTCTCCTACCTGTCTCTTTCTGCAGTACTCTTGCCTCCTTCCGTACCTCTCTCGCCTCTTTCCGCACCTCTGTTGCTTCTTTCTGCACTTCTCTTGCTTCTTTCTGCACTTCTCTTGCTTCTTTCTGCACCCCTCTCGCCTCTTTCTGCACTTCTCTTGCCTCTTTCTGCACTTCATTTGCTTCTTTCTGCACCTCTCTTCTTTCTGTACCTAGCTTCTTTCTGTACCTCGCTTCTTTCTGTACCTCGCTTCTTTCTGTACCTCGCTTCTTTCTGTACCTCGCTTCTTTCTGTACCTCGCTTCTTTCTGTACCTCGCTTCTTTTTGTACCCCTCTTGCCTCTTTCTGCACCTCTGTTGCTTCTTTCTGTACCCCTCTTGCCTCTTTCTGTACCCCTCTTGCCTCTTTCTGTACCCCTCTTGCCTCTTTCTGCACTTCATTTGCTTCTTTCTGCACTTCATTTGCTTCTTTCTGCACTTCATTTGCTTCTTTCTGCACCCCTCTTGCCTCTTTCTGCACCCCTCTTCCCTCTTTCTACACCCCTCTTCCCTCTTTCTGCACCCCTGTTCCCTCTTTCTGCACCCCTCTTCCCTCCTTCTGCACCCCTCTTGTCTTTTTCTTTCTGCACTTCTCATGCCTCTTTCTGCGCCTCTATTGCTTCTTTCTGCACCTCTGATTCTTTCTGGACTTCTCTTGCTTCTTTCTACACCCATCTTCCCTCTTTCTGAACCACTGTTCCCTCCTTCTGCACCTCTCCTGCCTGTCTCTTTCTGCAGTACTCTTGCCTCCTTCCGTACCTCTCTCGCCTCTTTCCACACCTCTGTTGCTTCTTTCTGCACTTCTCTTGCTTCTTTCTGCACTTCTCTTGCTTCTTTCTGCACCCCTCTTTCCTCTTTCTGCACCCCTCTTGCCTCTTTCTGCACTTCTCTTGCCTCTTTCTGGACTTCTCTTGCTTCTTTCTGCACCTCTCTTGCTTCTTTCTGCACCTCTCTTCTTTCTGTACCCATCTTGCTTCTTTCTACACCCCTCTTCCCTCTTTCTGCACCCCTGTTGCTTCTTTCTGCACCTCTCTTCTTTCTGTACCTCGCTTCTTTCTGCACCTCTCTTGCTTCTTTCTGTACCTCGCTTCTTTCTGCACCTCTCTTGCTTCTTTCTACACCCCTCTTCCCTCTTTCTACACTTCTCTTGCCTCTTTCTGCACCTCTGTTGCTTCTTTCTGCACTGCTCTTGCCTCTTTCTGCGCTTCATTTGCTCTTTCTGCACCTCTCTTGCTTCTTTCTGCACCCATCTTCCCTCTTTCTACACCCCTCTTCCCTCTTTCTACACCCCTCTTCCCTCTTTCTACACCCCTCTTTCTACACCCCTCTTCTCTCTTTCTACACCCCTCTTCCCTCTTTCTGCACGCCTCTTGCCTCTTTCTGCACCTCTCTTGCCTCTTTCTGCACCCCTCTTCCCTCTTTCTGCACCCCTGTTCCCTCCTTCTGCACCCCTCTTGTCTTTTTCTTTCTGCACTTCTCATGCCTCTTTCTGTGCCTCTATTGCTTCTTTCTGCACCTCTGATTCTTTCTGCGCCTCTATTGCTTCTTTCTACACCCCTCTTGCCTCTTTCTGCGCTTCATTTGCTTCTTCTGCGCTTCTCTTCTTTCTGTACCCATCTTGCCTCTTTCTACACCCCTCTTCCCTCTTTCTGAACCACTGTTCCCTCCTTCTGCACCTCTCCTGCCTGTCTCTTTCTGCAGTACTCTTGCCTCCTTCCGTACCTCTCTCGCCTCTTTCCGCACCTCTGTTGCTTCTTTCTGCACTTCTCTTGCTTCTTTCTGCACCCCTCTTGCCTCTTTCTGCACCTCTCTTGCCTCTTTCTGCACCCCTCTTGCCTCTTTCTGCACTTCTCTTGCCTCTTTCTGCGCTTCATTTGCTTCTTTCTGTACCTCTCTTGCTTCTTTCTGTACCTCTCTTGCTTCTTTCTGTACCTCTCTTGCTTCTTTCTGTACCTCTCTTGCTTCTTTCTGTACCTCTCTTGCTTCTTTCTGTACCTCTCTTGCTTCTTTCTGTACCCCTCTTGCTTCTTTCTGTACCCCTCTTCCCTCTTTCTGCACCCCTGTTCCCTCTTTCTGCACCCCTGTTCCCTCTTTCTGCACCCCTGTTGCTTCTTTCTGCACCTCTTGACTTCTTTCTGGACTTCTCTTGCCTCTTTCTGCACCCCTCTTGCCTCTTTCTGCACCCCTCTTGCCTCTTTCTGTATCTCTCTTGCCCGTTCTGCACTTCTCTTGCCTCTTTCTGTTGCTTCTTTCTGCACTTCTCTTGCCTCTTTCTGCACCCCTCTTGCTTCTTTCTACATTTCTGTTGCTTCTTTCTGCACTTCTTTGGCCTCTTTCTGTACCCCTCTTACTGCACCTCTGTTGCTTCTTTCTGCACTTCTCTAGCTTCTTTCTGCACTTCTCTAGCTTCTTTCTGCACTTCTCTTGCTTCTTTCTGCACTTCTCTAGCTTCTTTCTGCACTTCTCTTGCGTCTTTCTGCACCTTTTGCGTCTTTTTGCGCTTCTCATGCGTCTTTTGCGCTTCTCTTGCCTCTGTCTGCATTTCTGTTGCTTCTTTTTGCACCCCCCTTGCTTCTTTTTGCACCCCCCTTGCTTCTTTAGCACCTTGCTTCTTTCTGCACCTCTTGTTGCTTCTTTCTGCACCTCTTGTTGCTTCTTTCTGCACCCCTCTGGCCTCTTTCTGGAAATCTCTAGCCTCCTTCTGCAGTTTTGTTGCTTCTTTCTGCACTGCTCTTGTCTCTTTCTGCGCTTCATTTGCTTCTTTCTGCACCTCTCTTCTTTCTGTACCCATCTTGCTTCTTTCTACACCCCTCTTCCCTCTTTCTGAACCACTGTTCCCTCCTTCTGCACCTCTCCTACCTGTCTCTTTCTGCAGTACTCTTGCCTCCTTCCGTACCTCTCTTGCCTCTTTCCGCACCTCTGTTGCTTCTTTCTGCACTTCTCTTGCCTCTTTCTGCACTTCTCTTGCCTCTTTCTGCACTTCTCTTGCCTCTTTCTGCACCCCTCTTGCCTCTTTCTGCACCCCTCTTGCCTCTTTCTGCACCTCTCTTGCCTCTTTCTGCACCTCTCTTGCCTCTTTCTGCACTTCTCTTGCCTCTTTCTGCACTTCTCTTGCCTCTTTCTGCACTTCTCTTGCCTCTTTCTGCACTTCTCTTGCCTCTTTCTGCACTTCTCTTGCCTCTTTCTGCACTTCTCTTGCCTCTTTCTGCACTTCTCTTGCCTCTTTCTGCACTTCTCTTGCCTCTTTCTGCACCGCTCTTGCTTCTTTCTGTACCTCTCTTGCTTCTTTCTGTACCTCTCTTGCTTCTTTCTGTACCTCTCTTCCCTCTTTCTGCACCCCTGTTCCCTCCTTCTGCACCTCTCTTACATCTTTCTGCACCCCTGTTGCTTCTTTCTGCACCTCTGATTCTTTCTGCACCTCTGATTCTTTCTGGACTTCTCTTGCCTCTTTCTGCACCGCTCTTGCTTCTTTCTGTACCTCTCTTGCTTCTTTCTGTACCTCTCTTGCTTCTTTCTGTACCTCTCTTGCTTCTTTCTGTACCTCTCTTCCCTCTTTCTGCACCCCTGTTCCCTCCTTCTGCACCTCTCTTACATCTTTCTACACCCCTCTTGCCTCTTTCTGTATCTCTCTTGCCCGTTCTGGACTTCTCTTGCCTCTTTCTGTTGCTTCTTTCTGCACTTCTGTTGCTTCTTTCTGCACTTCTCTTGCCTCTTTCTGCATTTCTGTTGCTTCTTTCTGCACTTCTTTGGCCTCTTTCTGTACCCCTCTTACTGCACCTCTGTTGCTTCTTTCTGCACTTCTCTAGCTTCTTTCTGCACTTCTCTAGCTTCTTTCTGCACTTCTCTAGCTTCTTTCTGCACTTCTCTTGCTTCCTACTGCATCTCTCGTGCCTCTTTCAGCACCTCTCGTGCCTCTTTCAGCACCTCTCGTGCCACTTTCTGCACTTCTCGTGCCTCTTTCTGCACCTCTCGTGCCTCTTTCTGCATTTCTGTTGCCTCTTTCTGCACTGCTCTTGCCTCTTTCTGCGCTTCATTTGCTTCTTTCTGTACCTCTCTTGCTTCTTTCTGTACCTCTCTTGCTTCTTTCTGTACCTCTCTTGCTTCTTTCTGTACCTCTCTTGCTTCTTTCTGTACCCATCTTGCCTCTTTCTACACCCCTCTTGCCTCTTTCTACACCCCTCTTCCCTCCTTCTGCAACTCTCGTGCCTTTTTCTTTCTGCACTTCTCATGCCTCTTTCTGCACCTCTGTTGCTTCTTTCTGCACCTCTGTTGCTTCTTTCTGCACCTCTGTTGCTTCTTTCTGCACCTCTGATTCTTTCTGCACTTCTCTTGCCTCTTTCTACACCCCTCTTGCCTCTTTCTACACCTCTGTTGCTTCTTTCTGCACCTCTATTGCTTCTTTCTGCACCTCTGTTGCTTCTTTCTACATTTCTTTGGCCTCTTTCTGCACCCCTCTTCTTGCACCTATGTTGCTTCTTTCTGCACCTCTGTTGCTTCCTACTGCACCTCTTGTGCCTCTTTCAGCACCTCTCGTGCATCTTTCTTCACTCCTCTTGCTTCTTTCTGCACCACTGTTGCTTCTTTCTGCACCACTGTTGCTTCTTTCTGCACCCCTCTGGCCTCTTTCTGGAAATCTCTAGCCTCCTTCTGCAGTTTTGTTGCTTCTTTCTGCACTGCTCTTGCCTCTTTATGCGCTTCATTTGCTTCTTTCTGCACCTCTCTTTCTTTCTGTACCCATCTTGCCTCTTTCTACACCCCTCTTCCCACCACTGTTCCCTCCTTCTGCACCTCTCCTGCCTGTCTCTTTCTGCAGTGCTCTTGCCTCCTTCCGTGCCTCTTTCCGCACCTCTGTTGCTTCTTTCTGCACCCCTCTGGCCTCTTTCTGCACCCCTCTGGCCTCTTTCTGGAAATGTCTTGCCTCTTTCTACATTTCTCTTGCTTCTTTCTGCACTTCTCTTGCTTCTTTCTGCACTTCTCTTGCTTCTTTCTGCACTTCTCTTGCTTCTTTCTGCACTTCTCTTGCTTCTTTCTGCACTTCTCTTGCTTCTGTCTGCACTTCTCTTGCTTCTGTCTGCACTTCTCTTGCCTCTGTCTGCACCTCTCTTGCCTCTGTCTGCACCTCTGTTGCCTCTGTCTGCACCTCTGTTGCCTCTGTCTGCACCTCTGTTGCCTCTGTCTGCACCTCTGTTGCCTCTGTCTGCACCTCTGTTGCCTCTGTCTGCACCTCTGTTGCCTCTGTCTGCACCTCTGTTGCCTCTGTCTGCACCTCTGTTGCCTCTGTCTGCACCTCTGTTGCCTCTTTCTGCACCTCTGTTGCTTCTTTCTGCACCTCTGTTGCCTCTTTCTGCACCTCTGATTCTTTCTGGACTTCTCTGGCTTCTTTCTGCACCCCTCTTGCCTCTTTCTACATCCCTCTTGCCTCTTTCTGTATCTCTCTTGCCCGTTCTGCACTTCTCTTGCATCTTTCTGCATTTCTGTTGCTTCTTTCTGCACTTCTTTGGCCTCTTTCTGTACCCCTCTTACTGCACCTCTGTTGCTTCTTTCTGCATTTCTCTTGCTTCCTACTGCATCTCTCGTGCCTCTTTCAGCACCTCTCGTGCCTCTTTCTACACTTCTGTTGCTTCTTTCTGCACTTCTGTTGCTTCTTTCTGCACCCCTCTTGCTTCTTTCTGCACCCCTCTTGCTTCTTTCTGCACCCCTCTTCCCTCCTTCTACACTTCTCTTGCCTCTTTCTGCACCTCTGTTGCTTCTTTCTGCACTGCTCTTGCCTCTTTCTGCGCTTCATTTGCTTCTTTCTGCACCTCTCTTCTTTCTGTACCTCTCTTGCTTCTTTCTACACCCCTCTTCCCTCTTTCTGCACCCCTGTTCCCTCCTTCTGCACCTCTCTTGCCTGTTTCTTTCTGGACTTCTCTTGCCTCTTTCTATACCCCTCTTGCCTCTTTCTATACCCCTCTTGCCTCTTTCTGCACCTCTGTTGCTTCTTTCTGCACCTCTCTTGCTTCGTTCTACATTTCTGTTGCTTCTTTCTGCACTTCTTTGGCCTCTTTCTGCACCCCTCTTCTTGCACCTATGTTGCTTCTTTCTGCACTTCTCTTGCTTCCTACTGCACCTCTCGTGCCTCTTTCTGCACCTCTCTTGCCTCTTTCTGCACCTCTCGTGCCTCTTTCTGCACCTATGTTGCTTCTTTCTGCACCTCTGTTGCTTCTTTCTGCACCCCTCTTGCCTTTTTCTGCACCTCTGAGGCATCTTTCTGCACATCTGTCTTCTTTCTGCACCTCCCTTGCCTCTTTCTGCACCTCTCTTCCTTCTTTCTACATTTCTGTTGCTTCTTTCTGCACTTCTTTGGCCTCTTACTGCACCCCTCTTCTTGCACCTATGTTGCTTCTTTCTGCACTTCTCTTGCTTCCTACTGCACCTCTTGTGCCTCTTTCAGCACCTCTTGTGCCTCTTTCTGCACCTCTCGTGCCTCTTTCTGCACCTCTGTTGCTTCTTTCTGCACCCCTCTTGCCTTTTTCTGCACCTCTGAGGCATCTTTCTTCACCTCCCTTGCCTCTTTCTGCACCTCCCTTGCCTCTTTCTGCACTTCTCTAGTCGCTTTCAGCACCTCTGTTGCTTCTTTCGGCACCTCTCGTCTTTCTACATTTCTGTTGCTTCTTTCTGCACTTCTCTTGCTTCCTACTGCACCTCTTGTGCCTCTTTCTGCACCTCTCGTGCCTCTTTCTGCACCTCTCGTGCCTCTTTCTGCACCTCTCGTGCCTCTTTCTGCACCTCTCGTGCCTCTTTCTGCACCTCTGTTGCTTCTTTCTGCACCTCCCTTGCCTCTTTCTGCACCTCTGTTGCTTCTTTCTGCACTTCTTTGGCCTCTTTCTGCACCCCTCTTACTCCACCTCTGTTGCTTCTTTCTGCACTTCTCTTGCTTCCTACTGCACCCCTGTTGCCTCTTTCAGCACCTCTCATGCCTCTTTCAGCACCTCTGTTGCTTCTTTCTGCACTTCTCTTGCTTCTTTCTGCACCCCTCTTGCCCCTTTCTGCACCCCTCTTGCCCCTTTCTGCACCACATTTCCCTCTTTCTGCACTTCTCTTGCCCCTTTCTGCACTTCTCTTGCCCCTTTCTGCATTTCTGTTGCTTCTTTCTGCACCTCTTGTTGCTTCTTTCTGCACCCCTCTTGCCTCTTTCTGCACACCTCTAGCCTCTTTATGTACTTCTCTTTCCGCACCTCTGTTGCTTCTTTCTACACACCTCTAGCCTCTTTCTGTACCCCTCTTGCCTCTTTCTGCACTTCTCTCGCCTCTTTCCGCACCTCTGTGTAGGAGAGTAGGATCTGCTTCACATGGGTACCCCCACTTTTTGCTGATGCTTCACTGTTTTTCGACTTTAGTCTGGCTGGGGCCCTGCTAATAAGAAGCCCAGCCTAGCTGCTTCCTCTCTAAAATGGTTTCCATGTGCCTTAGGCACATCTCTGATTGGAGTCTGGAGTGCCCTTGTAAGGCCCTAGTATATGGTATACTATGTACCCAGGGCATAGGTACCTCAGAGGCCTGCCAGGGGCTGAAGCATGTATTGTGCCACCCCTGGAAGGCCAGCCAAAAGGACACCACAGGTCTGCTACTGCAGCCTGGGTAAGGTGGTGCATGCACCCCTTACTGTGATATAGGTTACCTCTATCACTACATACATACACGCATATAAACCTATAAGTCACTCCTATGGCAGGCCTTGTCAATCCTGAAGGCAGAGTGCTTGGTTCCTATGTGAGAGGGTGCCCCTGCATGAGCAGAGCCCCTCTGCAGTGTTCAGAGACCCTTCTCTGATGCTGTTTGTAGTGCAGCCTGACCATATACTCTTAAGCGCATTATAACCTCGCGTTAAATGCTAACTTTGGGATGGCTGCACGGAAACATGTCGTGTTTGGTGTCAAACATCTTGGAATACTACCCCCACCAGTTCTGGCGGCGGGGTAGCATTCCACCCTTCTAGAGGAGAGACATGTACACACCGGCCTGCCCGGTAACTTCTTTCCAAGCCCTGGCATCACAAAATGGATGCCGCTGCCACAGACACAGGTCTGGCCTCCTGCTGCTGACTGAAACTCCGGCAGGGAGGCCTGGGCAATAGGTTTCCTGTCCCAGGGAGGTGTAACCACCTCCCCAGACAGGATAATGTGTATTGGGGCTGGGCGGGAGCACTCTCTGGTGCTTTGAAGTCCTGCACTGGGGGCACACTTGGTGTCCCTGTGCATACCCCAGTTCAAACTGGTTCAGGGGCTTCCAGCCCCTGCTCTGGCGCGAAACTGGACAAAGGGAATGGGTGTAACCACCCCTCTTCCCTGACCCTCCCATAGGTGGGTCCCCATAGTATGTCCAACCCCCTAACTTAGTAGAAGTATGGGACCCCAGTCCTTAGGACTTTAGATTTACCTGGACAAAACTCTGATACAGAATCCTGGACCTTCGACTCTCTACTTTAAGATTAGAGGACTGAAGAATCTCCCTTGGGGTCAAGGAGTGACCCCCCTGCTTGGCAGGCACCAACAAAGCAATTGTCTGGTCTGCATCGCTGAAGCTCCCGCCAGACGCCAAAGTCTTTGCATCACCAGAGGTGGATTTCCAGACTTCCCCGAGGCTGCCCTGAGTCCCCAGCAAAGCTGAGGCCCATAGCTGTTGTGGGTAACATGGAACCGTGGCCCCTGGACACCGAGCACATTTGCAAGTGCATCCTCTTTCTGGTCTCCCACAAAGTTGTGCTTTGGGCTCCGAGTAGCCCCCGCCTCCAGGACTGACTGCACCGAAGATCACTGGCCTCCATTCCACCAGTGTCCCGTGAGCCAGCTCTAAGTGCGTCCACTTGAGGCTCCTTTGCGGTCGCTAGTCCATTGGCTAATGGGCCCTCCCGAAGGCCAATCTTCTTTTGCTTGGGCTTCCCTGGTTGCTCCAGGCGTGCCCTGACTTACCTTCACTGGGTGAGTCCCTCAGACCTTGCTGGTCTGCACCACCATCCTTCTTCTATTTCCATGAGACTTGCCGTTGCCAAGGCTTGTTGGGTCCAATCCGGTCGCCAACACCTCAGCAATTGACAGACATCGTGGTACAGCTCGAATCCAGCTCCTGGTCATCGTCGACGCCTCCTGGACCTTGTGGCTGAAGAGTCAAGACAACCATCAACCTACCTGAAGCACCCAACATCGGTGGGCATCCGCTCATCGCCTTCCTGGTCACTGGCTAGTGACCCAGACTCTGTCCCCTCTGCTTTCAGGTTCTTCAGATCTTCGATCCACCTTTGGATCCACCCGAACACTTTCGACTTTGCCGCCAGCAGCACTTTGCAGCAGATCGCCATTGAAAACGACGACGAAACACGACCCCGAAAGACACCTATGCACCCGGCTTCCCTGGGTGAGGTAACTCGAGTACTCCGGTGCTCCCGTGGGTATAGACTCTAGAACAACCCAGTTCTGAAGGGATTTGCTCCAAGTCCTCCTCTAAGTGTCCCTTTTCTTTAAAATTCCAACCGCGACTTTCCCCATAGAAGTCAACGGTGATTCGCAGCTGTGTTCTCACACTGCACGCGTCCCCCGTGGGTCCCCTGTGTCACTACCTTGGGTGGTTCCTTGAGGGCCAAGCACTTCTACAGGCTCTAGGCCTTGTGTCTAGCTCAGTCGTGGTTCTTATACCACTTTATTGGTATATGGTTTGGTACGCCCCTAGGGCTCAAACGTGTATTTGTGCTATTACTGTTGATAACTAACTTATAACTTATGTACTTCGAACTCTAGCCTCATAAAGAGACTAGAGGGTGTGTTTAGCAATAAATACATATATTTTGAATATATACCTGGTGTGGTCCTCTTTCATTTGGTCACTCAAGAGATTATAGACTGGTAAAACAAGCTGCTTTACATTCCTTCAAGACTTAGCCTGAAGGCTGCTCTCCATAGCTACCACTAGGATAGCTTTCAATAAAGGTTGTCTTTAACCTATCTCCAATAAGGGGTTGTTTGGACTGGTGCAAGGTGCCCACTATAAGTAGTGGACAGCATATACAAGGCTAACTTCTCACACTCTGTTGCTCCTTTCTGCACTTCTCTTGCCTCTTACTGCACCCCTCTTTCTGCTTTCTGGACCACTCTTGCCGCTTTCTGCCGTTCTCTTGCCTCTTTCTGCACCTCTGTTGCTTCTTTCTGCACCTCTGTTGCTTCTTTCTGCACCTCTGTTGCTTCTTTCTGCACCTCTGTTGCTTCTTTCTGCACCTCTGTTGCTTCTTTCTGCAGCTCTGTTGCTTCTTTCTGCACCTCTGTTGCTTCTTTCTGTACCTCTCTTGCTTCTTCCTACACCCCTCTTCCCTCTTTCTGCACCCCTGTTCCTCCTTCTGCACCTCTCGTGCCTGTTTCTGCACATCTCTTGCCTGCCTCTTTCTGCACTTCTTTGCCTCTTTCTGCACCTCTATTGCTTCTTTCTGCACTTCTCTTGCCTCTTTCTGCACCTCTGTTGCTTCTTTCTGCACTGCTCTTGCCTCTTTCTGCGCTTCATTTGCTTCTTTCTGTACCTCTCTTGCTTCTTTCTACATTTCTGTTGCTTCTTTCTGTACTTCTTTGGCCTCTTTCTGCACCCCTCTTACTGCACCTCTGTTGCTTCTTTCTGCAATTCTCTTGCTTCCTACTGTACCCCTGTTGCCTCTTTCTGCACCCTTGTGCTTCTTTCTGCACCTCTCATGCCTCTTCCAGCAATTCTCATGCCTCTTTCTGCACTTCTGTTGCTTCTTTCTGCACCTCTCTTGCATCTTCCTGCACCCCTTTTCCCTCTTTCTGTACATCTCTAGCCTCTTTCTGTACCTCTGTTGCTTCTTTCTGCACTTCTCTTGCCTCTTACTGCACCCCTCTTGCCACTTTCTGCAGTTCTCTTGCCGCTTTCTGCACCTCTGTTGCTTCTTTCTGCACCTCTGTTGCTTCTTTCTGCACCTCTGTTGCTTCTTTCCGCACCTCTGTTGCTTCTTTCTGCAGCTGTTGCTTTTTTCTGCACCTCTCTTCTTTCTGTACCTCTCTTGCTTCTTTCTGCACCCATCTTGCCTCTTTCTACACCCCTCTTCCCTCTTTCTGCACCCCTGTTCCCTCCTTCTGCACCTCTCTTGCCTGTTTCTGCACATCTCTTGCCTGCCTCTTTCTGCACTTCTCTTGCCTCTTTCTGCACTTCTCTTGCCTCTTTCTGCACCTCTCTTGCTTCTTTTTGGACTTCTCTTGCCTCTTTCTACATTTCTGTTGCTTCTTTCTGCACCCCTCTTCCCTCTTTCTGCACTTCTATTGCCTTTTTCTGCACTTCTCTTGCCTCTTTCAGCACCTCTGTTGCTTCTTTCAGCACCTCTGTTGCTTCTTTCTGCACCCCTCTCGCCTCTTTCTGCACCCCTCCCCTCTCGCCTCTTTCTGCACCCCTCTTTCTGCACCTCTCTTGCCTCTTTCTGCACCCTTTTTCCGTCTTTCTGCACCTCTCTTGCCTCTTTCTGCACTTCTCTTTCCACACCTCTGTTGCTTCTTTCTCCACTTCTCTTGCCTCTCACTGCAACCTTCTTGCCTCTTTCTGCACCTCTGTTGCTTCTTTCTGCACCTCTCTTGCCTGTTTCTGGAAATCTCTTGCCTCTTTCTGCAGTTCTCGTGCCTCCTTCTGTACCTCTGTTGCTTCTTTCTGCACTTCTCTTGCCTCTTTCTGCACCCCTCTTGCCTCTTTCTGCACCCCTCTTGCCTCTTTCTGCACCCCTCTTGGCTCTTTCTGGGCCCGTTCCCTCCTTCTGCACCTCTTCTGCCTCTTTCTGTACCTCTGTTGCTTCTTTCTGCACTTCCCCTGCCTCTTTCTGCACTTCCCCTGCCTCTTTCTGCACTTCCCTTGCCTCTTTCTGCACTTCCCTTGCCTCTTTCTGCACTTCTCTTGCCTCTTTCTGCACTTCTCTTGCCTCTTTCTGCACTTCTCTTGCCTCTTTCTGCACTTCTCTTGCCTCTTTCTGCACTTCTCTTGCCTCTTTCTGTACTTCTCTTGTCTCTTTCTGCACTTTTCTTGCCTCTTTCTGCACCTCTGTTGATTCTTTCTGCACCTCTCTTCTTTCTACATTTCTGTTGCTTCTTTCTGCACCTCTGTTGCCTCTTTCTGCACCTCTGTTGCCTCTTTCTGCACCTCTGTTGCCTCTTTCTGCACTTCTCTTGCTTCTTTCTGCACCTCTGTTGCCTCTTTCTGCACTTCTCTGGCCTCTTTCTGCACCTCTCTTGCTTCTTTCTGCACTTCTCTTGCTTCTTTCTGCACTTCTCTTGCTTTTTACTGTACCCCTGTTGCCTCTTTCTGCACCCTCTTCCCTCTTTCGTCACCTCTTTTGCCTCTTTCTACACCTCTGTTGCTTCTTTCTGCACTTCTCTTGCTTCTTTCGGCACCTCGCTTGAATCTTTCTGCACCCCTTTTCCCTCTTTCTGCTCTTCTTTTGCTTCTTTCTGTACCTCTCTTGCTTCTTTCTGCACCCCTCTTCCCTCTTTCTGCACCCCTCTTCCCTCCTTCTGCACCCCTCTTCCCTCCTTCTGTACCTCTCTTGCCTCTTTCTGCACCTCTCTGCACTTCTCTTGCTTCTTTCTGCACTTCTCTTGCCTCTTTCTGTAAATCACTCTCTTCTTTCCGCACCTCTCTTGCCTCTTTCTGTCCTTCTCTTGCATCTTTCTTCACTTCTCTTGCTTCTTTCTGCACCTCTTGTTGCCTCTTTCTGCACCCCTCTTGTAGGAGAGTAGGATCTGCTTCACATGGGTACCCCCACTTTTTGCTGATGCTTCACTGTATTTTGACTTTAGTCTGGCTGGGGCCCTGCTAATCAGAACCCCAGCCTAGCTGCTTCCTCTCTAAAATGGTTTCCATGTACCTTAGGTACATCTTTGATTGGATTCTGGAGTGCCCTTATAAGTCCCTAGTATATGGTATACTATGTACCCAGGGCATAGGTACCCCAGAGGCCTACCAGGGGCTGAAGCATGTATTATGCCACCCCTGGGAGGCCCTCCAAAAGACACCACAGGTCTGCTACTGCAGCCTGGGTAAGGTGGTGCATGCACCCCTTACTGTGGTATAGACTACCTATATCACTACCAGTGCACACACATATAAACCTATAACAATCCTGAAGGCAGAGTGCTTGGTTTTTATGTGAGAGGGTGCCCCTGAATGAGCAGAGCCCCTCTGCAGCGTTCGGAGTCAATACTCTGGTGCTGTTTGTGGTGCAGCCTGACCATATACTCTTAAGTGCATTATAACCTCGCGTTAAATGCTAACTTTGGGATGGCTGCACGGAAACATGTCGTGTTTGGTGTCAAACATCTTGGAATACTACCCCCCGCCAGTTCTGGCAGCGGGGGTAGCATTCCACCCTTCTAGAGGGAGAGACATGTACAGACCGGCATACCTGGTATTAACTTTTCAGAGCCCTGGCATCACAAAATGGATGCCGCTGCCACAGACACGGGTCTGGCCTCCTTCTGCTGACCGAAACTCCGGCAGGGGAGGCCTGGACAATAGGTTTCCTGTCGCAGGGAGGTGTAACCACCTCCCCAGACAGATTAGTGTGTATTGGGGCTGGGCGGGAGCACTCCCTGGTGCTTTGAAGTCCTGCACTGGGAGCACGTTTGGTGTCCCTGTGCATAGTCCACTTCAAACCGGTTGCAGGGGCTACCTGCCCCTGCTCTGGTGCGAAACTGGACAAAGGGAATGGGTGTAACCACCCCTCTTCCCTGACCCTCCCATAGGTGGGTCCCCAGAGTATGTCCAACCCCCTAATTTAGTATAAGTATGGGACCCCAGTCCTTAGGACTTTAGATTATCCCTGGACGAAACTCTGAATGTGAATCCTGGACCTTCGATGCTCTACTTGAAGATTAGAGGACTGAAGAATCTCCCTTGGGGTCAAGGAGTGACTCCCCTGCTTGGCAGGCACCAAAGAAGCAACTGTCCGGTCTGCATCGCTGAAGCTTCCGCCGGACGCCGAAGTCTTTGCATCACCAGAGGTAGATTGCCAGACTTCCCCGAGGCTGCCCTGAGACCCCAGCGAAGCTGAGGCACGTAGCTGTCGTGGGTAACGTGGAACCGTGACCCCTGTATACCAAGAACTTTTGCAAGTGCATCCTCTTCCTGGTCTCCCTCGAAGTTGTGCTTTGGGCTCCGAGTAGCCCCTGCCCCGAGCACCGACTGCCCCGAAGATCTCTGGCCTCCACTCCGAGTGTCCTGTGAGCCAGTTCCAAGTGCGTCCACTCGAGGCTCCTTCGCGATCACTAGTCCGTTGGCTAGTGGGTCCTCCCGAAGGCAACTCTTCTTCTATTTGGGCTTTCCTTGTTGCTTCAGACGTGCCTTGACTTAACCTTGCTGGGTGAGTCCCTCAGACCTTGCTGGTCTGCACCAAAGTCCTTTCTCTGTTTCTACGAGACTTGCCGTTGCCAAGGCTTGTTGGGTCCAATCCGGTTGCCGACACCCCAGCACTCGACAGACGTCGTGAGACAGCTCGAATCCAGCTCCTGGTTGTCATCGACACCTCCTGGACTTCGTGGCTGAAGAGTCAAGACACCCATCAACCTACCTGAAGCACCCGACATCGGTGGGCATCTGCTCATCGCCTTCCTGGTCACTGGCTAGTGACCCAGACTCTGTCCCCTCTGCTTTCAGGTTCTTCAGATCTCCGATCCATCCTTGGATCCACCCGGACACTTTCGACTTGGTCGCCAGCAGCACTTTGCAGCAGATCGCCATTGAAATCGACGAAACCCGACTCCAAAAGACACCTATGCACCCGGCTTCCCTGGGTGAGGTAACTCGAGTACTCCGGTGCTCCCGTGGGTATAGACTCTAGAACTGCCTTGTTCTAAAGGGGTTTGCTCCAAGTCCTCCTATAAGTGTCCCTTTTCTTTTAAAAATCCAACCGCGACTTTCCCCATAGAAGTTAACGGTGATTTGCGGCTGTGTTCCCACACTGCACGCGTCCCCCGTGGGTCCCCTGTGTCACTACCTTGGGTGGTTCCTTGTGGTCCAAGCACTTCTACAGGCTCTAGGCCTTGTGTCTAGCTCAGTCGTGGTTCTTATACCACTTTTTTGGTATATGGTTTGGTACTCCCCTAGGGCCCAAACGTGTATTTGTGCTATTACTGTTGATAACTGACTTGTAACCTATGTACTTCGAACTCTAGCCTCATAAAGAGACTAGAGGGGTGTGTTTAAGACTAAATAGATATATTTTATATATATACACCTGGTGTGGACCTCTTTCATTTGGTCACTCAAGAGATTATAGACTGGTAAAACAAGCTGCTTTACATTCCTTCAAGACTTAGCCTGAAGGCTGCTCTCCATAGCTACCACTAGGATAGCTTTCAATAAAGGTTGTCTTTAACCTATCTCCATAAGGGGTTGATTGGACTGGTACAGGGTGCCCACTTTAGTTAGTGGACAGCATATACCAGGCCAACTTCTCACATTGGTGTGCAGGGTGTGGGATTCCAGCTTGCTATTGTTTTACCAGATAATCTCTATTGAATTGATCAACTGAAAACCACTAAGGGTACCTTAGGTACATATAAAAACAAGCTTAGTATACAGTAAGTGCTACTGAACTTAGAGTTGTGTGTTAAGGGCTTAGCACACCCTTTCTACAACTCAAGAGAGTTTAGTAGGCCACACTAGAGTAGGTAGTGCATACACCACACCTCACTAGTAATGTCTTCACTGCCAGGAACCAGTGGGCTCCTGCCATCCAAATATGACAACCTCCCATTCTTGGAATTGAGAGAGTTGTGCAAGATTAGGAAGCTGAAGACAGGCAAAAGTGCCAACACCCAACGTCTCATGGAGATGCTTCTGCTAGATGATCTCAGAAGACCCATATGGTGTCTGCAAGGGTAGGCAGAGAGGGTGGGGAAGAAGATGAGGTAGGGACCAGGGGTGAAAATACCCAGGACCTGACCTCTGAAACTGGCCAGGAAGGTGACAATGACCTTGCCCTGGACAACCCAGCTCCTCCTGCAGATGAGGAGGAGGATCAGAATGACCTCCCTTTGTCCCACCAGGAAGAGTTGTGAGTGTGCCTAGAAGGTCCAGATCTCCTTCTCAGGAGTCTAACCATTCTGACACCTCAGTAGGGACCTCTGTTTCTTCTCATAGGAGGGAAACCTCCCATGAAAGAAAAGACAGACTGCTCAAGTATGAGGAAGCTCAGTTGAGAATCAGAAAAGAGCAGTTGGCTATAGACAGGAGTCCCTAGAGCTTCATAGACAAAGAAGAAAGTTGGGACTAGAGTCCCATGGTGGCAGCAACTTCCCTAGTGGTAGGGAAAGGTCTTATGACCATAGAAACCTGAGCAAGATTGTCCCTCCCTACCAGAGTGGGGATGACATCCACAAATGGATTACTGCACTGGAGAGGGCCTGTAAAGTACAGAGGGTCCCTCAGGAGCAGTGGGCAGCAATCTTGTGGCTCTCCTTTGCAGACAAAGGTAGAGATAAGCTCCTCACTGTTAGAGAAGAGGATTCTGATGATTATCAAGTCTTAAAAAGTGCATTGATTGATGGGTTTGGCCTAACAACTGAACAATACAGGTTAAAGTTCAGAGATACCCAAAAGGCACAAAATCAAGACTGGATGGACTTTGTTGATTGTTCTGCTAAGGCTCTGGAAGGTTGGTTAGTGGGCAGTAAGGTATGTGACTTCAAAGGGTTGTACAATCTTATCATGAGGGAGCAGATTCTTAATAACTGTCAAAATCAGCTGTTGCATCAGTACCTGGTGGACTCTGATCTGACCGCTCCCCAAGAATTGGGAAAGAAGGCAGACAATTGGTTCAGAACCAGGGTGAGGCAGAAGGTACAGAACCAAGGTGGTGACCCAAAGAAGCAAGATTCTAAAAACTCTGACAAGGGTGGGGAGAAGGGTAAAGACCAGAAGTCTTCACAAGGCCCCCAAAAATCTTCTTCAGGTGGGGATTCACAGTCTAACAAAGGGAAAGGCCAAAAGAAACCATGGTGCAAAGTCTGTAAGCAAAAGACACACTGGACCAGTGATTGCACCAAGTCCAAAGACTCTATTCCAGCCCCCACCAATGCCCCTAAGGCACCTGTTCCCCCTAGTGCAGTTACAAATGGTGGTGGAAGTACACAAGCCAAGGGTTTAGTAGGGTTGACCCTGGGTACTGAGATGGGCTCTGGCCTAGTCAGAGAACCCACTCAGGCTGTCCTAGTCTGTGATGGAGGCATGGATATGACCTCCTCTGTGAGTCCCAGTAATCTGGGCAAGTACAGACAACAGCCGTTAATAAATGGAAAGAGGCTTTGGCATTCAGGGACACAGGAGCAAGTGTCACTATGGTGACACAAGATCTTGTGGATCCTGGGCAGATTATACTTGGTGAAATGTACCAAGTGACCAATGCTAGCAACGTCAGAACAGACCATTCTCTGGCAGTTGTTAACTTCTCCTGGGGAGGGGTAACTGGCCTTAAGAAGGTTGTGGTGAGTGCAGACCTACCAGTTGAATGCTTGCTTGGCAATGATCTAGAAACTTCAGCTTGGGCAGAAGTGGAGCTCAGGAATGTGAGAAGTTGGCCTGGTATATGCTGTCCACTTGTTAGAGTGGGCACCTTTCACCAGAACAATTTGACTCTTATGGTTGGTAGGTTTAAGACAACCTTTATAGAAAGCTATCCTAGTGGTAGCTGTGGAGAGCAGCCTTCAGGCTAAGTCTTGGAGGAATGTTAAGCAGCTTGTTTTACCACACAATCTCTTGAATCACCAAATGAAGACACCACACAGGCAATGTTCCCTCTAATTTTTTTCCTCTGTGTGCGGCACTATAAGGTCTCTGTGCGCTGCAACTAAGGCTATGTGCGCCGGGAACCAGACCGCGCGTGTGGGTGCAGCGCCAAATATCACTCCAAACTTTTACTTAAAAAAGTGAAAAGAGTGCATTTCCACACATGTAGCGCCACATGAAGTGTCTTAAGGCAGGTTTTCAATTTAGATATACACGTAATGACATGAATTACACAGGCAAGTACACTTTGGGTTTAGAAAAGCACAGGACTCCAATGGTGGTACCGTAATACGATTTTACTAAAGATCCTCAACTCGAGCACTGTTCATAGGGTGGGGAATGTTGGGAGCCTATACAAGATCACATATATACACAATTACATAACATATTTACAATTTGATGTGCAAGCTACGGAGTAATGTCTGGCTTTCCCGTCAGAGATAGTTTGTCACCAGTCCAAAAACATGCCCCCTACAGCAAGTCGTCGTAACAACTTCTGGGTTAAAGTAACTTGTGGTAAAGTCGCAGTCGGGGTAGTGAATGCTTTGCAAAGGCTGGTCGTTGTTGAGACTGCGAGGTAAAGGAGGTTTCCCGTGATTAATATTTCTGCTAGAGAGAGTTGTTTGTCTAGTTGCAGTTTTGACTCATCATAAAGTAGTACAGAGGGTTAATATGGCTGTTACAAAAATGTGTATGAAGTGTCAAAGAGCTGCTTGCAAACTTCATGGTATAGGTTAAAGAGTTATATTTTTTTCCTTATCTTTCACTATACTAATGATGGTAAAAAGGGTTGGTTTGGGTAGAAATACATTCTTATTAGTAAAGACAACCCTAACCACTCCAGTACGTTTTAACCCCTAGACTTCTCCTGCAACCACTGGCTCAAATTAAGCACTAGCAACACAGTCTGTTGCCTTCTGCTAGGGCTCTAATTGAGTTTCAGGTTAGAACTTTGAGGTATGAGTTCTGGCCTCAGAATTCAACCCCTTTATGAAAGTATAGCGGTTGGCACAAGCCACGATCCAAACCACCAGCTGCACAGGATTTAGGGCAAAACAGAAAAACAGTTCACATAGATGATTTTATAGCTCCCAATCCAAACTACAAGTAATGTTTGTATTTACCCGTGTTTTATATTGCAGGACAAATATGTGATAGTATTTTCAAGGCACATTTTATTTGTTCTTAAAAAATTAACATACATGCTTTTTAAAATTAGATGAATATATTGAACCACATTCTGCCTGCAAAGCTAATAAAGACAGCATCCACTTTACAACTACTTCATTTAAATAAAAACTGTCCTGCGTTTTCATTTTTCTTTGTTTTGGGATTGAAACGTAGAAGACCAAAGGTTTTGATTTAAATATCCTTTACCTTTTGGAAAATGATACAAATGGCTCGTGCCTTTGCGTCCTCAAATATGGAAGGCCTCAAGGTATCTCTATTTCAAACATATGACAATAAGCAGCAAGAGCCTAGCGCCAATAATGGTCTCACTCTCTCCTTTGGTTACCTGCTTGCGATGGGTGATAGCTGGTCACTGCAGGGTAACGACACAGTGATGGCTGGTGCCATAATGAATCCATGCAGGGCAGGAGAGCTTCGGCCTATCATTGGAGAGGGTGCGGCACAGAATATTTAAAGAATTACAAAAATAAATCCCCATAAAAGGAGACACAGGGAAGAGGGCACAATAAAACAAGTATGAAGAAAAGTAATAGATGGTGTAGAAGCACTAGAGTATAGGTAGCCTAAAAATGAATGTGTCCGTCCGTAATGCAACTGGTGCTTATGTAAAGCACTCTGATACCTTCGGATCGAGTTAGCGCTATATAAAACTGCCAAAGGCCCACAATCAGCTCCACAGCCCCGCACTAATAAAAGAAATGCAGTCAGCCCTGCCAAGTGTCACGCATCAGGCGTGAGACTATCGCATTTCAGTGCGGTGGTCCGCATCACCGCACTGAAATGGAAAGTCACGCATTATAGCGCCTCTCACAGCTGTCAAGCGGAGTGTCTAAGATGTATACACACCATGCTGAAAGCTGTGAGAGTGGTGCGCGATGCTCCCGGCATACTTAGGAGCTGGCTGGGCTCATCTGCGCTAGCGTTGATACAATGTAACACTACAGCCGCACGATAACTTTGACGTCAGAGGAGTCACTGTCAGTGCGCCCAATGGCTACTGTGGAGACAGTGTGTGAGTCTTTTAAAGTTGCCAGACTCATTTTAATAGGCGCGTAGTCCTGCGGCGCGAGCAGAGCAGGAGGCATCTGCAAGTTAATCATCCTGCAGTGCTTTGCGATAGCTCCTTGGGCCGGAACATTTATCATTTGAAATAGCCTCAAAGCTTATTACTTGCCGGGGCCGCTACAAAATCCTCTATTGCCCACGGCGATGACACTCTCATTGGGTCTCCTCCGTGTCACGAGTGGGCCCTCAAGGTAAAGAGGAAGAGAATCTGCGCAGGCTGAGGCCTTGATAGAGCCTGCCTGGTGAATGCGCCGGGCGGGTGAAGCCAAATGTGCCCGGGCCACAACTGCCAGCCCTTGCTGGCGCCCGGAGACAAGGTACAGCCCGCAACATGAAAGAGAGGTGGGGGACCAGTGATCAGCTCCGGTCCTGAAGTAGCAGCATGTGCGATAAGAACACCACACGGCGGCATTTGCTCAGCTCAGTATGGGTAATAGCATGGCAGCTGGGCGCGTTGATCTCACCACCGCGGCGGCGCCTGTATTATATTGAGCATTATGTATCCTGGACTAAGTGGACCCCGGCCCCACCAGCGTCAACGGCGGCTGTCTCACAGTCATGAGCCAGACCCACCCGGACCAGGTAGATGGCGTTGGTTACCCGCCGAAGTCCAAATCGCTGCGGTCTGGCCATGCAGGGGCCCCTGTTGCCACGGACCCGACACGCCTGAGAACGTCAACCAACAAAGTAAGTGCCTAAGAGACTGAGCCGGTATAATAATCTTAATTAAAGACGTGTTGTGCTGTCACCCATCAAACATAATAAAGAACCAAAGTAGCAGTTTGTATTTTAATTTCACAGAATGCTTTTTTCCTGGCTGCATATTTTACTTGTGCTTTGCAGCAGTTAAATTAATAGAGTTTCTCATTACTCAAATGGATGTTGTTTCTGATATTTGTATATTTTCCTCGACTTCTTTGCTTGATTTAGCTCGCAAGAAAGTGTCACTCCTAGTCATTGAAATGTCACTCATAATTAGTCTGAAAATATGACAATGTCACACATAGCAATCTGAAACCTTGGAAGCTATGCGCAGTCGTGATTGTTGACTTTCTCCATTCCTTTTCCTTATAGTGCACGGCTGCGAAGCTGATTGTGGGCCTTTGAAAAAGTATTAATGTTAATTGCAGTGCCCGTGTGCTCTGCAATTAACATGAATACTATATCAAAGGCCCACATCAGCCCCGCAACAGCGCACTCTTAAGAAAAGAAATGCAGAAAGTCAAGAAGCACGACGTGTGCTTTCAGGATTCTGAAAACACACGTCGTGTTAGTTAACTTTCTGCATTAATTTTCCTAATGGAGCGCAGCTGTGGGGCTGATGTGGGCCTTTGAGATAGTATTCGTGTTAATTGCAGCGCCATTGTGCTCTGCAATTAACATGAATACTATTTCAAAGGTCCACATCAGCCCCGCAACAGCGCACTCTTAAGAAAACAAATGCAGAAAGTTAACCAACACGACGTGTGTTTTCAGAATCCTGAAAGCACACGTCGTGCTTTAGATTTGCTGCATTAATCTTCCTAATGGTGCGCGGCTGTGGGGCTGATGTGGGCCTTTGAAATAGTATTCATGTTAATTGCAACGCACAATGGCGCACCAATTAACACGAATACTATCTCAAAGGCCCACATCAGCCCCACAGCTGCGCTCCATTAGGAAAATTAATGCTGCAAGTGAATGCCAGCCCTCCCTAACCCCACAGGCGGTAAGGGAGACACTTACCTGCAGCTCTCTCGTGTCACCATTGTCTCTTCCTGCCTCCCGCAACCAGGAAATGACCGTATTTCGCGCCGCTCGTGTTTTAAAAGCGGCGGCGCGAACGGTCTCTCAGGGATGTAGTGTGCGCGCTAAATCCAGGACACTGCGCGCTCCGGGTGACCATGGTGCGCGCGCGCGCTCGCGCGCACCTTATTGGGAACAGTGCACACAGGTATATATATCAAATATATATGTATTTATTACTAAACAACTCTCTACTAATCTCTTTATGAGATTAGAAGTCAGGAACATGTGTACAAATCAATGTTTTATCAAAATAAGTTAGCACAAGCAAATATCACAATCTTATCTTGGCTAGACCGGGGTCTAGAGCACATAGAATCGAGGGACCCCAAAGAACCACCCCAGGTAGTTGTAGGAGACCCACAGGGGACGGACGCGGTGTTCAGACACTGGTGCGAGTCCTGTACGAGTCTATGCGAGAGAACGCGATTGAGTTATCAATGTTACAGGGCCCTGGCGTGTTCGAGGCGAACACACCGATCGGTCAGTATGAGTCGAAGGACGCGGATACTGGTAGAGTTACAAGGGAGTTGGACGCGATGTGTCTAACACAGACGCGAGCCCTGTACGAGCCAGTGCGAGAATCGCACAGGGGAAAATAGGAGGTTTTAGGGCACTTCTAGGGTAGCTACAAGCAAGCCACTTACAGGGTAAGTAGTTCTAGGGCCCACACCCACAGGAGCACTGTAGTGCTGAAGTTACCTCACCCAGGGGAGCCGGGTGCATAGGTGTCCTTTGGTGTCGGGTCGCGGCGTCGTTTTCAATGGGAGCCAGTGAAGACTTGCTGCTTGCGACGACAGAAGTGTCCGTTGGAATCCAAGACCTGAAAGCAGAGGGGACAGTGTTCACAGTCACTTGGCAGTGACCCGGGGCAAGGAAGATGAATGCCCACCGTCGTCGACAGGATTCAGGTCATTCACTGATGTCTTGACTCTTCAACCACGAGGTCCAGGAGGCGTCGCGGACGGCCAGGAGCTGGATTCAGCGTGTCCCACAAAGTTTGCAGCTGACTGAGGTGTCGGCGACCCGATTGGAGCCAACAAGCCTTGGTAGCAGCAAGTCTCATGGAAAGGACAAAAAAGTCAATGGTGCAGACCAGCAAGGTCTGGGGGACTTACCCAGCAAGGGTATGTCAGGGCAGGCCTGGAGATACCAGGGGAGCCCTTTGGTTTTGTTGAAAAGTCTTCTGGGGACCCACAAGCCGGCTGGCAAGGGATCGCGAAGACGCCTCGGGAGGATTCACTCAACAGGGGCCCACGGTCACTCGGGACAGTGTAGGCCTCTGATTTTGGGAGAGATCTCTGCTAGAGGCTGGGACCACACGTGGTCCAAAGCACAAGTTCGTAGAATGTCGTGAAGGGGTTGCACTTGACAATAGTGCACGGTACCCAGGGGCTGCGGTTTCTCGTCGGTCGTGGGGTCCACTTGCTTCTGCTTCGCTGGGGACTCACGATGGCCTTGGAGAAGTCAGGAAATCCTCTTCCTGGGCTGCAGGGACTTCGGGCTCCGGCGGGAGCGGCATAGTTTGCGACCGTCGTTGTAGTTTTTGGTGCCTGCCAAGCAGGGGAGTCACTCCTTGACTCCAAGGGAGATTCTTCAGTCTTCCAGAGGTAGTGGAACGTCGAAGGTCCAGGATTCTTCTTAGCATCGTCCAGGGGTATCTAGGTTGCAATGCACAGGTTCCCCCTCTTATACTAAAGAGAAGGGAGGGACTAGCTCTATGACCCCACCTATGGGAGGGTCAGGGGAGTGGGTGGCTACACCCACTTCCCTTTGTCCAGTTTCGCGCCAGAGCAGGGGCAGGTAGCCCCTGAGCTGGTTTGAACTGGCATATGCACAGAGGAGCCTTCTGCTCCCCCAATGCAGGACTTCAAAGCACTCTAGGAGTGCACCCACCCAGCCCCAATACACTAAACCCTGTCTGGGAGGTGGTCACACCCCCTTGGGACAGGATACCTATTGTTGGGCCTCCTCCACTGCGAGTTTCGGTCATCAGCAGGAGGGCAGCCCATTGTCTGTGACTGGTGGCATCCATTTTGTGATGCCAGGGCTCTTCAGGATTCTACCGCGTTTCCACAGTAGGTACAGGTCTATCCCTCTAGAAGGGTGGAATGCTACCCCCGCCGCCAGAACTGGCGGGGGGGGTAGTATTCCAAGATGTTTGACACCAAACACGACATGTTTCCGTGCAGCCATCCCAAAGTTAGCATTTAACGCGAGGTTATAATGCGCTTAAGAGTATATGGTCGGGCTGCACTACAAACAGCCTCAGAGAAGGGTCTCCGAACGCTGCAGAGGGGCCCAGCTCATGCAGGGGCACCCAGGATTCTGTATCAGAGTTTTGTCCAGGTTAATCTAAAGTCCTAAGGACTGGGGTCCCATACTTATACTAAGGTAGGGGGTTGGACATTCTCTGTGGCCCCACCTATGGGAGGGTCAGGGCAGAGGGGTGGTTACACCCCTTTCCCTTTGTCCAGTTTCGTGCCAGAGCAGGGGCTGGAAGCCCCTGAGCCGGTTTGAACTGGGGTATGCACAGGGACACCAAATGTGCCCCCAGTGCAGGACTTCAAAGCACCAGAGAGTGCTCCCGCCCAGCCCCAATACACACTATCCTTTCTGGGGAGGTGGTTACACCTCCCTGGGACAGGAAACCTATTGTCCAGGCCTCCCCTGCCGGAGTTTCGGTCAGCAGCAGGAGGCCAGACTCGTGTCTGTGGCAGCGGCATCCATTTTGTGATGCCAGGGCTCTGGAAAGTCAGTACCGGGTATACCGGTGTGTACATGTCTCTCCCTCTAGAAGGGTGGAATGCTACCCCCGCCGCCAGAACTGGCGGGGGGGTAGTATTCCAAGATGTTTGACACCAAACACAACATGTTTCCGTGCAGCCATCCCAAAGTTAGCATTTAACGCGAGGTTATAATGCGCTTAAGAGTATATGGTCAGGCTGCACTACAAACAGCCTCAGAGAAGGGTCTCCGAATGCTGCGGAGGGGCTCTGCTCATGCAGGGTCACCCTCTCACATAGGAACCAAGCACTCTGCCTTCAGGATTGACAAGGCCTGCCATAGGAGTGACTTATAGGTTTATATGTGTGTATCTATGTAGTGATATAGGTAGCCTACATCACAGTAAGGGGTGCCTGCACCACCTTACCCAGGCTGCAGTAGCAGACCTGTGGTGTCAGATTTAGTCTGCTTCCCAGGGGTGGCATAATACATGCTTCAGCCCCTGGTAGGCCTGTGAAGTACCTATGCCCTTGGTACCTAAGGTACCATATACTAGGGACTCATAAGGTACCACAGTATCCAATCACTAGTGCACCTAGAGTGCACTCCAAGTCGTTTAGAGAGAACAGAGAGGCTGGGGCCCTGATTGGCAGGGTCCCAGCCAGACTATAGCCAGAAACCAGTGTAAACATCAGAAAAAAAGTGGGGGCAACATAAGAGGCAGATCCTACTCTCCTACACAACCCCCCCCCCGCAAAAGCAGGGACACTAAACTAACCTTGACCAGTTGAGTCTTCATGCTCAAAGTGGAAATACCTTGAGAGTCCATCTGCATTGGCATGTTGGGTCCCAGGCCTATGTTCCACTGTATAGTCCATCCCCTGTAGGGAAATGGACCACCTCAAAAGTTTTGGGTTTTCACCTTTAATCTGTTTAAGCCATAGGAGGGGCTTGTGGTCAGTCTGAACTATGAAGTGAGTGCCAAACAAGTATGGCCTCAGCTTCTTCAGGGCCCACACCACAGCAAAGGCCTCCCTCTCTATAGCTGACCAACGTTTCTCTCTAGGGGTCAGCCTTCTGCTAATGAAAGCTACTGGCTGGTCTTGACCTTCATCATTCAGTTGAGACAGTACAGCTCCCACACCCAGCTCAGAAACATCTGTTTGGACAATGAACTTTTTGGTGTAGTCTCGACTCTGTAAGATGGGGGCAGTGCACATGGCCTGCTTTAGGTCTTCAAATGCCTTCTGACAGCTAGCTGTCCACTGAACCTTTTTTGGCATTTTCTTTGAGGTTATATCATTCAAGGGGGTCACTATAGATCCATATCCCTTCACAAACCTCCTATAGTACCCAGTCAGGCCTAAGAAGGCTCTCACCTGTGTCTGGGTGGTTGGAGCAACCCATTCCATTATGGTTTGGATTTTGCTCTGTAAAGGCTGAACCTGGCCTCCACCTACAAGGTGGCCCAGGTACACAACCTGACTCTGCCCTATCTGGCACTTAGTGGCCTTGATAGTGACGCCTGCTTTCTGCAGAGCCTCCAAAACATTTCTGAGGTGGACCAGGTGATCCTGCCAGGAGGAACTAAAGACAGCAATATCATCTAGATAAGCTGAGCAATAAGTTTCCATCCCTGCCAGAACTTTGTTCACCAACCTCTGAAAAGTGGCAGGTGCATTTTTCAATCCAAAGGGCATCACCACAAAGTGGTAGTGCCCACCAGGGGTCGAAAATGCTGTTTTGGCTTTTGCATCATCAGCTAACCTGATCTGCCAGTAGCCAGCTGTCAGGTCAAATGTACTTAGATACTTGGCTGAGGCCAAAGTATCAATCAGCTCATCTGCCCTTGGTATGGGATAGGCATCAGTCCTAGTGACTGCATTGAGGCCTCTGTAGTCTACACAAAACCTCATTTCTTTCTTACCACCCTGGGTATGAGGCTTGGGTACTAGGACTACTGGGCTAGCCCAAGGGCTATCTGAAGGCTCAATCACACCTAACTCCAACATTTTCTGGACTTCAGTCCTGATACAGTCCCTGACATGGTCAGGTTGCCTGTAGATTTTACTCTTGACAGGCAGACTGTCTCCAGTGTCCACCTCATGGGTGCACCAGGTAGTCTGACTAGGGGTCAGGCTAAACATATGTCTGTACTGCTGCAGAACTTGTCTGCACTCAGTTTGCTGATGGGCAGTGAGGCTGCTTGCCAAAGCAACACCATCTACTGACCCATCATCGGGGTTCTGTGAGAGCAGGTCAGGGAGAAGGTCACTCTCCTCCTCCTGTTCATCATCAGTTGCCATGAGCAAGCCCATGTCAGCCCTGTCAACATATGGTTTCAATCTGTTGACATGGAGCACCCTCAGGGGGCTCCTGGGAGTTCCAAGATTCACCAGATAGGTGACTTCTCCCTTTTGGTCAACTATTGTATGGGGGCCACTCCACTTGTCTTGGAGGGCTGCTGGGGCCACAGGCTCCAACACCCACACTTTCTGTCCTGGCTGGTACACAGTCAGCACAGCCTTTGGTCATGCCAAGCTTTTTGTAATTCTTGGCTGGCCTCCAGGTTTTTGGTTGCCTTTTTCATGTATTCAGCCATCCTGGAGCGGAGACCAAGTACATAGTCCATCACATCCTGTTTGGGGGTTTGAGAGGTAACCCCCAGCCCTCTTTACCAAACATAATGGACCTCTTACAGGATGCCCAAACAGAAGCTCAAATGGGCTGTAACCAACCCCCTTCTGTGGAACTTCTCTGTATGCAAACAACAGGCAGGGAAGAAGAAGGTCCCATTTCCGCCTAAGCTTCTCTGGGAGTCCTTTAATCATTCCCTTCAGGGTTTTGTTGAAGCGTTCAACCAACCCATTGCATTGTGGGTGATAGGGGGTGGTGAACTTATAAGTTACACCACACTCCTTCCACATTGCTTTCAAATATCCTGACATGAAGTCAGAGATGACCTCCTTTGGGAAACCCACTCTGGAGAAAACTCCAATGAGGGCTCTTGCCACCACAGGAGCTGTGGTGGTCCTCAGGGGAATTGCCTCTGGGTACCTGGTGGCATGATCCACTACCACCAGGATAAATCTGTGCCCAGATGCAGTTTGAGGGTCAAGGGGACCAACAATGTCAATCCCTACCCTTTCAAAGGGTACCCCCACCACAGGTAGTGGTATCAGGGGGGCCTTTGTTGTGCCACCTGCCTTGCCACTGGCTTGGCATGTGACACAGGAGCGACAAAACTCCTTTGTGTCCTCTGACATATGTGGCCAATGAAAATGTGGAACAAGCCTGTCCCAGGTCTTGTTTTGGCCCAAGTGACCTGCCAAAGGGATATCATGTGCTAGGGTCAAGAGGAACCCCCTAAACTTCTGAGGTATTACCAACCTCCTGGTGGCTCCAGGGGCTGGATCTCTACCCTCAGAATATAGGAGTCCCTCATCCCAATAAACTTTATGGGACCCACTAGCACTCCCAGCAGCCTCAGCAGCAGCCTGCTGTCTGAGGGGTTCAAGAGAGGGGCATCACTGTTGCTCCTTACTCAGATCTTCCCTAGAAGGGCCCCCTGCCCCCAAGAACTCAACATGATCAGGCTCAAGTCCCTCTGGGGCAGTTCCTTCTTCAGGATCTGCTTCTCCTCCCTCAAGAGGGGAATCTGTGATCTGAGACAGAGGGGAAGGCACTGCCTTAACCCTACTGCTCCTCTTCTTGGGAAGCACCTGGTCCATAATTTCAGGATCCAGAGCTTGTTCAGTGTCATGCATTTTGGCCTGTGACCTGGTCACAGCAAATACCTCTGCAGGGATGCCCAACATCTCAGCATGAGTCCATAACTCTACTTCAGACCAGGCTGAAGTTTCTAGATCATTGCCCAATAGACATTCTACAGGGAGGTCTGCACTGACTACAACCTTCTTGAGGCCAGTTACCCCTCCCCAGGAGAAATTCACAACTGCCAGACTATGGTTGGTCCTGGTGTTGCTTGCATTGGTCACCTGGTACATTTCACCCAGGATGATCTGTCCAGGGTCCACAAGATCCTCTGCCACCATGGTGACACTAGCACCTGTGTCCCTAAATGCCAAAGCCTGCTTGCCATTTATTACAGGCTGCTGTTTGTATTTGCCCAGATTACTGGGGCTTACAAGGAAGGACATTGTCAATGTCTCCATCACAAATCAGCATGGCCTTAGTGGGTACTCTGACTAGGCCAGAGTCCACTTCAGAACCCAGGGTCAACCCTACTACACCCTTATTCTGAGTACCACCTCCACTAGTAGCTGAACTAGGGGGAACAGTTGCCTTAGGGGCAGGAGTGGTGGTGGTTTGGTCTTTGGACTTGTTACAATCAGAAGTCCAGTGCCCTTTCTGTTTACAGAATTTGCACCAGGGCTTCTTTTGGCCTTTTCCCTTGTTGGATTGTGACTCCCCACCAGATGCAGATTTTTGGGGCCCTTGTGAAGACTTCTGGTCTTTTGACTTATCCCCACTTTTCTCAGAGCCCTTAGAATCCTGCTTCTTTGTGTCACCCCTTGGTTCTGGGTTTTCTGCCTCACCCTGGTTCTGACGCACTTGTCTGCCTTCTTTCCCAATTCTTGGGGAGAGGTCAGATCTGAGTCCACCAGGTATTGATGCAACAACTGGTTCTGGCAATTATTAAGGATCTGTTCTCTCATCATTAGATTATACAATGCCTTGAAATCAGTAACCCTACTGCCAACCAGCCAACCCTCCAGAGCCTTGGTTGCACAATCTACAAAGTCAGTCCAGTCCTGAGTCTGTGCCTTCTGGGTGTCTCTGAACTTCAACCTGTACTGCTCAGTGGTTAAGCCAAACCCATCTATCAGTGCACTCTTCAGGACTTCATAGTCATCAGCATCCTCTTCTCTAACAGTGAGGAGCTTGTCTCTACCTTTGTCTGAAAAGGAGAGCCACAAGATTGCTGCCCACTGCTTTTGGGGGACCTGTTGTACTCTACAGGCCCTTTCCATAGCAGTTATCCACTTATGGATATCATCCCCACTCTGGTAGGGAGGAACAACCTTGCTCAGGTTCCTATGGTCTGGAATATATTCTCTGCCTCTAGGGACACTGCTGCTGCCACCAGGGGGTTCTAACCCCTCTCTTCTAGAAGCTCTCTGGAGCTCAAAGGCTTCTTTATCTAATGCCAACTGCTTGGTTTTGAGGGCAAATCTTGCTTCCTCATACTGCAGCAGCTTGCACAGTCTTTCAGAGGAGGTCTCTCTTCTTGGGAAGTAGGAGTTCCTCTGCTGGACAAATTCTCTGCCAGAGTGATAGGAGCGGTCAGAGTCCCTAGAAAGGGACCTATGCCTCTCCTCCACTGTGTCAGTTCTCTTAGGGAGAATTCCTCTGTCCTTTTCAGACCCCTTGGGGCCTGGCCCTACAATCAGAGTCTTGGTCAACTTGATGTTCATCATCTGACCCAGACACTGTAATTGGCCCACTCCCTGATTCAGACCCATTAGCTCCTAGAGCTAATCTAAGATCATCTGCTGTCAGCAGATCTATCAGGTGTAGTGTGGAGGGACTCTGTCCTATCTTCAGGTGCCTCTCAGCACACATGGCTTTCAAGTCAAAGAAAGTCATGTCCTTATACTGAAGCTGGGTGGATCCACTGGGTCCATCCCTTAAGGACATTCTAGTGTTGTGCAGTGTTGTACTACCTACACTAGTTTGTGGCCTACTGATCCTAGCTTGAGCTGTAGAAAGGGTGTGCTATCCCTTGGCACACAGCTCTAAGTTCAGTAGAACTTATTGATACTAAGCTTGACTTTATATGTACCTTGAGTACCTATAGTGGTTTTCAGTTAGTAATTCAAATAGAGATTTTCTGGTAAAACAATAGCAAGCTGGAATCCCACACGCTGCCACCAATGTGAGAAGTTGGCCTGGTATATGCTGTCCACTTGTTAGAGTGGGCACCTTGCACCAGAACAATTCGACTCTTATGGTTGGTAGGTTTAAGACCACCTTTATAGAAAGCTATCCTAGTGGTAGCTGTGGAGAGCAGCCTTCAGGCTAAGTCTTGGAGGAATGTAAAGCAGCTTGTTTTACCACACAATCTCTTGAATCACCAAATGAAAAGACACCACACAGGTATATATATCAAATATATATGTATTTATTACTAAACAACTCTCTCCTAATCTCTTTATGAGATTAGAAGTCAGGAACATGTGTACAAATCAATGTTTTATCAAAATAAGTTAGCACTTCAACTTCCGCGACAGGGATGTTATCCTGCAATGTGCCCGTTCTGCTCCGCCAGTGGAATTCCAGAACAGCCGCATCACCTTTTTTCCAGACTTCACCCTCAAGGTGCAACGGCAACGACGAAGCTTCCTGGAAGTAAAGAAGGTGCTCCGAGAGAAGGGCGTGAAGTATGCAATGATGTTCCCGGCCAAGTTGAGGGTGGAATCGGAGGGCAAATACTGGTTCTTCACCACCCCGGAGGAGACCTGGGACTGGCTGGAGGGATGGCGAACGGCGAGCCGCCGCAACCACCGTGCTCGGGGTGTGAGGATGGACGATGATACCCGAGCTTCTGGTGGCGGCTCGCCACAGACTGACTTGTTGGAGGATACGGGCGGCGCCTAATAATTGGTCTGTATGTTTTTTGGTTTTTTCTTCTTCCCTTTGGTGGCTTTGATTGACGCCAGGCGGACAGTGAACATAGGGGTCGGATTCCACTGCGCATAATGAGACTGCTGCACGTCAGACGGAGATAATCTGCCTTAGCTATTTTTGTGGCCCTGAACTTTTGCCTGCTCCCCTGCTGCCCATGTGTGGGGGTCGAGGGGGGGTGCCTGGCCCTTGACATTGCCCTCAATGAAGACATGTCCAGTTGCGATGGTTCAGACTTGGGACAGACGCAGACTCTTTGGGGATTTGTGCTTGGTTCGGCCATACGGCCTCGTAAGTTCTTGGAAGGGTGGGCGATAGGCACTCTGCTAGTTTGGGGGGCGGGAGGTTGTGTCACCGCCGAGCAGGGAGGCAGGGAGGGGGGGTTTGGGGAGTACATGCTGGGGCAAAGGGGAGGGTGGGGGGGGATTGTTGTGGGATGTTATTTTTAGTATTGATTTTGTTTAGACATGTCCTTTCCAACTGGTCTCGACAGCAAATGACGACATTAGGATCTTTGATCTACTTTCTCTGGCCGCACGATCGTTGGTACTGTTTTTGGATCCAGACATGTTCTTTGTTGTTGGTGTTTGTTTTGTTCCACACTGGTACACAATATTGTTCACCTCTCCATTTTCACACTCCTCTCACATGTCAGCGGTGCAGCTGGCGTCCACCTAGAGTAACCACACCCCGGTTTGCCTATCCGTCATTACTCGACTCCCATTAGATGGACGTGACGACCCGTGGTCTGACACTTAACTTGTCCACTTGGAATGTTAATGGATTGGGAGACAAAATTAAGAGGGGCATTGTGTTGCAGTACATTAAGCGCAACGCTCTTGACCTGGTGCTACTACAGGAGACGCACCTGATAGGGAATTCCTGTGGCGCTCTGAACAGGAAAGGGTATAAAATGGTAGTCCACTCTGGCTTTACCTCGGGCTCTAGGGGGGTGGGGATTTTGCTTCATAGGGGCTGCCCCTACGTCATCCATAACTCCTGGATTGACCCCCAGGGCAGATATGCCGCGGTCTCAGGTACCTGGGAAGGGCGTGTCGTTAACGTCGTTTCTGTATATGCCCCCCCCGGACTGCAGCGCCTGACGCTACGCGACTTAGGGACCCTGCTGCTGGACCTCCCACTTGGGGTGCTGGTGCTGGGAGGGGATTTCAATCTCACAATGGTTGGCTCTCTAGACCGACTTCCTCCCCGAGCGGACGCATCGAGAGGATCTCAATTGTCCGAGTTCGCGAATGCCTTGGGGGTGGTGGATGTTTGGCGGTGGTTCAATCCGTTGCACACCTGTTTCACGTTCCAGTCTGCGGTGCACGGTAGTCAGTCGAGGATAGACTACCTATTTACTCATGCCCAGGATGTTCAGCACTTCACGAGATCCGGCTGCCTGGCCCGTGGGATCTCCGACCATTCCCCCGTCCTGGCGACTCTGGGCTCTCGCGGTGGGGACGCCCTGCTCTATTTCCCTACACCCGTGGGCACTCAAAATTCCGCACATCCGAGACGCTCTCCGTAAGGACACTGAATATTACTTTGCAGAAAATGTTGGCTCAGTCGACACTGCAGTGACACTATGGGGAGCCTTCGGGGCGGTCATTAAGGGCAGCGCTTTATCACTCATGGTGGGGCATAGGGCTGAGCGAACTAAGAGGATATTGGAATTGGAGGCCGAGGTCTCGAGATTGGAGGAGTCGGTCACCCGACACCCTGACTCCACTACAAGTCATAGTCTCGCACTTAAAAGACAGGATGACCGACAACTTCTCTTTGAGGACGGGACGGCGCGTTTACTAGCCTCCCGCCACAGGATCTATGAACAGGGAGAACGGACGGGCAAGCTCTTGGCGTGGCTTGAACGACGGGAGCAGGCTGCTAGATGGGTCCGCGCGATAGCGAACTCAGAGGGTGCCCTTATTACTGATCCCCAACAAATAGCGGACATATTTGCTAGTCATTTCGAGGAGGTATATACTAGCTCTCCCACGTCACAGGCCCCCTGTCAGCTGACCTGTTGGTTACACTCGATATCCCCACTATCCCGCCGCAAGATAGAGACTTTGGAGGCAGACATTACAGTGATGGAGGTTCAAAAGGCCATACAAGACGTCCGTTCCGGGAAAGCTATGGGCCCCAACGGGCTTCCCATCGAACTATTTAAGCCCCTGTCAACATTATTGGCTCTCCATTTGCTCAATCTATATACTGAATGCTTTCAGTCGGGTGTTCTACCCGCTGAGATCCGCGCACTGCCGCTATTGTGGTCATCCATAAGCCACATAAACCTGTCGATGAGTGTAAATCATATCGCCCTATATCCCTTTTAACGGTTGAGGCTAAGATCCTAGCCAAACTCCTCGCGAATCGCCTCCTTCACTATATCACTGACTTAGTCCACCCGGATCAATCCGGATTTATGCCGGGGAGAAATACGGCCCGGAACCTTTTGACTGGTACATGGGGTCCTCGGCAGGCTGCACACCATCGAGGAAGACGCAATTCTTCTGTCACTGGACGCCTCCATGGCTTTTGACACCATCGAGTGGGAGTTTCTTTTCGCTGTATTGGCCCGCCTGGGGTTCGGCCCCAAACTTATCCGTTGGATTCGGCTACTGTATACTCAACCCACGGCTCATGTGGTAGTTAATAACCATCGCTCTGCTACTTTTTCGCTCCAGCGAGGCACGCGGCAGGGCTGCCCCTTGTCTCCGCTCCTTTTCGCCCTTGTCTTGGAACCACTCGCGGTGTGGGTCCGGGGAGATCCGGCGATCCGGGGGCTTAAATGGACGGCATCTCACGAGGACCGCATCTCGCTGTATGCCGACGATATCCTCTTATACTTGGCCTCCCCTGCACGATCGCTGCGACGGGTGCTCCATATTTTTCACATTTTCGGCGCTCACTCCGGATATCAGATAAATTGGTCTAAGTCCCAGATGTATGCGCTGTGGGGTTCCCCCCCGGCGAGCCCCCGGGGCTTTAACATCCCGGTTGCCCTGGGGGGCTTCCGATACCTGGGCATTTTCGTCACGCCTGACTCTGATCTCTTCTATGAACACAACTTACTCGGACCTCTCCGGCGTTTCAAATCCGACGTAGTGCATTGGCGTTCTCTCCCCCTCACACTTCTTGGACGTGCGTCACTGTTCAAAATGTTAGCGCTCCCACGCTTTCTCTATGCCCTGCAAAATACCCCTATCACAATCCCAGACTCTTATTTTTCCCAAATTAACGATGCATTGCGGGGACTCTTATGGGAGGGCCGTCCGCCACGGATCGCAATGAGCAAACTCACCAAGGGTTGGTATGATGGGGGCATCGGCTTACCGGATCTCAGGTTGTACTACCAGGCGTCTCAATTGACTGTAGTTAATCGTTGGGTGTTTGAACCTCGCGATGAGCCTAGCTTCCGTACAGACCATTGGCTTTTGGGGCGGGGTGGCTACAACAGAGCACTCTACACCAACCCCCGTAAACTTAACCTAACAGGCCCCACGTCGCGCACGGTCGAGATCTGGCATGAGGTTACCAGAAAACTAGGATGGGGTAGGCGCCTGACGAAGGCGACCCCCCTGTGGGAGCCCGACATTTTAGGTCACCTCAGTGCTTGCCCAGGGTTTGACAAATGGGATTTGATTGGAATCTCCACAGTCCTAGACATCTGGGCTAAGGGGAGGCTAGCATCGTTTCCGGAGCTCCAAGCTAAATATCACTTGGCCCCATCAGAGACGTTCAGATACCTGCAAATCCATCATGCGGTGTCCTCCGCCCTGCCGAGGGATAGTCCTCTTCCCGACTCGTCCCCGTTGGAGGACTGCCTGCTGTTGGATCACATGGACCGAAAGGCCATCTCGCTCACTTACAAAAAGCTGGTCAACAACCGCCCGACCTGATGCTGAAACTGCGGGAGGGGTGGGAGAGAGACATGGGAGAGATGGAGGACGACGCGTGGCGGGACGCTCTTGCTTCACCACGAGAAATTGCCATTCCTATGCGCATGAGACTTCTCCAACTTAAGATCCTTCACCGAGCATATTTTGATGCCAAGCTCCTGTTGAGGCTGGGCAGACGCCCCGATCCACTCTGTCTCCGGCACTGCGACCAGGAGGGTACCTTTTTTCACATCTTATGGGACTGCCCACATATTCAAGACTACTGGGTGACAATCGCTCGTCAACTTGAGAGGGCGGGAGGCAAACCCTTGGGGTTATCTCCCCAACTGTGCCTACTTAATATTTGGGGGACGTCTGATCTTACACATGATGAACAGGCATGGGCCTCTATGGGCTTCATTATAGCGAAGCGAAATATTGCACGACACTGGGGGGTGGCGACGGTCCCACACATGGTTGACTGGGCAAGGGACATGGACACCGCCATGGTGGCCGAAAAAGCAGTTTTCAAAGGACGTGGCTGCCCTAAGAAATGGGATCGGAAGTGGGGGAAATGGAATAGGTACAGAGGGGACATCTGCATCTCCCCGACGGTGGAACTCCAAAGAGAAAGGCGAACACTAATGGCCCAGTTGACGGCGGAGGTACTGGCCTCTCCTCCTTAGAGGTGGCGCTCTCGATCTCTCCATCCACCTGCTTACTGTTGCGATCTGTTTGAAGTTTATGTATACCGTGATCTCTTATCGCTGCCTGGTGAAGGGTTTAATTAGTATTGCTCTGCATGGACCCACATTACACCACGAGATGAATGACACTATATTTCTTCTTGTATGTGGAAGATGGGGTACCTCTTACAGTGACTTTATTTTGTATGTACTGGTTTTTGGGTTTTGTGTTAAAATGCAATAAAAATTTTAATAAAAAAAAAAAAAAAAAAATAAGTTAGCACAAGCAAATATCACAATCTTATCTTGGCTAGACCGGGGTCTAGAGCACATAGAATCGAGGGACCCCAAAGAACCACCCCAGGTAGTTGTAGGAGACCCACAGGGGACGGACGCGGTGTTCAGACACTGGTGCGAGTCCTGTACGAGTCTATGCGAGAGAACGCGATTGAGTTATCAATGTTACAGGGCCCTGGCGTGTTCGAGGCGAACACACCGATCGGTCAGTACGAGTCGAAGGACGCGGATACTGGTAGAGTTACAAGGGAGTTGGACGCGATGTGTCTAACACAGACGCGAGCCCTGTACGAGCCAGTGCGAGAATCGCACGGGGAAAATAGGAGTTTTAGGGCACTTCTAGGGTAGCTACAAGCAAGCCACTTACAGGGTAAGTAGTTCTAGGGCCCACACCCACAGGAGCACCATAGTGCTGAAGTTAACTCACCCAGGGGAGCCGGGTGCATAGGTGTCCTTTGGTGTCGAGTCGCGGCGTCGTTTTCAATGGGAGTCAGTGAAGACTTGCTGCTTGCGACGACAGAAGAAGTGTCCGTTGGAATCCAAGCCTGGATTCGGAAGGAGGAAGACCTGAAAGCAGAGGGGACAGTGTTCACAGTCACTTGGCAGTGACCCGGGGCAAGGAAGATGAATGCCCACCGTCGTTGACAGGATTCAGGTCATTCACTGATGTCTTGACTCTTCAACCACGAGGTCCAGGAGGCGTCGAGGACGGCCAGGAGCTGGATTCAGCGTGTCCCACGAAGTCTGCAGCTGACTGCGGTGTTGGCGACCCGATTGGAGCCAACAAGCCTTGGTAGCAGCAAGTCTTGTGGAAAGGACAAAAAAGTCAATGGTGCAGACCAGCAAGATCTGGGGGACTTACCTAGCAAGGGTATGTCAGGGCAGGCCTGGAGCAACCAGGGGAGCCCTTTGGTTTCATTGAAAAGTCTTCTGGGGACCCACAAGCTGGCTGGCAAGGGATCGCGAAGACTCCTCGGGAGGATTCACTCAACAGGGGCCCACGGTCACTTGGGACAGTGTAGGCCTCTGATTTTGGGAGAGATCTCTGCTAGAGGCTGGGACCACACGTGGTTCAAAGCACAAGATCGTAGAATGTCGTGAAGGGGTTTCACTCGACAATAGTGCACGGTACCCAGGGGCTGCAGTTCCTCGTTGCTCGTGGGGTCCACTTGCCTCAGCTTCGCTGGGGACTCATGATGGCCTTGGAGAAGTCAGGAAATCCTCTTCTTGGGCTGCAGGGACTTCGGGCTCCGTCGGGAGCGGCGTAGTTTGCGACCATCGTTGTAGTTTTTGGTGCCTGCCAAGCAGGGGAGTCACTCCTTGACTCCAAGGGAGATTCTTCAGTCTTCCAGAGGTAGTGGAACGCCGAAGGTCCAGGATTCTTCTTAAGAGCGTCGTCCAGGGGTATCTAGGTTGCAATGCACAGGTTCCCCCTCTTCTACTAAAGAGAAGGGAGGGACTAGCTCTATGACCCCACCTATGGGAGGGTCAGGGGAGTGGGTGGCTACACCCACTTCCCTTTGTCCAGTTTCGCGCCAGAGCAGGGGCAGGTAGCCCCTGAGCTGGTTTGAACTGGCATATGCACAGAGGAGCCTTCTGCTCCCCCAGTGCAGGACTTCAAAGCACTCTAGGAGTGCACCCACCCAGCCCCAATACACTATACCCTGTCTGGGAGGTGGTCACACCCCCTTGGGACAGGATACCTATTGTTGGGCCTCCTCCACTGCGAATTTCGGTCATCAGCAGGAGGGCAGCCCAGTGTCTGAGACTGGTGGCATCCATTTTGTGATGCCAGGGCTCTTCAGGATTCTACCGCGTTTCCACAGTAGATACATGTCTATCCCTCTAGAAGGGTGGAATGCTACCCCCGCCGCCAGAACTGGTGGGGGGGGGTAGTATTCCAAGATGTTTGACACCAAACACGACATGTTTCCGTGCAGCCATCCCAAAGTTAGCATTTAACGCGAGGTTATAATGCGCTTAAGAGTATATGGTCGGGCTGCACTACAAACAGCCTCAGAGAAGGGTCTCCGAATTCTGCAGAGGGGCTCAGCTCATGCAGGGGCACCCTCTCACATAGGAACCAAGCACTCTGCCTTCAGGATTGACAAGGCCTGCCATAGGAGTGACTTATAGGTTTATATGTGTGTATCTATGTAGTGATTGTGAGAAGTTGGCCTGGCATATGCTGTCCACTAATTATAGTGGGCACCTTGCACCAGTCCAAACAACCCTTTATTGGAGATAGGTTAAAGACAACCTTTATTGAAAGCTATCCTAGTGGTAGCTATGGAGAGCAGCCTTCAGGCTAAGTCTTGAAGGAATGTAAAGCAGCTTGTTTTACCAGTCTATAATCTCTTGAGTGACCAAATGAAAGAGGACCACACCAGGTATATATTCAAAATATATGTATTTATTGCTAAACACACCCCTCTAGTCTCTTTATGAGGCTAGAGTTCGAAGTACATAAGTTATAAGTTAGTTATCTACAGTAATAGCACAAATACACGTTTGAGCCCTAGGGGCGTACCAAACCATATACCAATAAAGTGGTATAAGAACCACGACTGAGCTAGACACAAGGCCTAGAGCCTGTAGAAGTGCTTGGACTACAAGGAACCACCCAAGGTAGTGACACAGGGGACCCACGGGGGACGCGTGCAGTGTATGAACACAGCCGCGAATCGCCGTTAACTTCTATGGGGAAAGTCGCGATTAGAATTTAAAAGAAAAGGGACACTTAGAGGAGGACTTGGAGCAAACCCTTTGAGAACTAGGCTGTTCTAGTGTCAATACCCACGGGAGCACCGGAGTACTCGAGTTACCTCACCCAGGGGAGCCGGGTGCATAGGTGTCTTTCGGGGTCGGGTTTCGTCGTCGCTTTCAATGGCAATCTGCTGCAAAGTGCTGCTGGCGGCCAAGTCGAAAGTGTTCGGGTGGATCCAAAGGTGGATCGAAGATCTGAAGAACCTGAAAGCAGAGGGGACAGAGTCTGGGTCACTAGCCAGTGACCAGGAAGGCGATGAGCAGATGCCCACCGATGTCGAGTGCTTCAGGTAGGTTGACAGTCGTCTTGACTCTTCAGCCACTAGGTCCAGGAGGCGTCGACGATGACCAGGAGCTGGATTCGAGCTGTCCCACAATGTCTGTCGATTGCAGGGGTGTCGGCGACTGGATTGGACCCCAACAAGCCTTGGCAACGGCAAGTCTCGTGGAAATGGAAGAAGGACGATGTTGCAGACCAGCAAGGTCTGTGGGACTCATCCAGCGACGGTAAGTCAGGGCACGCCTGGAGCAACCAGGGAGCCCAAGCAGAAGAAGATTGGCCTTCGGGAGGGCCTACTAGCCAATGGACTAGCAACCGCGAAGGAGCCTCGAGTCGATGCACGTGGAGCTGGCTCACAGGACACTCGTGGAGTGGAGGCCAGTGATGTTCGGTACAGTTGGTGCTGGAGGCTGGGGCTACTCGGAGCCCAAAGCACGACTTCGTGGGAGACCCAGAAGAGGATGCACTTGCAAATGCGATCGGTGTCCAGGGGTCACGGTTCCACGTTACCCACGACTGCTACGGGCCTCCGCTTTGCTGGGGACTCAGGGCAGCCTCGGGGAAGTCTGGAAATCCACCTCTGGTGATGCAAAGACTTCGGCGTCTGACGGGAGCTTCAGCGATGCAGACCGGACAATTGCTTCTTTGGTGCCTGCCAAGCAGGGGAGTCACTCCTTGACCCCAAGGGAGATTCTTCAGTCCTCTAATCTTGAAGTAGAGCGTCGAAGGTCCAGGATTCTGTATCAGAGTTTTGTCCAGGTTAATCTAAAGTCCTAAGGACTGGGGTCCCATACTTATACTAAGGTAGGGGGTTGGACATACTCTGTGGCCCCACCTATGGGAGGGTCAGGGCAGAGGGGTGGTTACACCCCTTTCCCTTTGTCCAGTTTCGTGCCAGAGCAGGGGCTAGAAGCCCCTGAGCCGGTTTGAACTGGGGTATGCACAGGGACACCAAATGTGCCCCCAGTGCAGGACTTCAAAGCACCAGAGAGTGCTCCCGCCCAGCCCCAATACACACTATCCTTTCTGGGGAGGTGGTTACACCTCCCTGGGACAGGAAACCTATTGTCCAGGCCTCCCCTGCCGGAGTTTCGGTCAGCAGCAGGAGGCCAGACTCGTGTCTGTGGCAGCGGCATCCATTTTGTGATGCCAGGGCTCTGGAAAGTCAGTACCGGGTATACCGGTGTGTACATGTCTCTCCCTCTAGAAGGGTGGAATGCTACCCCCGCCGCCAGAACTGGCGGGGGGGTAGTATTCCAAGATGTTTGACACCAAACACAACATGTTTCCGTGCAGCCATCCCAAAGTTAGCATTTAACGCGAGGTTATAATGCGCTTAAGAGTATATGGTCGGGCTGCACTACAAACCGCATCAGAGAAGGGTCTCCGAACGCTGCAGAGGGGCCCAGCTCATGCAGGGGCACCCTCTCACATAGGAACCACGCACTCTGCCTTCAGGATTGATAAGGCCTGCCATAGGAGTGACTTATAGGTTTATATGTGTGTATGTATATAGTGATATAGGTAGCCTATATCACAGTAAGGGGTGCATGCACCACCTTACCCAGGCTGCAGTAGCAGACCTGTGGTGTCATTTTGGATGGCCTTCCAGGGGTGGCACAATACATGCTGCAGCCCCTGGTAGGCCTCTGAGGTACCTATGCCCTGGGTACATAGTATACCATATACTAGGGACTTATAAGGGCACTCCAGATTCCAATCAGAGATGTGCCTAAGGCACATGGAAACCATTTTAGAGAGGAAGCAGCTAGGCTGGGGTTCTGATTAGCAGGGCCCCAGCCAGACTAAGGTCGAAAAACAGTGAAGTATCAGCAAAAAGTGGGGGTACCCATGTGAAGCAGATCCTACTCTCCTACACAACCCCCCCCCAAACATAGGGACATTAAACTAACCTTGCCCAGTTAAGTCTTCATGTTCTAAGTGGAAGTACCTAGAGAGTCCATCTGCATTGGCATGGTTGGGAAACAGCCTTTACATCGACTCATTGACAACGAAGGACCTGAACCACGACTCCTTAACAACGACCTCAACCTGAATCACGAGTCTTTTAACCACTAATGCATTTACAACTACCCCTGGCCAGTAGATGGCACTCTTGGATTGTATATGACAGATGTATTACTATTGATAAAATGGTGGATGGGCGCATTTTATATGGTTTTGTAGAGTGGATGTGTTTTTTTTTTAACAAAATAAGTTTAGGGAAATAGTGTTTATTATGTGAAAACGTGTTTGAATTTTGTTGTAAATGCATTAAAGGTAAAGGCATACTCGCAGTAAAAAAAAATACTTTACAATGTAAGTATTTTGGTAAGTATTACGTGATATATATATATATATATATATATATATTTGCAAGTGTATTTTTAAGGGTTTAGGGTGAGTATGGATTTTCAAGGGTATTTTTAGGGTTTAGAGTTGGTATGGGTTTTGGGTGGCAAGGGTATTTTTAGGGTTTAGGGTGGGGATGGGTTTTTGGGTGGCAAGGGTATTTTTAGGGTTTAAGGTGGGTATGGTTTTTGGGTGGCAAGGGTCATTTTATGATTTAGGGTGGGTATGGGATTTTGGGTGGCAAGGGTAATTTTATGGTGGGTATGGGTTTTTGGGTGGCAAGGGTAATTTTAGGGTGGGTGTGGGTTTTTGGGTAGCAAGGGTATTTTTAGGGTGGGTGTGGGGGTTTGGGGTGGAAAGGGAATTCATAGGGTTTGGGGTGGGTGTAGGTTTTTGGGGTGGAAAGGGATTTTATAACATTAATAGTGAGTATAGGGGTGTGTGTGTGTATATAGTGTTAATACTTACCAACATTAATTTTACAACACATGTCTTTAGCATGCATGCCTTTACCACGAAATGTAAGTGTTTTACAGGTACATACAAACCCATAACACATACATACATGTATATATATATATAAAGGTTTATACTTACCTGTAAAATAGATACATTAATGGGGTAAAGGCAATCGTGGTAAAGGCATAGTAGTTGTAAAAAAATAGTTGTTGTTAAAACTGTAGTGGTTTAGACTAAGTAGTGGTTAAGGAGTAGTTGTTTAGACTGTAGTTGTTCAAGTGGTAGTTGTTCCATCATACAACCGGCATGGTTACTCCCAGGTCTATGTTCCACTGTGAAGTCCATCCCCTGTAGGGAAATGGACCACCTAAGCAGTTTGGGGTTTTCACCCTTCATTTGTTTTAGCCATAAGAGGGGCTTATGGTCTGTTTGAACAAGGAAGTGAGTACCAAACAAGTATGGCCTCAACTTCTTCAGAGCCCAGACCACAGCAAAGGCCTCCCTCTCAATGGCTGACCAACGTTTCTCTCTAGGGGTCAGCCTTCTGCTAATAAAAGCTACTGGCTGATCCTGACCTTCATCATTCAATTGTGACAGTATAGCCCCTACCCCCAATTCAGATGCATCTGTTTGAACTTTGAACTTCTTGGAGTAATCAGGACTCTGTAGAATGGGAGCAGTGCACATGGCCTGCTTTAGGTCATCAAATGCCTTTTGACAGCTAACTGTCCACTGAACCTTTTTGGGCATTTTCTTGGAAGTTAAGTCATTCAGGGGTGTCACTATTGATCCATACCCCTTGACAAATCTCCTATAGTACCCAGTCAGGCCTAAGAAGGCTCTCACCTGAGTCTGGGTAGTTGGAGCAGTCCAGTCCATGATGGTCTGGATCTTGCTCTGCAGTGGTTGAACCTGGCCTCCACCCACAAGGTGGCCCAGGTACACAACCTGACTCTGCCCTATCTGGCACTTGGTGGCCTTGATAGTCAGGCCTGCTTTCTGCAGGGCCTGCAAAACATTTCTGAGGTGGACCAGGTGATCCTCCCAGGTGGAGCTAAAGACAGCAATATCATCTAGATATGCTGCACTATAGGCTTCCAGACCTGTAAGGACTGTATTCACCAACCTCTGAAAAGTGGCAGGTGCATTCTTCAGACCAAAGGGCATCACCACAAATTGATAATGCCCACTAGGGGTTGAGAATGCTGTCTTTGGCTTTGCATCATCAGCTAGTCTGATCTGCCAGTAGCCAGCTGTCAGGTCAAATGTGCTTAGATACTTGGCTGAGGCCAAAGTGTCTATCAGCTCATCTGCCCTAGGTATTGGATGGGCATCAGTCCTAGTGACTGCATTGAGACCCCTGTAGTCCACACAAAACCTCATCTCTCTTTTCCCACCATTGGTGTGAGGTTTTGGCACAAGGACCACTGGACTAGCCCAAGGGCTATCTGAGGGTTCAATAACTCCCAAATCCAACATCTTCTGGACTTATGTCCTGATACACTCCCTGACATGGTCAGGTTGCCTATAAATCTTATTTTTAATAGGCAGACTGTCCCCAGTGTCCACTTCATGAGTGCACCAGGTAGTCTGACTGGGTGTCAGTGAGAATATGTGTCTGAACTGATTGAGCACCTGTCTGCAATCAGTCTGCTGCTGGGTAGTGAGGCTGCCTGCCAAGGCTATACCATCCACTGACCCATCATCAGGGTTCTGTGAGAGCAGGTCAGGGAGTGGGTCACTCTCTTCCTCCTGTCCCTCATCAGTAGCCATGAGCAAGCCCATGTCTGCCCTGTCCACATATGGTTTTAACCTGTTGACATGGAGAACCCTGTGGGGACTCCTGGTTGTTCCTAGGTCCACCAAATAGGTAACCTCACCCTTCTGTTCAACAATGGTATGGGGTCCACTCCATTTGTCTTGGAGAGCTGCTGGGGCCACTGGCTCCAACACCCACACCTTCTGTCCTGGCTGGTAAACAGTCAGTACAGCCTTTGGTCATGCCAGGCTTTTTGAAGTTCCTGGCTAGCCTCAAGGTTTTTAGTTGCCTTTTTCATATACTCAGCCATCCGGGAGCGGAGACCAAGTACATAGTCCACTATGTCTTGCTTTGGGGGCTTGAGAGGTAACTCCCATCCTTCCTTCACCAAGCACAATGGACCCCTGACAGGGTGACCAAACAAAAGTTCAAAAGGGCTGTAGCCAACCCCTTTTGAGGCACCTCCCTGTATGCAAATAAAAGGCAGGGCAAGAGTATGTCCCATCTTCGCCTAAGCTTTTCTGGGAGCCCTTTAATCATGCCCTTCAAGGTTTTGTTGAATCTCTCAACTAAACCATTGCATTGTGGGTGATAGGGTGTGGTGAACTTGTAAGTCACTCCACACTCCTTCCACATTGCCTTTAAGTATCCAGACATAAAGTTAGCACCCCTGTCTGATACAACCTCCTTAGGGAAGCCCACTCTTGAGAAAATTCCCAGGAGGGCTCTTGCCACCACAGGTGCTGTAGTGGTCCTAAGGGGAATAGCCTCTGGGTACCTGGTGGCATTATCCACTACCACCAGGATAAACCTGTGCCCAGATGCTGTTTGGGGATCCATGGGACCAACAATGTCAATCCCCACCCTTTCAAAGGGAACCCCCACCACAGGTAGTGGTATCAGGGGGCCTTTGTAGTGCCACCTGCCTTGCCCCTGGCCTGGCAGGTTACACAGGAGCGACAAAACTCCTTGGTGTCTTCAGACATGTGGGGCCAGTGAAAGTGAGGGACAATTCTGTCCCAAGTCTTGTTCTGGCCCAGGTGACCTGCTAAGGGAATGTCATGGGCTAGGGTCAATAGGAAGCCCCTGAACTTCAGAGGTATAACCAACCTCCTGGTGGCACCAGGCTTGGGGTCTCTACACTCTGAGTACAAGAGTCCATCATCCCAATACACAGTATGGGGACCACTAGCTTTCCCAGCAGCCCCAGCAGCAGCTTGCTGTCTGAGGGGTTCAAGAGAGGGGCAGCTCTGCTGCTCCTGGCTCAGATCTGCCCTGGAAGGGCCCCTGTCCCCAAGAACTCAACCTGGTCAGGTTCAAGCTCCTCTGGGACAGTTCCTTCCTCAGGACTGAGATCATCCCCCTCAAGAGACTGATCTTCCTTCTGAGCAAAAGGGGGAAGGCACTGCCTTTACCCTACTACTCCTCTTCTTGGAGGGCACTTGGTCCATTAGTCCAGAATCCAAGGCCTGTTCAGTGTTAGACATTTTGGCTTGTGACCTGGTCACAGCAAACACATCTGCAGGGATGCCCAGCATTTCTGCATGGGTCCTGAGCTCCACTTCTGCCCAAGCTGAAGTTTCTAAGTCATTGCCAAGCAAGCATTCAACGGGTAGGTCTGCACTTACCACAACCTTCTTAAGGCCAGTTACCCCTCCCCAGGAGAAGTTAACAACTGCCAGAGTATGGTCTGTTCTGACGTTGCTAGCATTGGTCACTTGGTACATTTCACCAAGTATAATCTGCCCAGGGTTCACAAGGTCTTGTGTCACCATGGTGACACTTGCCCCTGTGTCCCTAAATGCCAAAGCCTCTTTTCCATTGATTAAGGGCTGTTGCCTGTACTTGCCCAGATTACTGGGACTCACAGAGGAGGTCATATCCATGCCTCCATCACAGACTAGGACAGCCTGAGTGAGTTCTCTGACTAGGTCAGAGCTCATCTCTTTACCCAGGGTCAACCCTACTAAACCCTTGGCTTGTGTAGTCCCACCACCAACTGTAACTGCACTAGGGGGAGCAGGTGCCTTAGGGGCATTGGTGGGGGCTGGAGTAGAGTCTTTGGACTTGGTGCAATCACTGGTCCAGTGGGTCCTTTGCTTACAGACCTTGCACCATGGTTTCCTTTGGCCTTTCCCTTTGTTAGACTGTGAATCCCCACCTGAAGAAGATTTTTGGGGGCCTTGTGAAGACTTTTGATCTTTACCCTTCTCCCCACCCTTATCAGAGGTTTTCGAATCTTGCTTCTTAGGGTCACCACCTTGGTTCTGTACCTTCTGCCTCACCCTGGTTCTGACCCATTTGTCTGCCTTCTTTCCCAATTCTTGGGGAGAGGTCAGATCAGAGTCCACCAGGTGCTGATGCAACAGCTGATTTTGACAGTTATTAAGAATCTGCTCCCTCATGATCAGATTGTACAATCCTGTGAAGTCACATACCTTACTGCCCAATAACCAACCTTCCAGAGCCTTGGCAGAACAATCAACAAAGTCCACCCAGTCTTGAGTCTGTGCTTTTTGGGTATCCCTGAACTTTAACCTGTATTGTTCAGTGGTTAGGCCAAACCCATCAATTAGAGCACTCTTCAAGACTTTGTAATTATCAGCATCCTCCTCTCTAACAGTGAGGAGCTTATCTCTACCTTTGTCTGCAAAGGAGAGCCACAAGATTGCTGCCCACTGCTCCTGAGGGACCTTCTGTACTTTACAGGCCCTCTCTAGAGCAGTTATCCATTTGTGGATGTCATCCCCACTCTGGTAGGGAGGGACAATCTTGCTCAGGTTTCTATGGTCATAAGACCTTTCCCTATCTCTTGGGAAATTGCTGCCACCATGGGACTCTAGTCCCATCTTTTGTCTCTCTCTATAGAGATCTAGGGACTCCCTGTCTATAGCCAATTGCTGTTTTCTGAGCTCAAGCTGGGCTTGTTCATACTGAAGCAATCTCTTTCTCCTTTCATGAGAGGATTCCCTCCTATGAGAGGAGACAGAGGTCCCTATTGAGGTGTCAGAGTGGTTAGACTCCTGAGAAGGAGAACTAGACCTTCTGGGCACACTCAGAACTCTTCCTGGGCGGACAAAGGGGAGGTCAGTCTGATCCTCCTCCTCCTCCTCCACAGGAGGAATTGGGTTTTCCAGGACAAGGTCATTTTCACCTTCCTGGCCAGTTTCAGAGGGGGGCCTGGGTTTCTTCACCCCTGGCCCCTTCCTCATCTTCTGCCCCACACTCTTTGCCTACCCCTTCAGACCCTAGGGGCCTGCTGAGATCATCAGCTAGTAACACCTCCCTGAGGTGTTGGGTGCTGGCACTTTTGCCTGCCTTCAACTTCCTAGTATTGCATAATGCTCTCAATTCCAAGAATGGGAGTTTATCATACTTGGAGGGAAGAAGCCCACTGTCTTCTGGCAAGGACTCACTGGGTCCTGGCTTTGAAGACATTACTAGTGAGGTGTGGTGTATGCACTACCTACTCTAGTGTGGCCTACTAAACTCTCTTGAGTTGTAGAAAGGGTGTGCTATCCCTTAACACACAACTCTAAGTTCAGTAGAACTTACTGTATTACTAAGCTTGATTTATATGTACCTTAGGTACCCTTAGTGGTTTTCAGTTGATCAATTCAATTGAGATTATCTGGTAAAACAATAGCAAGCTGGAATCCCACACGCTGCACACCAATGTGAGAAGTTGGCCTGGCATATGCTGTCCACTAATATAGTGGGCACCTTGCACCAGTCCAAACAACCCCTTATTGGAGATAGGTTAAAGACAACCTTTATTGAAAGCTATCCTAGTGGTAGCTATGGAGAGCAGCCTTCAGGCTAAGTCTTGAAGGAATGTAAAGCAGCTTGTTTTACCAGTCTATAATCTCTTGAGTGACCAAATGAAAGAGGACCACACCAGGTATATATTCAAAATATATGTATTTATTGCTAAACACACCCCTCTAGTCTCTATGAGGCTAGAGTTCGAAGTACATAAATTATAAGTTAGTTATCTACAGTAATAGCACAAATACACGTTTGAGCCCTAGGGGCGTACCAAACCATATACCAATAAAGTGGTATAAGAACCACGACTGAGCTAGACACAAGGCCTAGAGCCTGTAGAAGTGCTTGGACCACAAGGAACCACCCAAGGTAGTGACACAGGGGACCCACGGGGGACGCGTGCAGTGTATGAACACAGCCGCGAATCGCCGTTAACTTCTACGGGGAAAGTCGCGATTAGAATTTAAAAGAAAAGGGACACTTAGAGGAGGACTTGGAGCAAACCCTTTGAGAACTAGGCTGTTCTAGTGTCAATACCCACGGGAGCCCCGGAGTACTCGAGTTACCTCACCCAGGGGAGCCGGGTGCATAGGTGTCTTTCGGGGTCGGGTTTCGTCGTCGCTTTCAATGGCGATCTGCTGCAAAGTGCTGCTGGCGGCCAAGTCGAAAGTGTTCGGGTGGATCCAAAGGTGGATCGAAGATCTGAAGAACCTGAAAGCAGAGGGGACAGAGTCTGGGTCACTAGCCAGTGACCAGGAAGGCGATGAGCAGATGCCCACCGATGTCGAGTGCTTCAGGTAGGTTGACGGTCGTCTTGACTCTTCAGCCACTAGGTCCAGGAGGCGTCGACAACAACCAGGAGCTGGATTCGCGCTGTCCCATGACGTCTGTCGATTGCAGGGGTGTCGGCGACCGGATTGGACCCAACAAGCCTTGGCAACGGCAAGTCTCGTGGAAATGGAAGAAGGACGATGTTGCAGACCAGCAAGGTCTGTGGGACTCTCCCAGCGAGGGTAAGTCAGGGCACGCCTGGAGCAACCAGGGAGCCCAAGCAGAAGAAGATTGGCCTTCGGGAGGGCCTACTAGCCAACGGACTAGCGACCGCAAAGGAGCCTCGAGTCGATGCACGTGGAGCTGGCTCACAGGACACTCGTGGAGTGGAGGCCAGTGATCTTCGGTGCTGGAGGCTGGGGCTACTCGGAGCCCAAAGCACGACTTCGTGGGAGACCCAGAAGAGGATGCACTTGTAAATGCGATCGGTGTCCAGGGGTCACGGTTCCACGTTACCCACGACAGCTACGGGCCTCAGCTTTGCTGGGGACTCAGGGCAGCCTCGGGGAAGTCTGGAAATCCACCTCTGGTGATGCAAAGACTTCGGCGTCCGACGGGAGCTTCAGCGATGCAGACCGGACAATTGCTTCTTTGGTGCCTGCCAAGCAGGGGAGTCACTCCTTGACCCCAAGGGAGATTCTTCAGTCCTCTAATCTTGAAGTAGAGCGTCGAAGGTCCAGGATTCTGTGTCAGAGTTTCGTCCAGGTTAATCTAAAGTCCTAAGGACTGGGGTCCCATACTTATACTAAGGTAGGGGGTTGGACATACTCTGTGGCCCCACCTTTGGGAGGGTCAGGGCAGAGGGGTGGTTACACCCCTTTCCCTTTGTCCAGTTTCGCGCCAGAGCAGGGGCTGGAAGCCCCTGAGCCGGTTTGAACTGGGGTATGCACAGGGACACCAAATGTGCCCCCAGTGCAGGACTTCAAAGCACCAGAGAGTGCTCCCGCCCAGCCCCAATACACACTATCCTGTCTGGGGAGGTGGTTACACCTCCCTGGGACAGGAAACCTATTGTCCAGGCCTCCCCTGCCGGAGTTTCGGTCAGCAGCAGGAGGCCAGACTTGTGTCTGTGGCAGCGGCATCCATTTTGTGATGCCAGGGCTCTGGAAAGTCAGTACCGGGTATACCGGTGTGTACATGTCTCTCCCTCTAGAAGGGTGGAATGAAACCCCCGCCGCCAGAACTGGCGGGGGGGGGTAGTATTCCAAGATGTTTGACACCAAACACGACATGTTTCCGTGCAGCCATCCCAAAGTTAGCATTTAACGCGAGGTTATAATGCGCTTAAGAGTATATGGTCGGGCTGCACTACAAACAGTATCAAAGAAGGGTCTCCGAATGCTGCAGAGGGGCCCAGCTCATGCAGAGGCACCCTCTCACATAGGAACCACGCACTCTGCCTTCAGGATTGATAAGGCCTGCCATAGGAGTGACTTATAGGTTTATATGTGTGTATGTATGTAGTGATATAGGTAGCCTATATCACAGTAAGGGGTGCATGCACCACCTTACCCAGGCTGCAGTAGCAGACCTGTGGTGTCATTTTGGATGGCCTTCCAGGGGTGGCACAATACATGCTGCAGCCCCTGGTAGGCCTCTGAGGTACCTATGCCCTGGGTACATAGTATACCATATACTAGGGACTTATAAGGGCACTCCAGATTCCAATCAGAGATGTGCCTAAGGCACATGGAAACCATTTTAGAGAGGAAGCAGCTAGGCTGGGGTTCTGATTAGCAGGGCCCCAGCCAGACTAAGGTCGAAAAACAGTGAAGCATCAGCAAAAAGTGGGGGTACCCATGTGAAGCAGATCCTACTCTCCTACAGTGATATAGGTAGCCTATATCACAGTAAGGGGTGCCTGCACCACCTTACCCAGGCTGCAGTAGCAGACCTGTGGTGTCAGATTTAGTCTGCTTCCCAGGGGTGGCATAATACATGCTTCAGCCCCTGGTAGGCCTGTGAAGTACCTATGCCCTTGGTACCTAAGGTACCATATACTAGGGACTCATAAGGTACCACAGTATCCAATCACTAGTGCACCTAGAGTGCACTCCAAGTCGTTTAGAGAGAACAGAGAGGCTGTGGCCCTGATTGGCAGGGTCCCAGCCAGACTATAGCCAGAAACCAGTGTAAACATCAGAAAAAAAGTGGGGGCAACATAAGAGGCAGATCCTACTCTCCTACAAGGACCCATGCAGAAATGCTGGGCATCCCTGCAGATGTGTTTGCTGTGACCAGGTAACAGGCCAAAATGACTAACACTGAACAGGCCTTGGATCCTGGAACAATGGACCAAGTGCCATCCAAGAGGAGGAGGAGTAGCGTTAAGGCAGTGCCTTCCCCCTTGGCTCAGAAGGAAGATCAGTCTCTTGAGGGAGATGATCTCAGTCCTGAAGAAGGAACTGTCCCAGAGGAGCTTGAGCCTGATCAGGTTGAGTTCTTAGGGACAGGGGGCCCTTCCAGGGCAGATCTGAGCCAGGAGCAGCAGAGCTGCCCCTCTCTTGAACCCCTCAGACAGCAAGCTGCTGCTGAGGCTGCTGGGAATGCTAGTGGTCCCAATAAAGTGTATTGGGATGATGGACTCTTGTACTCAGAGTGTAGAGACCCCAAGCCTGGTGCCACCAGGAGGTTGGTTATACCTCTGAAGTTCAGGGGCTTCCTATTGACCCTAGCCCATGACATTCCTCTAGCAGGTCACCTGGGCCAGAACAAGACTTGGGACAGAATTGTCCCTCACTTTCACTGGCCCCACATGTCTGAAGACACCAAGGAGTTTTGTCGCTCCTGTGTAACCTGCCAGGCCAGTGGCAAGGCAGGTGGCAGTACAAAGTCCCCCTGATACCACTACCTGTGGTGGGGTGCCCTTTGAAAGGGTGGGGATTGACAATGTTTGTCCCAAGGATCCCCAAACAGCATCTAGGCACAGGTTTATCCTGGTGGTGGTGGACCATGCCACTAGGTACCCAGAGGCTATTCCCCTTGGGACCACTACGGCACCTGTGGTGGCCAGAGCCCTCCTGGGAATTTTCTCAAGAGTGGGCTTCCCTAAGGAGGTTGTATCAGACAGGGGTGCTAACTTTATGTCTGGATACTTGAAGGCAATGTGGAAGGAGTGTGGAGTGACTTACAAATTCACCACACCCTATCACTCACAATGCAATGGTTTAGTTGAGAGGTTCAACAAAACCTTAAAGGGCATGATTAAAGGGCTCCCAGAAAAGCTTAGGCGAAGATGGGATATACTCTTGCCCTGCCTTTTGTTTGCATACAGTGAGGTGCCTCAAAAGGGGGTTGGCTACAGCCCTTTTGAACTTTTCTTTGGCCATCCTGTCAGGGGTCCATTGTGTCTGGTGAAGGAAGGATGGGAGTTACCTCTCAAGCCCCCAAAGCCGGACATAGTGGACTACGTGCTTGGTCTCCGCTCACCGGATGGCTGAGTACATGAAAAAGGCAACTAAAGACCTTGAGGCTAGTCAGGAACTACAAAAAGCCTGGCATGACCAAAAGGCTGTACTGACTGTTTACCAGCCAGGGCAGAAGGTGTGGGTGTTGGAGCCAGTGGCCCCAGCAGCTCTCCAAGACAAATGGAGTGGACCCCATACCATTGTTGAGCAGAAGGGTGAGGTTACCTATTTGGTAGACCTAGGAACACCCAGGAGTCCCCACAGGGTTCTCCATGTCAACAGATTGAAACCATATGTGGACAGGGCAGACATGGGCTTGCTCATGGCTACTGATGAGGGACAGGAGGAAGAGAGTGACCCACTCCCTGACCTGCTTTCACAGAACCCTGATGATGGGTCAGTGGATGGTGTAGCCTTGGCAGGCAGCCTCACTACCCAGCAGCAAACTCATTGCAAACAGGTGCTCAATCAGTTCAGACATATGTTCTCTCTGACTCCAAGTCACTCATGAAGTGGACACTGGGGACAGTCTGCCTATTAAAAATAAGATTTATAGGTAACCTGACCATGTCAGGGACTGTATCAGGACAGAAGTCCAGAAAATGTTGGATTTGGGAGTTATTGAACCCTCAGATAGCCCTTGGGCTAGTCCAGTGGTCCTTGTGCCAAAACCTCACACCAGTGGTGGGAAAAGAGAGATGAGGTTTTGTGTGGACTACAGGGGTCTCAATGCAGTCACTAGGACTGGTGCCCATCCAATACCCAGGGCAGATGAGCTAATAGACACTTTGGCCTCAGCCAAGTACCTAAGCACATTTGACCTAACAGCTGGCTACTGGCAGATCAGGCTAGCTGATGATGCAAAGCCAAAAACAGCATTCTCAACCCCTAGTGGGCATTATCAGTTTGTGGTAATGCCCTTTGGTTTGAAAAATGCGCCTGCCACTTTCCAAAGGTTGGTGAATACAGTTCTCACAGGTCTGGAAGCCTACAGTGCAGCTTATCTAGATGATATTGCTGTCTTTAGCTCCACCTGGGAGGATCACCTGGTCCACCTAAGGAATGTTTTGGAGGCCCTGCAAAAGGCAGGCCTCACTATCAAGGCCACCAAGTGCCAGATAGGGCAGAGTCAGGTTGTATACCTGGGCCACCTTGTAGGTGGAGGCCAGGTTCAATCACTTCAGAGCAAAATCCAGACCATCATGGACTGGGTTGCTCCAACTACCCAGACTCAGTGAGAGCCTTCTTAGGCCTGACTGGGTACTATAGGAGATTTGTCAAGGGGCATGGATCAATAGTGACACCCCTGAATGACTTAACTTCCAAAGAATGCCCAAAAGGTTCAGTGGACAGCTAGCTGTCAAAAGGCATTTGATGACCTGAAGCAGGCCATGTGCACTGCTCCCATTCTACAGAGTCCTGATTACTCCAAGAAGTTCATTGTCCAAACAGATGCATCTGAATTGGGGGTAGGGGCTGTACTGTCACAGTTGAATGATGGTCAGGATCAGCCAGTAGCTTTCATTAGCAGAAGGCTGACCCCTAGAGAGAAACGTTGGTCAGCCATTGAGAGGGAGGCCTTTGCTGTGGTCTGGGCTCTGAAGAAGTTGAGGCCATACTTGTTTGGTACTCACTTCCTGTAGGAGAGTAGGATCTGCCTCTTATGTTGCCCCCACTTTTTTTCTGATGTTTACACTGGTTTCTGGCTGGGACCCTGCCAATCAGGGCCCCAGCCTCTCTGTTCTCTCTAAACGACTTGGAGTGCACTCTAGGTGCACTAGTGATTGGATACTGTGGTACCTTATGAGTCCCTAGTATATGGTACCTTAGGTACCAAGGGCATAGGTACTTCACAGGCCTACCAGGGGCTGAAGCATGTATTATGCCACCCCTGGGAAGCATACTAAATCTGACACCACAGGTCTGCTACTGCAGCCTGGGTAAGGTGGTGCATGCACCCCTTACTGTGATATAGGCTACCTATATCACTATATACATACACACATATAAACCTATAAGTCACTCCTATGGCAGGCCTTATCAATCCTGAAGGCAGAGTGCTTGGTTCCTATGTGAGAGGGTGCCCCTGCATGAGCAGAGCCCCTCTGCAGCATTCGGAGACCCTTCTCTGAGGCTGTTTGTAGTGCAGCCTGACCATATACTCTTAAGCGCATTATAACCTCGCGTTAAATGCTAACTTTGGGATGGCTGCACGGAAACATGTCGTGTTTGGTGTCAAACATCTTGGAATACTACCCCCCCCGGCAGTTCTGGCGGCGGGGGTAGCATTCCACCCTTCTAGAGGGATAGACATGTACCTACTGTGGAAACGCAGTAGAATCCTGAAGAGCCCTGGCATCACAAAATGGATGCCACCAGTCACAGACACTGGGCTGCCCTCCTGCTGATGACCGAAACTCGCAGTGGAGGAGGCCCAACAATAGGTATCCTGTCGCAGGAGGGTGTGACCACTCACCCACCACGAAACCGGTGCTGCTAGGACGCACGAATATTCTTTCTATCAAGGACATTGGTAGCACACACACGTGCCTGGACCATACCTTAATTTTGACAAAGACTTTACCCGTTGGAATCAAGCACTCCGAATCACTTGAATCAAATTGAAATTGGATTTTAACTTATCCCCTACTATCGGCATCTGTTTTATGTTATATTCTTACTAAGTGTATCATTATCTACTCACATTTTATCCTGGAATACGCATCAGGATAGCCGGGTTGGAATTATCACCGGCTTTCTGCACTGGTTACATTACTCCGACTTATGACAGACGTTTTTCAGTTTTGTGGTTTTGAATTTTTACCTTGTAACAAGCGTGCCCCGCCGGGTTGGAATTATCACCGGCTACGGGACGTTACAGAGTGCACGCAACTCCCTACAGCCCTGAAGAGTCTTGGGACTACTCATCCCTGACGAAACACGTGTCAGCTGGTTGCGTTGTTTCATCATAATAAAAGAACTTTCAGCTACACTCAAGAACTCTGTACTAATTGCTTACATCAATAATTGTATTTATTTGTATTACCTTGTATGTGTGCACAGGATTTAGTTAGACTGTTTTGCTGTAGGGTTCTCCCTACACATATTGAGGGGTTTTAAGGGTCTCCCCTTCCTGGTCAGCACCATACCTACTAGCTCACCCAGACACACGGAACGCAAGTTTGCTGAGCGCCATAACTTCCTATGCACTAAAACCCTCTGCTTAGTTGTTCACCTTCCAGACATGGTTTAGTGTATTGGGGCTGGGTGGGTGCACTCCTAGAGTGCTTTGAAGTCCTGCACTGGGGGAGCAGAAGGCTCCTCTGTGCATATGCCAGTTCAAACCAGCTCAGGGGTTACCTGCCCCTGCTCTGGCGCGAAACTGGACAAAGGGAAGTGGGTGTAGCCACCCACTCCCTGACCCTCCCATAGGTGGGGTCATAGAGCTAGTCCCTCCCTTCTCTTTAGTATAAGAGGGGGAACCTGTGCATTGCAACCTAGAAACCCCTGGACGACGCTCTTAAGAAGAATCCTGGACCTTCGACGTTCCACTACCTCTGGAAGACTGAAGAGTCTCCCTTGGAGTCAAGGAGTGACTCCCCTGCTTGGCAGGCACCAAAAACTACAACGACGGTCGCAAACTACGCTGCTCCCGCCGGAGCCCGAAGTTCCTGCAGCCCAGGAAGAGGATTTCCTGACTTCTCCAAGGCCATCGTGAGTCCCCAGCGAAGCTGAGGCAAGTGGACCCCACGAGCGATGAGGAACCGCAGCCCCTGGGTACCGTGCACTATTGTTGAGTGCAACCCCTTCACGACATTCTACGAACTTGTGCTTTGGACCACGTGTGGTCCCAGCCTCTAGCAGAGATCCCTCCCAAAATCAGAGGCCTACACCGTCCTGAGTGACCGTGGGCCCCTGTTGAGTGAATCCTCCCGAGGCGTCTTCGCGATCCCTTGCCAGCTGGCTTGTGGGTCCCCAGAAGACTTTTTCAACAAAACCAAAGGGCTCCCCTGGTTGCTCCAGGCCTGCCCTGACATACCCTCGCTGGGTAAGTCCCCCAGACCTTGCTGGTCTGCACCATTGACTTTTTTGTCCTTTTCACGAGACTTGCTGCTACCAAGGCTTGTTGGCTCCAATCGGGTCGCCGACACCGCAGACAGCTGCAGACTTCGTGGGACAGCCTGAATCCAGCTCCTGGCTGTCCTCGACTCCTCCTGGACCTCGTGGTCGAAGAGTCAAGACATCAGTGAACGACCTGAATCCTGTCGACGACGGTGGGCATTCATCTTCCTTGCCCCGGGTCACTGCCAAGTGACTGTGAACACTGTCCCCTCTGCTTTCAGGTCTTCCTCCTTCCGAATCCAGGCTTGGATTCCAACGGACACTTCTTCTGTCGTCGCAAGCAGCAAGTGTTCACTGGCTCCCATTGAGAACGACGCCGCGACCCGACACCAAAGGACACCTATGCACCCGGCTCCCCTGGGTGAGGCAACTTCAGCACTACGGTGCTCCTGTGGGTGTGGGCCCTAGAACTACTTACCCTGTAAGTGGCTTGCTTGTAGCTACCCTAGAAGTGCCCTAAAACTCATATTTCCCCCGTGCGATTCTCGCACTGGCTCGTACAGGGTTCGCGTCTGTGTTAGACACATCGCGTCCAACTCCCTTGTAACTCTACCAGTATCCACGTCCTTCGACTCGTACTGACCGATCGGTGTGTTCGCCTCGAACACGCCAGGGACCTGTAACATTGATAACTCAATCGCGTTCTCTCGCATAGACTCGTACAGGACTCGCACCAGTGTCTGAACACCGCGTCCGTCCCCTGTGGGTCTCCTACAACTACCTGGGGTGGTTCTTTGGGGTCCCTCGATTCTATGTGCTCTAGACCCCGGTCTAGCCAAGATAAGATTGTGATATTTACTTGTGCTAACTTTTTTGATAACAATTGACTTGTACATATGTTCCTGACTTCTAATCTCATAAAGAGATTAGTAGAGAGTTGTTTAATAATAAATACATATATATTTGATATATATACCTGTGTGGTGTCTTCATTTGGTGATTCAAGAGATTGTGTGGTAAAACAAGCTGCTTTACATTCCTTCAAGACTTAGCCTGAAGGCTGCTCTCCACAGCTACCACTAGGATAGCTTTAATAAAGGTTGTCTTAAACCTACCTACCTACCATAAGAGTCGAATTGTACTGGTGCAAGGTGTCCACTTTAACTAGTGAACAGCATATACCAGGCCAACTTCTCACACTTCCTTGTTCAGACAGACCATAAGCCCCTCTTATGGCTAAAACAACTGAAGGGTGAAAACCCCAAACTGCTTAGGTGGTCCATTTCCCTACAGGGGATGGACTTTACAGTGGAACATAGACCTGGGAGTAACCATGCCAATGCAGATGGACTCTCAAGGTATTTCCACTTCGAACATGAAGACTCAACTGGTCAAGGTTAGTTTAATGTCCCTGCATTTGGGGGGGTTGTGTAGTTGAGTAGGATCTGCTTCACATGGGTACCCCCACTTTTGCTGATGCTTCACTGTATTTTGACTTTAGTCTGGCTGGGGCCCTGCTAATCAGAACCCCAGCCTAGCTGCTTTCTCTCTAAAATGGTTTCCATGTACCTTAGGTACATCTTTGATTGGATTCTGGAGTGCCCTTATAAGTCCCTAGTATATGGTATACTATGTACCCAGGGCATAGGTACCCCAGAGGCCTACCAGGGGCTGAAGCATGTATTATGCCACCCCTGGGAGGCCCTCCAAAAAGACACCACAGGTCTGCTACTGCAGCCTGGGTAAGGTGGTGCATGCACCCCTTACTGTGGTATAGACTACCTATATCACTACCAGTGCACACACATATAAACCTATAAGTCACTCTTATGGCAGGCCTTAACAATCCTGAAGGCAGAGTGCTTGGTTTTTATGTGAGAGGGTGAGCATGAGCAGAGCCCCTCTGCAGCGTTCGGAGTCAATACTCTGGTGCTGTTTGTGGTGCAGCCTGACCATATACTCTTAAGTGCATTATAACCTTGCGTTAAATGCTAACTTTGGGATGGCTGCATGGAAACATGTCGTGTTTGGTGTCAAACATCTTGGAATACTACCCCCCCGCCAGTTCTGGCGGCGGGGGTAGCATTCCACCCTTCTAGAGGGAGAGACATGTACACACCGGCATACCCAGTATTAACTTTTCAGAGCCCTGGCATCACAAAATGGATGCCGCTGCCACAGACACGGGTCTGGCCTCCTGCTGCTGACCGAAACTCCGGCAGGGGAGGCCTGGACAATAGGCTTCCTGTCGCAGGGAGGTGTAAACACCTCCCCAGACAGGATTGTGTGTATTGGGGCTGGGCGGGAGCACTCCCTGGTGCTTTGAGGTCCTGCACTGGGGGCACGTTTGGTGTCCCTGTGCATAGTCCAGTTCAAACCGGTTGCAGGGGCTACCTGCCCCTGCTCTGGTGTGAAACTGGACAAAGGGAATGGGTGTAAGCACCCCTCTTCCCTGACCCTCCCATAGGTGGGTCCCCAGAGTATGTCCAACCCCCTAACTTAGTATAAGTATGGGACCCCAGTCCTTAGGACTTTAGATTATCCCTGGACGAAACTCTGAACGTGAATCCTGGACCTTCGACGCTCTACTTGAAGATTAGAGGACTGAAGAATCTCCCTTGGGGTCAAGGAGTGACTCCCCTGCTTGGCAGGCACCAAAGAAGCAACTGTCCGGTCTGCATCGCTGAAGCTCCCGCCGGATGCTGAAGTCTTTGCATCACCAGAGGTAGATTTCCAGACTTCCTCGAGGCTGCCCTGAGACCCCAGTGAAGCTGAGGCACGTAGCTGTCGTGGGTAACGTGGAACCGTGACCCCTGGACACCGAGAACTTTTGCAAGTGCATCCTCTTCCTGGTCTCCCTAGAAGTTGTGCTTTGGGCTCCGAGTAGCCCCCGCCCGAGCACCGAAGATCTCTGGCCTCCACTCCACGAGTGTCCTGTGAGCCAGCTCCAAGTGCGTCCACTCGAGGCTCCTTCGCGATCGCTAGTCCGTTGGCTAGTGGGTCCTCCCGAAGGCAACTCTTCTTCTGCTTGAGTTTTCCTGGTTGCTCCAGACGTGCCCTGACTTACGCTCACTGGGTGAATCCCTCAGACCTTGCTGGTTTGCACCAAAGTCCTTGCTCTGTTTCTACGAGACTTGCCGTTGCCAAGGCTTGTTGGGTCCAATCCGGTCACCGATACCCTAGCACTCGACAGACGTCATGGGACAGCTCGAATCCAGCTCCTGGTTGTCGTCGACACCTCCTGGACTTCATGGCTGAAGAGTCAAGACACCCATCAACCTACCTGAAGCACCCGACATCGGTGGGCATCTGCTCATCGCCTTCCTGGTCACTGGCTAGTGACCAAGACTCTGTCCCCTCTGCTTTCAGGTTCTTCAGATCTCCGATCCATCCTTGGATCCACCCGGACACTTTCGACTTGGTCGCCAGCAGCACTTTGCAGCAGATCGCCATTGAAATCGACGACGAAACCCGACTCCAAAAGACACCTATGCACCCGGCTTCCCTGGGGGAGGTAACTCGAGTACTCCGGTGCTCCCATGGGTATAGACTCTAGAACTGCCTTGTTCTAAAGGGGTTTGCTCCAAGTCCTCTTCTAAGTGTCCTTTTCTTTTAAAAATCCAACTGCGACTTTCCCCATAGAAGTTAACGGTGATTCGCGGCTGTGTTCCCACACTGCACGCGTCCCCCGTGGGTCACCTGTGTCACTACCTTGGGTGGGTCCTTGTGGTCCAAGCACTTCTACAGGCTCTAGGCCTTGTGTCTAGGTCAGTCGTGGTTCTTATACCACTTTTTTGGTATATGGTTTGGTACGCCCCTAGGGCCCAAACGTGTATTTGTGCTATTACTGTTGATAACTGACTTGTAACCTATGTACTTCGAACTCTAGCCTCATAAAGAGACTAGAGGGGTGTGTTTAAGACTAAATACATATATTTTATATATATACCTGGTGTGGACCTCTTTCATTTGGTCACTCAAAAGATTATAGACTGGTAAAACAAGCTGCTTTACATTCCTTCAAGACTTAGCCTGAAGGCTGCTCTCCATAGCTACCACTAGGATAGCTTTCAATAAAGGTTGTCTTTAACCTATCTCCATAAGGGGTTGTTTGGACTGGTACAGGGTGCCCACTTTAGTTAGTGACAGCATATACCAGGCCAACTTCTCACACCTCTTGCCTCTTTCTGCACTCCTCTTGCCTCTTTCTGCACTTCTCTTGCCTCTTTCTGCACCTCTGTTGCTTCTTTCTGCACTGCTCTTGCCTCTTTCTGCGCTTCATTTGCTTCTTTCTGTACCTCTCTTGCTTCTTTCTACATTTCTGTCGCTTCTTTCTACACTTCTTTGGCCTCTTTCTGCACCCCTCTTACTGCACCCCTGTTGCCTCTTTCTGCACCCTCGTGCTTCTTTCTGCACCTCTCATGCCTCTTCCAGCACCTCTCATGCCTCTTTCTGCACTTCTGTTGCTTCTTTCTGCACCTCTCTTGCATCTTCCTGCAACCCTTTTCCCTTTTTCTGTACATCTCTAGCCTCTTTCTGCACTTTTCATGCCATTTCTGCACCTCTGTTGCTTCTTTCTGAACTTCTCTTGCCTCTTACTGCACCCCTCTTGCCGCTTTCTGCAGTTCTCTTGCTTCTTTCTGCACCTCTGTTGCTTCTTTCTGCAGCTCTGTTGCTTCTTTCTGCACCTCTCTTCTTTCTGTACCTCTCTTGCTTCTTTCTGCACCCATTTTGCCTCTTTCTACACCCCTCTTCCCTCTTTCTGCACCCCTGTTCCCTCCTTCTGCACCTCTCTGGCCTGTTTCTGCACATCTCTTGCTTGCCTCTTTCTGCACTTCTCTTGCCTCTTTCTGCACTTCTCTTGCCTCTTTTTGGACTTCTCTTGCCTCTTTCTACATTTCTGTTGCTTCTTTCTGCACCCCTCTTCCCTCTTTCTGCACTTCTCTTGCCTCTTTCTGCACCTCTGTTGCTTCTTTCTGCACCCCTCTTGCCTCTTTCTGCACACCTCCCCTCTCGCCTCTTTCTGCACCCCTCTTCCCTCTTTCTGCACCTCTCGTCCCTCTTTCTGCACCTCTCGTCCCTCTTTCTGCACCCCTTTTCCCTCTTTCTGCACCTCTCTTGCCTCTTTCTGCACTTCTCTTTCCGCACCTCTGTTGCTTCTTTCTACACTTCTCTTGCCTCTCACTGCAACCCTCTTGCCTCTTTCTGCACCTCTGTTGCTTCTTTCTGCACCTGTCTTGCCTGTTTCTGGAAATCTCTTGCCTCTTTCTGCAGTTCTCGTGCCTCCTTCTGTACCTCTGTTGCTTCTTTCTGCACTTCTCTTGCCTCTTTCTGCACCCCTCTTGCCTCTTTCTACACCCCTCTTGGACCTTCTACACCCCTCTTGGCTCTTTCTACACCCCTTTTCCCTCGTTCTCCGCCCGTTCCCTCCTTCTGCACCCCTCTTGCCTCTTTCTGCACCCCTCTTGCCTCTTTCTGCACCTCTGTTGATTCTTTCTGCACTTCTCTTGCCTCTTTCTGTACTTTTCTTGCCTCTTTCTGCACCTCTGTTGCTTCTTTCTGCACCTCTCTTCTTTCTACATTTCTGTTGCTTCTTTCTGGACTTCTCTGGCCTCTTTCTGCACCTCTGTTGCTTCTTTCTGCACTTCTCTTGCTTTTTACTGCACCCCTGTTGCCTCTTTCTGCACCCTCTTCCCTCTTTCTTCACCTCTTTTGCCTCTTTCTACACCTCTGTTGCTTCTTTCTTTATTTCTGTTGCTTCTTTCGGCACTTCGCTTGAATCTTTCTGCACCCCTTTTCCCTTTTCCTGCACTTCTTTTGCTTCTTTCTGCACCTCTGTTGCTTCTTTCTGCACCCCTCGTCCCTCTTTCTGCACCCCTCGTCCCTCTTTCTGCACCCCTCTTCCCTCCTTCTGCACTTCTCTTGCCTCTTTCTGCACCTCTCTGCACTTCTCTTGCTTCTTTCTGCACCTCTCTTGCCTCTTTCTACATCTCTCTTGCCTCTTTCTACATCTCTCTTGCCTCTTTCTGCATCTCTCTTGCCTCTTTCTGCATCTCTCTTGCCTCTTTCTGCATCTCTCTTGCCTCTTTCTGCATCTCTCTTGCTTCTTTCTGCATCTCTCTTGCTTCTTTCTCCATTTCTCTTGCCTCTTTCTGCACCTCTCTGCCTCTTTCTGCACCTCTCTTGCCTCTTTCTGCACCTCCTGCGTCTTTTTGCACTTCTCTTCTTTCTGCACCTCTCTTGCTTCTTTCTACATTTCTGTTGCTTCTTTCTGCACTTCTTTGGCCTCTTACTGCACCCCTCTTACCTCTTTCTGCACCTCTGTTGCTTCTTTCTGCACCTCTGTTGCTTCTTTCTGCACTTCTCTTCTTTCTGCACCTCGCTTGCTTCCTACTGCACCCCTGTTGCCTCTTTCTGCACCCTCTTTCTGCACCCTCTTTCTGCACCTCTCGTGCCTCTTTCGGCACCTCTCTTGCTTCTTTCTACATTTCTGTTGCTTCTTTCTGCACTTCTTTGGCCTCTTACTGCACCCCTCTTACCTCTTTCTGCACCTCTGTTGCTTCTTTCTGCACCTCTGTTGCTTCTTTCTGCACCTCTGTTGCTTCTTTCTGCACCTCTCTTCCATCTTCCTGCACCCCTTTTCCCTCTTTCTGTACCTCTCTTGCCTCTTTCTGCACCCCTCTTGCCTCTTTCTGCACTTCTCTGGCCTCTTTCTGCACTTCTCTGGCTGATTTTTTCTGCACCTCTTTTGTCTCTTTCTGCACCCCTTTTGTCTCTTTCTGCACCCCTCTTGCCTCTTTCTGCACCCCTCTCGCCTCTTTCTGCACCCCTCTCGCCTCTTTCTGCACCTCTGTTGCTTCTTTCTGGACTTCTCTTGCTTTTTACTGCACCCATCTTGCCTCTTTCTATACCCCTCTTCCCTCTTTCTGCACCCCTTTTCCCTCTTTCTGCACCCCCTTTACTCTTTCTGCACTTCTCTTTCTGCACCTCTGTTGCTTCTTTCTACACTTCTCTTGCCTTTCAATGCACCCCTCTTGCCTCTTTCTGCACTTCTGTTGCCTCATACTGTACCCCTTTTGCCTCTTTCTGCACCTGTCTTGCCTGTTTCTGTTCCTCTCTTGCCTCCTTCTGTTCCTCTCTTGCCTCCTTCTGGTCCTCTCTTGCCTCCTCCTGTACCTCTCTTGCCTCTTTCCGCACCTCTCTTGCCTCTTTCTGCACTTCTGTTGCTTCTTTCTGCATCTCTCTTCCATCTTCATGCACCCCTTTTCCCTTTTTCTGTACCTCTCTTGCCTCTTTCTGCACTTCTCTTGCCTCTTTCTGCACCTCTGTTGCTTCTTTCTGCACCCCTCTTACCGCATCCCTCTTGCCCCTTTATGCACCACATTTCCCTCTTTCTGCACCTCTCTTGCTTATTTGTGCACCTCTCTTGCACTTTCTGCACTAATCATGCCTCTTTCTGTACCTCACTCTCTTCTTTCTGCACCTCTCTTGCCTCTTTCTGTACTTCTCTTGCCTCTTTCTACACTTCTCTTGCCTCTTTCTGCACTTCTCTTGTTGCTTCTTTCTGCACCTCTTGTTGCTTCTTTCTGCACCTCTGTTGCCTCTTTCTGCACCCCTCTTGCCTCTTTCTGCACCTTTCTCGCCTCTTTCTGCACTTTTCTTGCTTCTTTCTGCACCTCTGTTGCTTCTTTCTGCACCTCTCTCCTTTTTACATTTCTGTTGCTTCTTTCTGGACTTCTCTGGCCTCTTTCTGCACCCCTCGTGCCTCTTTCTGCACCTCTGTTGCTTCTTTCTGGACTTCTCTTGCTTCTTTCTGCACTTCTCTTGCTGCTTTATGCACTCCTCTTGCTTCTTTCTGGACTTCTCTTGCTTCTTTCTGTACTTCTCTTGCCTCTTTCTGCACTTCTCTTGCCTCTTTCTGCACTTCTCTGGCCTCTTTCTGCACTTCTCTGGCTGATTTTTTCTGCAACCCTTTTGCCTCTTTCTGCAACCTTTTTGCCTCTTTCTGCACCCCTCTTGCCTCTTTCTGCACCCCTCTCGCCTCTTTCTGCACCTCTGTTGCTTTTTACTGCACCCATCTTGCCTCTTTCTATACCCCTCTTCCCTCTTTCTGCACCCCTTTTCCCTCTTTCTGCACCCCCTTTACTCTTTCTGCACTTCTCTTTCTGCACCTCTGTTGCTTCTTTCTACACTTCTCTTGCCTTTCAATGCACCCCTCTTGCCTCTTTCTGCACTTCTGTTGCCTCATACTGTACCCCTTTTGCCTCTTTCTGCACCTGTCTTGCCTGTTTCTGTTCCTCTCTTGCCTCCTTCTGTTCCTCTCTTGCCTCCTTCTGGTCCTCTCATGTCTCCTCCTGTACCTCTCTTGCCTCTTTCCGCACCTCTCTTGCCTCTTTCTGCACTTCTGTTGCTTCTTTCTGCATCTCTCTTCCATCTTCATGCACCCCTTTTCCCTTTTTCTGTACCTCTCTTGCCTCTTTCTGCACTTCTCTTGCCTCTTTCTGCACCTCTGTTGCTTCTTTCTGCCCTTCTCTTGCCTCTTTCCGCACCTCTGTTGCTTCTTTCTGCACTTCTCTTGCCTCTTTCTGCACATCTATTGCTTCTTTCTGGACTTCTTTTGCCTCTTCATGCACCCCTCTTGCCTCTTTCTGCACCTCTGATTCTTTCTGCACCTCTCTTGCTTCCTTCTGCACCTCTCTCGCCTCTTTCTGCGCTTCATTTGCTTCTTTCTGCACCTCGCTTGCTTCTTTCTACATTTCTCTTGCGTCTTTTTGCACTTCTCTTGCTTTTTTCTGCACCTCTCTTGCTTCTTTCTACATTTCTGTTGCTTCTTTCTGCACTTCTTTGGCCTCTTACTGCACCCCTCTTACCTCTTACTGCACCTCTATTGCTTCTTTCTGCACCTCTCTTGCTTCCTACTGCACCCCTGTTGCCTCTTTCTGCACCCTCTTTCTGCACCTCTCGTGCCTCTTTCAGCACCTCTCTTGCCTCTTTCTGCACCTCTGTTGCTTCTTTCTGCACTTCTCTTGCTTCTTTCTGCACCTCTCTTCCATCTTCCTGCACCCCTTTTCCCTCTTTCTGCACTTCTCTTGTCTCTTTCTGCACCCCTCTGGCCTCTTTCTGCACCCCTCTGGACTCTTTCTGCACCTCTGAGGCATCTTTCTGCACCCCTCTTACCGCATCCCTCTTGCCCCTTTATGCACCACATTTCCCTCTTTCTGCACCTCTCTTGCTTATTTGTGTACCTCTCTTGTACTTTCTGCACTAATCTTGCCTCTTTCTGTACCTCACTCTCTTCTTTCTGCACCTCTTGCCTCTTTCTGTACTTCTCTTGCCTCTTTCTGTACTTCTCTTGCATCTTTCTGCACCCCTCTTGCATCTTTCTGCACCCCTCTTGCATCTTTCTGCACCCCTCTTGCCTCTTTCTGCACCCCTCTTGCCTCTTTCTGCACCCCTCTTGCCTCTTTCTGCACCCCTCTTGCCTCTTTCTGCACCCCTCTTGCCTCTTTCTGCACCCCACTTGCCTCTTTCTGCACCACTCTCGCCTCTTTCTGCACCCCTCTTGCCTCTTTCTGCACCTCTGTTGCTTCTTTCTACACCTCTCTTCTTTCTACATTTCTGTTGCTTCTTTCTGGACTTCTCTGGCCTCTTTCTGCACCCCTCGTACCTCTTTCTGCACCTCTCTTGCTTCTTTCTGCACTTCTCTTGCTTCTTTCTGCACTTCTCTTGCTTCTTTCTGCACTTCTGTTGCTCTTTACTGCACCCATCTTGCCTCTTTCTATACCCCTCTTCCCTCTTTCTGCACCCCTGTTCCCTCCTTCTGCACCTCTTGCCTGTTTCTGCACCTCTCTTGCCTGTTTTTGTACCTCTTGTGTCCTTTTGCACTTATCTCCCCTCTTTCTGCACTTCTCTTGCCCCTTTCTGCACTTCTCTTGCCCCTTTCTGCACTTCTCTTGCCTCTTTCTGCACCCTTCTTCCCTCTTTCTGCACCTCTGTTGCCTCTTTCTGCCCCCCTTGCCTCTTTCTGCACCCATTTTCCCTCCTTCTGCACCCCCTTTACTCTTTCTGCACTTCTCTTTCCGCACCTCTGTTGCTTCTTTCTACACTTCTCTTGCCTCTCAATGCACCCCTCTTTCTGCACTTCTGTTGCCTCATACTGTACCCCTTTTGCCTCTTTCTGCACCTGTCTTGCCTGTTTCTGGAAATCTCTTGCCTCCTTCTGTACCTCTCTTGCCTCCTTCTGCACTTCTCTTGCCTCTTTCCGCACCTCTCTTGCCTCTTTCCGCACCTCTCTTGCCTCTTTCCGCACCTCTCTTGCCTCTTTCCGCACCTCTCTTGCCTCTTTCCGCACCTCTCTTGCCTCTTTCCGCACCTCTCTTGCCTCTTTCCGCACCTCTCTTGCCTCTTTCCGCACCTCTCTTGCCTCTTTCTGCAGCTCTTGCCTCTTTCTGCAGCTCTTGCCTCTTTCTGCAGCTCTCTTGCCTGCAGCTCTCTTGCCTCTTTCTGCAGCTCTCTTGCCTCTTTCTGCAGCTCTCTTGCTTCTTTCTGCACTTCTGTTGCTTCTTTCTGCATCTCTCTTCCATCTTCATGCACCCCTTTACCCTCTTTCTGTACCTCTCTTGCCTCTTTCTGCACTTCTCTTGCCTCTTTCTGCACCTCTGTTGCCTCTTTCTGCACCCATCTTGCCTTTTTCTTCACCCCCTCTTCCCTTTTTATGCACCCCTGTTGCCTCCTTCTGCACTTGTCTTGCCTGTTTCTGCACCTCTCTTGCCTGCCTCTTTCTGCACCTCTCTTGCTTCCTTCTGTACCTCTCTCGCCTCTTTCTGCGCTTCATTTGCTTCCTTCTGCACCTCTCTTGCCTCTTTCTGCACCTCTTTGCCTCTTTCTGCACCTCTTGTGTCTTTCTGCACCTCTTGCGTCTTTTTGCACTTCTCTTGCTTTTTTCTACATTTCTGTTGCTTCTTTCTGCACTTCTTTGGCCTCTTACTGCACCCCTCTTACCTCTTTCTGCACCTCTGTTGCTTCTTTCTGCACCTCTCGTGCCTCTTTCTGCACCTCTGTTGGTTCTTTCAGCACTTCTCTTCTTTCTGCACTTCTCTTGCTTCCTACTGCACCCCTGTTGCCTCTTTCTGCACCCTCTTTCTGCACCTCTCGTGCCTCTTCCGGCACCTCTCTTGCCTCTTTCTGCACCTCTGTTGCTTCTTTCTGCACTTCTGTTGCTTCTTTCTGCACCTCTCTTCCATCTTCCTGCACCCCTTTTCCCTCTTTCTGTACCTCTCTTGCCTCTTTCTGCACCTCTGAGGCATCTTTCTGCACCCCTCTTACCTCTTTCTGCATCCCTCTTGCCCCTTTATGCACCACATTTCCCTCTTTCTGCACCTCTCTTGCTTATTTGTGCACCTCTCTTGCACTTTCTGCACTATTCTTGCCTCTTTCTGTACCTCACTCTCTTCTTTCTGTGCCCCTTTTGCTTCTTTCTGCACTTCTCTTGCCTATTTCTACACTTCTCTTGCCTCTTTGTGCACTGCTCTTGCCTGTTTCTGCACCCCTCTTGCCTCTTTCTGCACCTCTTGTTGCTTTTTTCTGCACCTCTTGTTGCTTCTTTCTGCACCCCTCTTGCCCCTTTCTGCACCCCTCTTGCCCCTTTCTGTACTTCTCTTGCCCCTTTCTGCACCCCTTTTCCCTCTTTCTGCACCCCTTTTACTCTTTCTGCACTTCTCTTTCTGCACCTCTGTTGCTTCTTTCTACACTTCTCTTGCCTCTCAATGCACCCCTCTTGCCTCTTTCTGCACCTCTGTTGCCTCTTACTGTACCTCTCTTGCCTCCTTCTGCACCTCTCTTGCCTCCTTCTGTACCTCTCTTGCCTCTTTCTGCACCTCCTCTTTCTGCACCTCTTGCCTCTTTCTGCACCTCTTGCTTCTTTCTGCAGCTCTCTTGCTTCTTTCTGCAGCTCTCTTGCTTCTTTCTGTTGCCTCTTTCTGCACCTCTGTTGCTTCTTTCTGCACTTCTGTTGCTTCTTTCTGCAGCTCTCTTCCATCTTCATGCACACGTTTTCCCTCTTTCTGTACCTGTTTCCTCTTTCTGCACCTCTTGCGTCTTTCTGCACTTCTCTTGCCTCTTTCTGCACTTCTGTTGCTTCTTTCTGCACTTCTCTTGCTTCCTACTGCACCCATGTTGCCTCTTTCTGCACCCTCTATCTGCACCTCTCTTGCCTCTTTCTGCACCTCTCTTGCCTCTTTCTGCACTTCTCTTGCCTCTTTCTGCACTTCTCTTGCCTCTTTCTCCACTTCTCTTGCCTCTTTCTCCACTTCTCTTGCATCTTTCTGCACCCCTCTTGCCTCTTTCTGCACCCCTCTTGCCTCTTGCTGCACCCCTCTTGCCTCTTGCTGCACCCCTCTTGCCTCTTTCTGCACCTCTCTTCTTTCTACATTTCTGTTGCTTCTTTCTGGACTTCTCTGGCCTCTTTCTGCACCCCTCGTACCTCTTTCTGCACCTCTGTTGCTTCTTTCTGCACTTCTCTTGCTTCTTTCTGCACTTCTCTTGCTCTTTACTGCACCCATCTTGCCTCTTTCTATACCCCTCTTCCCTCTTTCTGCACCCCTGTTCCCTCCTTCTGCACCTCTCTTGCCTGTTTCTGCCCCTCTGTTGCCTGTTTCTGTACCTCTTGTGTCCTTTTGCACTTATCTCCCCTCTTTCTGCACTTCTCTTGCCTCTTTCTGCACTTCTCTTGCCTCTTTCTGCACTTCTCTTGCCCCTTTCTGCACTTCTCTTGCCCCTTTCTGCACTTCTCTTGCCTCTTTCTGCACCCCTCTTCCCTCTTTCTGCACCTCTGTTGCCTCTTTCTGCCCCCCTTGCCTCTTTCTGCACCCATTTTCCCTCCTTCTGCACCCCCTTTACTCTTTCTGCACTTCTCTTTCCGCACCTCTGTTGCTTCTTTCTACACTTCTCTTGCCTCTCAATGCACCCCTCTTTCTGCACTTCTGTTGCCTCATACTGTACCCCTTTTGCCTCTTTCTGCACCTGTCTTGCCTGTTTCTGGAAATCTCGCCTCCTTCTGTACCTCTCTTGCCTCCTTCTGCACTTCTCTTGCCTCTTTCCGCACCTCTCTTGCCACTTTCCGCACCTCTCTTGCCTCTTTCCGCACCTCTCTTGCCTCTTTCCGCACCTCTCTTGCCACTTTCCGCACCTCTCTTGCCTCTTTCCGCACCTCTCTTGCCTCTTTCCGCACCTCTCTTGCCTCTTTCCGCACCTCTCTTGCCTCTTTCCACACCTCTCTTGCCTCTTTCCGCACCTCTCTTGCCTCTTTCCGCACCTCTCTTGCCTCTTTCTGCAGCTCTTGCCTCTTTCTGCAGCTCTTGCCTCTTTCTGCAGCTCTCTTGCCTCTTTCTGCAGCTCTCTTGCCTCTTTCTGCAGCTCTCTTGCCTCTTTCTGCACTTCTGTTGCTTCTTTCTGCAGCTCTCTTCCATCTTCATGCACCCCTTTACCCTCTTTCTGCACTTCTCTTGCCTCTTTCTGCACTTCTCTTGCCTCTTTCTGCACCTCTGTTGCCTCTTTCTCCACCCATCTTGCCTTTTTCTTCACCCCCTCTTCCCTTTTTATGCACCCCTGTTGCCTCCTTCTGCACTTGTCTTGCCTGTTTCTGCACCTCTCTTGCCTCTTTCTGCAGCTCTTGCCTCTTTCTGCAGCTCTTGCCTCTTTCTGCAGCTCTTGCCTCTTTCTGCAGCTCTCTTGCCTCTTTCTGCAGCTCTCTTGCCTCTTTCTGCAGCTCTCTTGCCTCTTTCTGCAGCTCTCTTGCTTCTTTCTGCACTTCTCATGCCCCTTTCTGCACTTCTCTTGCCTCTTTCTGCACCCCTCTTCCCTCTTTCTGCACCTCTGTTGCCTCTTTCTGCCCCCCTTGCCTCTTTCTGCACCCATTTTCCTCCTTCTGCACCCCTTTACTCTTTCTGCACTTCTCTTTCCGCACCTCTGTTGCTTCTTTCTACACTTCTCTTGCCTCTCAATGCACCCCTCTTTCTGCACTTCTGTTGCCTCATACTGTACCCCTTTTGCCTCTTTCTGCACCTGTCTTGCCTGTTTCTGGAAATCTCGCCTCCTTCTGTACCTCTCTTGCCTCCTTCTGCACTTCTCTTGCCTCTTTCCGCACCTCTCTTGCCACTTTCCGCACCTCTCTTGCCACTTTCCGCACCTCTCTTGCCTCTTTCCGCACCTCTCTTGCCTCTTTCCGCACCTCTCTAGCCTCTTTCCGCCTCTCTTGCCTCTTTCCGCACCTCTCTTGCCTCTTTCCGCACCTCTCTTGCCTCTTTCCGCACCTCTCTTGCCTCTTTCTGCAGCTCTTGCCTCTTTCTGCAGCTTTCTTGCCTCTTTCTGCAGCTCTCTTGCCTCTTTCTGCAGCTCTCTTGCCTCTTTCTGCAGCTCTCTTGCCTCTTTCTGCAGCTCTCTTGCCTCTTTCTGCAGCTCTCTTGCTTCTTTCTGCACTTCTGTTGCTTCTTTCTGCAGCTCTCTTCCATCTTCATGCACCCCTTTACCCTCTTTCTGTACCTCTCTTGCCTCTTTCTGCACTTCTGTTGCCTCTTTCTGCACTTCTCTTGCCTCTTTCTGCACCTCTGTTGCCTCTTTCTCCACCCATCTTGCCTTTTCTTCACCCCCTCTTCCCTTTTTATGCACCCCTGTTGCCTCCTTCTGCACTTGTCTTGCCTGTTTCTGCACCTCTCTTGCCTCTTTCTGCAGCTCTTGCCTCTTTCTGCAGCTCTTGCCTTTCTGCAGCTCTCTTGCCTCTTTCTGCAGCTCTCTTGCCTCTTTCTGCACTTCTCTTGCCTCTTTCTGCACTTCTCTTGCCTCTTTCTGCAGCTCTTGCCTCTTTCTGCAGCTCTTGCCTCTTTCTGCAGCTCTTGCCTTTCTGCAGCTCTCTTGCCTCTTTCTGCAGCTCTCTTGCCTCTTTCTGCACTTCTCTTGCCTCTTTCTGCACCTCTGTTGCCTCTTTCTCCACCCATCTTGCCTTTTTCTTCACCCCCTCTTCCCTTTTTATGCACCCCTGTTGCCTCCTTCTGCACTTGTCTTGCCTGTTTCTGCACCTCTCTTGCCTGCCTCTTTCTGCACTTCTCTTGCCTCTTTCTGCACCTCTGATTCTTTCTGCACCTCTGATTCTTTCTGCACCTCTGATTCTTTCTGCACCTCTGATTCTTTCTGCACCTCTCTTGCCTCTTTCTGCGCTTCATTTGCTTCCTTCTGCACCCCTCTTGCCTCTTTCTGCACCTCTCTTGCCTCTTTCTGCACCTCTCTTGCTTTTTTCTACATTTCTGTTGCTTCTTTCTGCACTTCTTTGGCCTCTTTCTGCACCCCTCTTCCCTCTTTCTGCACCTCTGTTGCTTCCTTCTGCACCCTCTTTCTGCACCTCTCGTGCCCCTTTCTGCACCTCTGTTGGTTCTTTCAGCACTTCTCTTCTTTCTGCACTTCTCTTGCTTCCTACTGCACCCCTGTTGCCTCTTTCTGCACCTCTCGTGCCTCTTCCGGCACCTCTCTTGCCTCTTTCTGCACCTCTGTTGCTTCTTTCTGCACTTCTGTTGCTTCTTTCTGCACCTTTCTTCCATCTTCCTGCACCCCCTTTCCCTTTTTCTGTACTTCTCGTGCCTCTTTCTGCACCCCTCTTGCCTCTTTCTGCACCTCTGAGGCATCTTTCTGCACCCCTCTTACCGCATCCCTCTTGCCCCTTTATGCACCACATTTCCCTCTTTCTGCACCTCTCTTGCTTATTTGTGCACCTCTCTTGCACTTTCTGCACTATTCTTGCCTCTTTCTGTACCTCACTCTCTTCTTTCTGCACCTCTTGCCTCTTTCTGCACTTCTCTTGCTTCTTTCTGTGCCCCTTTTGCTTCTTTCTGCACTTCTCTTGCCTATTTCTGCACTTCTCTTGCCTCTTTGTGCACTGCTCTTGCCTGTTTCTGTACTTCTCTTGCCCCTTTCTGCAGCCCTCTTGCCCCTTTCTGTACTTCTCTTGCCCCTTTTCTGCACCCCTTTTACTCTTTCTGCACTTCTCTTTCTGCACCTCTGTTGCTTCTTTCTGCACTTCTCTTGCCTCTTTCTGCACCTTTCTTGCCTCTTTGTGCACTGCTCTTGCCTGTTTCTGTACTTCTCTTGCCCCTTTCTGCAGCCCTCTTGCCCCTTTCTGTACTTCTCTTGCCCCTTTCTGCGCCCCTTTTCCCTCTTTCTGCACCCCTTTTACTCTTTCTGCACTTCTCTTTCTGCACCTTTCTTGCCTCTTTCTGCACCTCTTGTGTCTTTCTGCACCTCTTGCGTCTTTTTGCACCTCTCTTGCTTTTTTCTACATTTCTGTTGCTTCTTTCTGCACTTCTTTGGCCTCTTTCTGCACCCCTCTTCCCTCTTTCTGCACCTCTCTTGCTTCTTTCTGCACCCTCTTTCTGCACCTCTCGTGCCCCTTTCTGCACCTCTGTTGGTTCTTTCAGCACTTCTCTTCTTTCTGCACTTCTCTTGCTTCCTACTGCACCCCTGTTGCCTCTTTCTGTACCCTCTTTCTGCACCTCTCGTGCCTCTTCCGGCACCTCTCTTGCCTCTTTCTGCACTTCTGTTGCTTCTTTCTGCACCTCTCTTCCATCTTCCTGCACCCCTTTTCCCTCTTTCTGTACCTCTCTTGCCTCTTTCTGCACCCCTCTTGCCTCTTTCTGCACCTCTGAGGCATCTTTCTGCACCCCTCTTACCGCATCCCTCTTGCCCCTTTATGCACCACATTTCCCTCTTTCTGCACCTCTCTTGCTTATTTGTGCACCTCTCTTGCACTTTCTGCACTATTCTTGCCTCTTTCTGTACCTCACTCTCTTCTTTCTGCACCTCTTGCCTCTTTCTGCACTTCTCTTGCTTCTTTCTGTGCCCCTTTTGCTTCTTTCTGCACTTCTCTTGCCTATTTCTACACTTCTCTTGCCTCTTTGTGCACTGCTCTTGCCTGTTTCTGCACCCCTCTTGCCTCTTTCTGCACCTCTTGTTGCTTTTTTCTGCACCTCTTGTTGCTTCTTTCTGCACCCCTCTTGCCCCTTTCTGCACCCCTCTTGCCCCTTTCTGTACTTCTCTTGCCCCTTTCTGCACCCCTTTTCCCTCTTTCTGCACCCCTTTTACTCTTTCTGCACTTCTCTTTCTGCACCTCTGTTGCTTCTTTCTACACTTCTCTTGCCTCTCAATGCACCCCTCTTGCCTCTTTCTGCACTTCTGTTGCCTCTTACTCTACCCCTCTTGCCTCTTTCTGCACCTGTCTTGCCTCCTTCTGCAGCTCTCTTGCTTCTTTCTGCAGCTCTCTTGCTTCTTTCTGCAGCTCTCTTGCTTCTTTCTGCACCTCTGTTGCTTCTTTCTGCAGCTCTCTTCCATCTTCATGCACACGTTTTCCCTCTTTCTGTACCTGTTTCCTCTTTCTGCACCTCTTGCGTCTTTCTGCACCTCTTGCGTCTTTCTGCACTTCTCTTGCCTCTTTCTGCATCTCTGTTGCTTCTTTCTGCACTTATCTCACCTCTTTCTGCGCTTCATTTGCTTCTTTCTGCACCTCTCTTGCGTCTTTCTACATTTTTGTTGCTTCTTTCTGCACTTCTCTTGCTTCCTACTGCACCCATGTTGCCTCTTTCTGCACCCTCTATCTGCACCTCTTGCCTCTTTCTGCACCTCTTGCCTCTTTCTGTACTTCTCTTGCCTCTTTCTATACTTCTCTTGCCTCTTTCTATACTTCTCTTGCCTCTTTCTGCACTTCTCTTGCTTCTTTCTGCAATCCTCTTGCTTCTTTCTGCACTTCTCTTGCCTCTTTCTGCACTTCTCTTGCCTCTTTCTGCACCCCTCTTGCCTCTTTCTGCACCCCTCTTGCCTCTTTCTGCACCTCTGTTGCTTCTTTCTGCACCTCTCTTCTTTCTACATTTCTGTTGCTTCTTTCTGGACTTCTCTGGCCTCTTTCTGCACCCCTCGTACCTCTTTCTGCACCTCTGTTGCTTCTTTCTGGACTTCTCTTGCTTCTTTCTGCACTTCTGTTGCTCTTTACTGCACCCATCTTGCCTCTTTCTATACCCCTCTTCCCTCTTTCTGCACTCCTGTTCCCTCCTTCTGCACCTCTCTTGCCTGTTTCTGTACCTCTTGTGTCCTTTTGCACTTCTCTTGCCTCTTTCTGCACTTCTCTTGCCTCTTTCTGCACTTCTCTTGCCCCTTTCTGCACTTCTCTTGCCTCTTTCTGCACCCCTCTTCCCTCTTTCTGCACCCCTCTTCCCTCTTTCTGCACCTCTGTTGCCTCTTTCTGCCCCCTTGCCTCTTTCTGCACCCATTTTCCCTCCTTCTGTACCCCCTTTACTCTTTCTGCACTTCTCTTTCCGCACCTCTGTTGCTTCTTTCTACACTTCTCTTGCCTCTCAATGCACCCCTCTTTCTGCACTTCTGTTGCCTCATACTGTACCCCTTTTGCCTCTTTCTGCACCTGTCTTGCCTGTTTCTGGAAATCTCTTGCCTCCTTCTGTACCTCTCTTGCCTCCTTCTGCACTTCTCTTGCCTCTTTCCGCACCTCTCTTGCCTCTTTCCGCACCTCTCTTGCCTCTTTCCGCACCTCTCTTGCTTCTTTCTGCAGCTCTCTTGCCTCTTTCTGCAGCTCTTGCCTCTTTCTGCAGCTCTCTTGCTTCTTTCTGCAGCTCTCTTGCTTCTTTCTGCACTTCTGTTGCTTCTTTCTGCATCTCTCTTCCATCTACATGCACCCCTTTACCCTCTTTCTGCACTTCTCTTGCCTTTTTCTGCACTTCTCTTGCCTCTTTCTGCACCTCTGATTCTTTCTGCACCTCTGCCTCTTTCTGTACCTCTCTTGCCTCTTTCTGCACCTCTCTTGCCTCTTTCTGCACCTTTCTTGCCTCTTTCTGCACCTTTCTTGCCTCTTTCTGCACCTTTCTTGCCTCTTTCTGCACCTCTCTTGCCTCTTTCTGCACCTCTCTTGCCTCTTTCTGCACCTCTTGTGTCTTTCTGCACCTCTTGCGTCTTTTTGCACTTCTCTTGCTTTTTTCTACATTTCTGTTGCTTCTTTCTGCACTTCTTTGGCCTCTTACTGCACCCCTCTTACCTCTTTCTGCACCTCTGTTGCTTCTTTCTGCACCCTCTTTCTGCACCTCTCGTGCCTCTTTCTGCACCTCTGTTGGTTCTTTCAGCACTTCTCTTCTTTCTGCACTTCTCTTGCTTCCTACTGAACCCCTGTTGCCTCTTTCTGCACCCTCTTTCTGCACCTCTCGTGCCTCTTCCGGCACCTCTCTTGCCTCTTTCTGCACCTCTGTTGCTTCTTTCTGCACTTCTGTTGCTTCTTTCTGCACCTTTCTTCCATCTTCCTGCACCCCTTTTCCCTCTTTCTGTACCTCTCTTGCCTCTTTCTGCATCCCTCTTGCCTCTTTCTATACCCCTCTTGCCTCTTTCTGCACCTCTGAGGCATCTTTCTGCACCCCTCTTACCGCATCCCTCTTGCCCCTTTATGCACCACATTCCCCTCTTTCTGCACCTCTCTTGCTTATTTGGGCACCTCTCTTGCACTTTCTGCACTATTCTTGCCTCTTTCTGTACCTCACTCTCTTCTTTCTGCACCTCTTGCCTCTTTCTGCACTTCTCTTGCTTCTTTCTGTGCCCCTTTTGCTTCTTTCTGCACTTCTCTTGCCTATTTCTACACTTCTCTTGCCTCTTTGTGCACTGCTCTTGCCTGTTTCTGTACTTCTCTTGCCCCTTTCTGCAGCCCTCTTGCCCCTTTCTGTACTTCTCTTGCCCCTTTCTGCACCCCTTTTCCCTCTTTCTGCACCCCTTTTACTCTTTCTGCACTTCTCTTTCTGCACCTCTGTTGCTTCTTTCTGCACTTCTCTTGCCTCTCAATGCACCCCTCTTGCCTCTTTCTGCACTTCTCTTGCCTCTTACTGTACCCCTCTTGCCTCTTTCTGCACCTCTCTTGCCTCCTTCTGTGCCTCCTTCTGTACCTCTCTTGCCTCCTTCTGTACCTCTCTTGCCTCCTTCTGTACCTCTCTTGCCTCCTTCTGCACCTCTCTTGCCTCCTTCTGCACCTCTCTTGCCTCCTTCTGCACCTCTCTTGCTTCCTTCTGCACCTCTTGCTTCCTTCTGCACCTCTTGCCTCTTTCTGCACCTCTTGCCTCTTTCTGCACCTCTCTTTCCTCTTTCTGCAGCTCTCTTGCTTCTTTCTGCACCTCTGTTGCTTCTTTCTGCACTTCTGTTGCTTCTTTCTGCATCTCTCTTCCATCTTCATGCACACGTTTTCCCTCTTTCTGTACTTGTTTCCTCTTTCTGCACCTCTTGCGTCTTTCTGCACCTCTTGCGTCTTTCTGCACCCCTCTTGCCTCTTTCTACACTTCTGTTGCCTCATACTGTACCCCTTTTGCCTCTTTCTGCACCTGTCTTGCCTGTTTCTGGAAATCTCGCCTCCTTCTGTACCTCTCTTGCCTCCTTCTGCACTTCTCTTGCCTCTTTCCGCACCTCTCTTGCCACTTTCTGCACCTCTCTTGCCACTTTCCGCACCTCTCTTGCCTCTCTGCACCTCTCTTGCCTCTTTCCGCACCTCTCTTGCCTCTTTCCGCACTTCTCTTGCCTCTTTCTGCACCTCTCTTGCCTCTTTCCGCACCTCTCTTGCCTCTTTCTGCAGCTCTTGCCTCTTTCTGCAGCTTTCTTGCCTCTTTCTGCAGCTCTCTTGCCTCTTTCTGCAGCTCTCTTGCCTCTTTCTGCAGCTCTCTTGCCTCTTTCTGCAGCTCTCTTGCCTCTTTCTGCAGCTCTCTTGCTTCTTTCTGCACTTCTGTTGCTTCTTTCTGCAGCTCTCTTCCATCTTCATGCACCCCTTTACCCTCTTTCTGTACCTCTCTTGCCTCTTTCTGCACTTCTCTTGCCTCTTTCTGCACTTCTCTTGCCTCTTTCTGCACTTCTCTTGCCTCTTTCTGCACCTCTGTTGCCTCTTTCTCCACCCATCTTGCCTCTTTCTGCACCCCTCTTCCCTCTTTATGCACCTCTGTTGCCTCCTTCTGCACTTGTCTTGCCTGTTTCTGCACCTCTCTTGCCTCTTTCTGCACGCTCTTGCCTCTTTCTGCAGCTCTTGCTCTTTCTGCAGCTCTCTTGCCTCTTTCTGCAGCTCTCTTGCCTCTTTCTGCACTTCTCTTGCCTCTTTCTGCACTTCTCTTGCCTCTTTCTGCACTTCTGTTGCCTCTTTCTCCACCCATCTTGCCTCTTTCTGCACCTCTTGCTTCCTTTTATGCACCTCTGTTGCCTCTTTCTGCACTTCTCTTGCCTGTTTCTGCACCTCTGCTTGCCTCTTTCTGCACTTCTCTTGCCTCTTTCTGCACCTCTGATTGCCTCTTTCTGCACCTCTGACTCTGCCTGATTCTTTCTGCACTCTCTCTTGCCTCTTTCTGCGCTTCTCTTTGCTTCCTTCTGCACCTCTCTTGCCTCTTTCTGCACCTCTCTTGCCTCTTTCTGCACCTCTCTTGCTTCTTTCTACACTTCTCTTGCCTCTTTCTGCACTTCTCTTGGCCTCTTTCTGCACCCCTCTTCCCTCTTTCTGCACCTCTGTTGCTTCCTTCTGCACTCTCTTTCTGCATCTCGTGCCCTTTCTGCACCTCTGTTGCTTCTTTCTGCACCTCTTCTTCTTTCTGCACTTCTCTTGCTTCCTTCTGCACCCCTGTTGCCTCTTTCTGCACCTCTCTTGCCTCTTCTGCACCTCTCTTGCCTCTTTCTGCACCTCTGTTGCTTCTTTCTGCACTTCTCTTGCTTCTTTCTGCACCTTTCTTGCCATCTTCCTGCACCCTTTGCCTCTTTCTGTACTTCTCTTGCCTCTTTCTGCACCTCTCTTGCCTCTTTCTGCACCTCTGTTGCTTCTTTCTGCACTTCTCTTGCCTCCCGCATCCCTCTTGCCTCTTTCTGCACCTCTCTTGCCTCTTTCTGCACCTCTCTTGCTTCTTTCTGCACCTCTCTTGCCTCTTTCTGCACTCTCTTGCCTCTTTCTGTACCTCACTTGTCTTCTTTCTGCACCTCTCTTGCCTCTTTCTGCACTCTCTGCTTGCTTCTTTCTGCACCTCTTTTGCCTCTTTCTGCACTTCTCTTGCCTCTTTCTGCACCTCTCTTGCCTCTTTCTGCACTCTCTTGCCTCTTTCTGCACTCTCTTGCCTCTTTCTGCAGCTCTCTTGCCTCTTTCTGCACTTCTCTCTTGCCTCTTTCTGCACCTTCTCTTTGCCTTTCTTTCTGCACCTCTCTTGCCTCTTTCTGCACTTCTCTTGCCTCTTTCTGCACCTCTCTTGCCTCTTTCTGCACTGCTCTTGCCTCTTTCTGCACTTCTCTTGCCTCTTTCTGCACCTCTCTTGCCTCTTTCTGCACTTCTCTTGCCTCTTACTGCACCTCTCTTGCCTCTTTCTGCACCTCTGTTGCATCTTTCTGCACTTCTCTTTCTGCACCTCTCTTGCCTCTTTCTGCACCTCTTGTGTCTTTCTGCACTCTCTTGCGTCTTTCTGCACTTCTCTTGCTTCTTTCTACATTTCTGTTGCTTCTTTCTGCACTTCTCTTGGCCTCTTTCTGCACCCCTCTTCCCTCTTTCTGCACCTCTATTGCTTCTTTCTGCACCCTCTTTCTGCACCTCTCGTGCCTCTTTCTGCACCTCTGTTGGTTCTTTCAGCACTTCTCTTCTTTCTGCACTTCTCTTGCTTCCTACTGCACCCCTGTTGCCTCTTTCTGTACCCTCTTTCTGCACCTCTCGTGCCTCTTCCGGCACCTCTCTTGCCTCTTTCTGCACCTCTGTTGCTTCTTTCTGCACCTTCTCTTCCATCTTCCCTGCACCCCTTTCCCTTTTTCTGTACTTCTCGTGCCTCTTTCTGCACCCCTCTTGCCTCTTTCTGCACCTCTGAGGCATCTTTCTGCACCCCTCTTACCGCATCCCTCTTGCCCCTTTATGCACCACATTTCCCTCTTTCTGCACCTCTCTTGCTTATTTGTGCACCTCTCTTGCACTTTCTGCACTATTCTTGCCTCTTTCTGTACCTCACTCTCTTCTTTCTGCACCTCTTGCCTCTTTCTGCACTTCTCTTGCTTCTTTCTGTGCCCCTTTTGCTTCTTTCTGCACTTCTCTTGCCTATTTCTACACTTCTCTTGCCTCTTTGTGCACTGCTCTTGCCTGTTTCTGCACCCCTCTTGCCTCTTTCTGCACCTCTTGTTGCTTTTTTCTGCACCTCTTGTTGCTTCTTTCTGCACCCCTCTTGCCCCTTTCTGCACCCCTCTTGCCCCTTTCTGCACTTCTCTTGCCCCTTTCTGCACCCCTTTTCCCTCTTTCTGCACCCCTTTTACTCTTTCTGCACTTCTCTTTCTGCACCTCTGTTGCTTCTTTCTACACTTCTCTTGCCTCTCAATGCACCCCTCTTGCCTCTTTCTGCACTTCTGTTGCCTCTTACTCTACCCCTCTTGCCTCTTTCTGCACCTATCTTGCCTCCTTCTGCACCTCTCTTGCCTCCTTCTGCAGCTCTCTTGCCTCTTTCTGCAGCTCTCTTGCTTCTTTCTGCAGCTCTCTTGCTTCTTTCTGCACCTCTGTTGCTTCTTTCTGCAGCTCTCTTCCATCTTCATGCACACGTTTTCCCTCTTTCTGTACCTGTTTCCTCTTTCTGCACCTCTTGCGTCTTTCTGCACCTCTTGCGTCTTTCTGCACTTCTCTTGCCTCTTTCTGCATCTCTGTTGCTTCTTTCTGCACTTATCTCACCTCTTTCTGCGCTTCATTTGCTTCTTTCTGCACCTCTCTTGCCTCTTACTGCACCTCTGTTGCTTCTTTCTGCACTTCTCTTGCTTCCTACTGCACCCATGTTGCCTCTTTCTGCACCCTCTATCTGCACCTCTTGCCTCTTTCTGCACCTCTCTTGCCTCTTTCTGTACTTCTCTTGCCTCTTTCTATACTTCTCTTGCCTCTTTCTGCACTTCTCTTGCTTCTTTCTGCACTTCTCTTGCTTCTTTCTGCACTTCTCTTGCTTCTTTCTGCACTTCTCTTGCCTCTTTCTGCACCTCTCTTGCCTCTTTCTGCACCTCTCTTCCCTCTTTCTGCACCCCTCTTGCCTCTTTCTGCACCTCTCTTGCCTCTTTCTGCACCTCTGTTGCTTCTTTCTGCACTCTCTGCCTCTTTCTACATTTCTGTTGCTTCTTTCTGGACTTCTCTTGCCTCTTTCTGCACCCTCGTGCCTCTTTCTGCACCTCTGTTGCTTCTTTCTGCACTCTCTTGCTTCTTTCTGCACTCTGGCTCTTTACTGCACCCATCTTGCCTCTTTCTATACCTCTCTTCCCTCTTTCTGCACTCCTGTTCCCTCCTTCTGCACCTCTCTTGCCTGTTTCTGCTCCTCTGTTGCCTGTTTCTGTACCTCTTGTGTCCTTTTGCACTTCTCTTGCCTCTTTCTGCACTTCTCTTGCCTCTTTCTGCACTTCTCTTGCCTCTTTCTGCACTTCTCTTGCCTCTTTCTGCACCTCTCTTGCCTCTTTCTGCACCTCTCTTCCCTCTTTCTGCACCTCTCTTGCCTCTTTCTGCACCTCTCTTGCCTCTTTCTGCACCTCATTTTCCCTCCTTCTGCACCCCTTTACTCTTTCTGCACTTCTCTTTCCGCACCTCTGTTGCTTCTTTCTACACTTCTCTTGCCTCTCCATGCACTCCTCTTTCTGCACTTCTGTTGCCTCATACTGTACCCCTCTTGCCTCTTTCTGCACCTGTCTTGCCTGTTTCTGAAATCTCTTGCCTCCTTCTGTACCTCTCTTGCCTCCTTTCTGCACTTCTCTTGCCTCTTTCTGCACCTCTCTTGCCTCTTTCTGCACCTCTCTTGCCTCTTTCTGCACCTCTCTTGCTTCTTTCTGCAGCTCTCTTGCCTCTTTCTGCAGCTCTTGCCTCTTTCTGCAGCTCTCTTGCTTCTTTCTGCAGCTCTCTTGCTTCTTTCTGCACTTCTGTTGCTTCTTTCTGCATCTCTCTTCCATCTACATGCACCCCTTTACCCTCTTTCTGCACTTCTCTTGCCTTTTTCTGCACTTCTCTTGCCTCTTTCTGCACCCCTCTTGCCTCTTTCTGCACCTCTGATTCTTTCTGCACCTCTCTTGCCTCTTTCTGCACCTCTCTTGCCTCTTTCTGCACCTTTCTTGCCTCTTTCTGCACCTCTCTTGCCTCTTTCTGCACCTCTCTTGCCTCTTTCTGCACCTCTTGTGCCTCTTTCTGCACCTCTGTTGCCTCTTTCTGCACATCTGTTTCCTCTTTCTGCACCTCTGTTGCCTCTTTCTGCACCTCTCTTGCCTCTTTCTGCACTTCTCTTGCTTTTTTCTACATTTCTGTTGCTTCTTTCTGCACTTCTTTGGCCTCTTACTGCACCCCTCTTACCTCTTTCTGCACCTCTGTTGCTTCTTTCTGCACCCTCTTTCTGCACCTCTCGTGCCTCTTTCTGCACCTCTGTTGGTCTCTTTCAGCACTTCTCTTCTTTCTGCACTTCTCTTGCTTCCTACTGAACCCCTGTTGCCTCTTTCTGCACCCTCTTTCTGCACCTCTCGTGCCTCTTTCTGCACCTCTCTTGCCTCTTTCTGCACCTCTGTTGCTTCTTTCTGCACTTCTGTTGCTTCTTTCTGCACCTCTCTTCCATCTTCCTGCACCCCTTTTCCCTCTTTCTGTACCTCTCTTGCCTCTTTCTGCATCCCTCTTGCCTCTTTCTGCACCCCTCTTGCCTCTTTCTGCACCTCTGAGGCATCTTTCTGCACCCTCTTACCGCATCCCTCTTGCCTCTTTATGCACCACATTCCCTCTTTCTGCACCTCTCTTGCTTATTTGGGCACCTCTCTTGCACTTTCTGCACCTATTCTTGCCTCTTTCTGCACCTCACTCTCTTCTTTCTGCACCTCTGTGCCTCTTTCTGCACTTCTCTTGCCTATTTCTGCACCTCTATTGCTTCTGTCTGCCTTTCTCGTGCCTCTTCCCCCCTCTTCCCTCTTTCTGTACCTCTGTTGCTTCTGTCTGCCCTTCTCTTTGCCTCTTTCTGCACCCTTCTTCCCTTTTTGCTCCTCTTGCCCCTTTCTGCACCCCTCTTTCCCTCTTTCTGCACCCCTTTTACTCTTTCTGCACTTCTCTTTCTGCACCTCTGTTGCTTCTTTCTGCACTTCTCTTGCCTCTCAATGCACCCCTCTTGCCTCTTTCTGCACTTCTCTTGCCTCTTACTGTACCCCTCTTGCCTCTTTCTGCACCTCTCTTGCCTCCTTCTGTACCTCTCTTGCCTCCTTCTGTACCTCTCTTGCCTCCTTCTGCACCTCTCTTGCCTCCTTCTGCACCTCTCTTGCCTCCTTCTGCACCTCTCGTTGCTTCTTTCTGCACTTATCTTGATTTTTCCGCATCTCTCTTGCCTCTTTCTGCACCCTCTTGCCTCTTTCTGCACCTCTCTTTCCTCTTTCTGCAGCTCTCTTGCTTCTTTCTGCACCTCTGTTGCTTCTTTCTGCACTTCTGTTGCTTCTTTCTGTACTCTCTCTTCCATCTTCATGCACCCGTTTTGCCTCTTTCTGTACCTCGTTTGCCTCTTTCTGCACCTCTCTTGCGTCTTTCTGCACCTGCTTGCGTCTTTCTGCACCTCTCTTGCCTCTTTCTGCATCTCTGTTACTTCTTTCTGCACTTATCTTACCTCTTTCTGCAGCTCTCATTGCTTCTTTCATGCACCTCTCTTGCTTCTTTCTACACTTTTGTTGCTTCTTTCTGCACTTCTTTGGCCTCTTACTGCACCCCTCTTACCTCTTACTGCACCTCTGTTGCTTCTTTCTGCACTTCTCTTGCTTCCTACTGCACCCATGTTGCCTCTTTCTGCACCCTCTATCTGCACCTCTCTTGCCTCTTTCTGCACCTCTCTTGCCTCTTTCTGCACTTCTCTTGCCTCTTTCTGCATCTCTATTGCTTCTCTCTGCACTTCTGTTGCCTCTTTGTGCACCCTCTCTTGCCTCTTTCTGCACCTCTCTTGTCTCTTTCTGCACTTCTCTTGCCTCTTTCTGCACCCCTCTTGCCTCTTTCTGCACCTCTGAGACATCTTTCTGCACCCCTCTTGCCTCTTTCTGCATCCCTCTTGCCTCTTTCTGCACCACATTTCCCTCTTTCTGCACCTCTCTTGCATATTTGTGCACCTCTCTTGTACTTTCTGTACTAATCTTGCCTCTTTCCGTACCTCACTCTCTTCTTTCTGCACCTCTCTTGCCTCTTTCTGTACTTCTCTTGCATCTTTCTTCACTTCTTCTTGCTTCTTTCTGCACTTCTCTTGCTTCTTTCTGCACCCCTTTTGCTTCTTTCTGCACTTCTCTTGCTTCTTTCTGTGCCCCTTTTGCTTCTTTCTGCACTTCTCTTGCCTGTTTCTGCACTTCACTTGCCTCTTTCTGCACCTCTGGTTGCTTTTTTCTGCACCTCTGGTTGCTTTTTTCTGCACCTCTTGCTTTTTTCTGCACCTCTGGTTGCTTTTTTCTGCACCTCTTGTTGCTTTTTTCTGCAGCTCTGTTGCTTCTTTCTGCACTTCTCTTGCCTCTTACTGTATCCCTCTTGCCTCTTTCTGCACCTCTCTTGCCTGTTTCTGGAAATCTCTTGCCTCCTTCTGTGCCTCTCTTGCCTCCTTCTGTGCCTCTCTCGCCTCTTTCTGCACCTCTCTCCTCTTTCTGCACTTCTCTCGCCTCTTTCTGCACTTCTTGCTTCTTTCTACAGCTCTCTTGCTTCTCTCTGCAGCTCTCTTGCTTCTCTCTGCAGCTTCTCTTGCTTCTTTCTGCACCTCTGTTGCTTCTTTCTGCACTCCTCTTGCCATCTTACATGCACCCCTTTTCCCTCTTTCTGCACCTCTGTTTGCTTCTTTCTACACTTCTCTTGCTTCTTTCTGCACCTCTCTTGCTTCTTTCTGCACTTCTCTCTGCCTGCTTTGCTGCACCTCTTACCTGCCTCTTTCTGCACATCTATTGCTTCTTTCTGGACTTCTTTTGCCTCCTTCTGCACCCCTCTTGCCTCTTTCTGCACCTCTGATTCCTTCTGCACCTCTCTTGCTTCCTTCTGCACCTCTCTCGCTTCCTTCTGCACCTCTCGCCTCTTTCTGTGCTTCATTTGCTTCTTTCTGCACCTCTCTTGCTTCTTTCTACATTTCTGTTGCTTCTTTCTGCACCCTTCTTGCTTCCTTCTGCACCTCTCTTGCCTCTTTCTGCACCTCTAGCTCTTTCTGCACCTCTTTCTGCACCTCTAGCGTCTTTTTGCACCTCTAGCGTCTTTCTGCACCTCTTGCCTCTTTCTGCACCTCTTGCGTCTTTCTACGCTTCTCTTGCCTCTTTCTGCACTTCTCTTGCCTCTTTCTGCACTTCTCTTGCCTCTTTCTGCACTTCTCTTGCCTCTTTCTGCACCTCTCTCACCTCTTTCTGCACCCCTCTCCCCTCTTTCTGCGCTTCTCTTGCCTCTATCTGCACTTCTATTGCCTCTTTCTGCATCTCTGTTGCTTCTTTCTGCACTTATCTCGCCTCTTTCTGTGCTTCATTTGCTTCTTTCTGCACCTCTCTTGCTTCTTTCTACATTTCTGTTGCTTCTTTCTGCACCCTTCTTGCTTCCTTCTGCACCTCTCTTGCCTCTTTCTGCACCTCTAGCGTCTTTCTGCACCTCTCTTGCCTCTTTCTGCACCTCTGTTGCGTTCTTTCTGCACTTCTCTTGCTTCTTTCTGCACCTCTCTTGCTTCTTTCTGCACTTCTCTTGCCTCTTTCTGCACCTCTCTTGCCTCTTTCTGCACCTCTCTTGCCTCTTTCTGCACCTCTCTTGCCTCTTTCTGCACCTCACTTGCCTCTTTCTGCACCTCTCTTGCCTCTTTCTGCAGTTCTCTTGCCTCTTTCTGCACCTCTCTTGCCTCTTTCTGCACCCCTCTTCCCTCTTTCTGCACCTCTGTTTGCTTCTTTCTATACTTCTCTTGCTTCTTTCTGCTCCTCTCTTGCAAATTTCTGTGCCCTTCTTGCCTCTTTCTGCACCCTCTTCCCTCTTTCTGCACCTCTCTTGCCTCTTTCTGCACCTCTCTTTCCTCTTTCTGCAGTTCTCTTGCCTCTTTCTGCATCTCTATTGCTTCTCTCTGTACTTCTGTTGCCACTTTGTGCACCCCTCTTGCCTCTTTCTGCACCTCTGTTGGTTCTTTCTGCACTGCTCTTGCTTCTTTCTGCACCTCTCTTGCAAATTTATGCACCCCTCTTGCCTCTTTCTGCACCCTCTTCCCTCTTTCTGCACCTCTCTTGCCTCTGTCTGCACCCCTGTTCTCTCTTTCTGCACCTCTTTTGCCTCTTTCTGCACCTCTGTTGCTTCTTTCAGCACTTCTCTTGCCTCTTTCTGTACCCCTCTTCCCTCTTTCTGCACCTCTGTTTGCTTCTTTCTATACTTCTTTTGCTTCTTTCTGCTCCTCTCTTGCAAATTTCTGCACCCCTCTTGCCTCTTTCTGCACTCTCTTCCCTCTTTCTGCACCTCTCTTGCCTCTTTCTGCACCTCTTTCTGCAGTTCTCTTGCCTCTTTCTGCATCTCTATTGCTTCTTTCTGTACTTCTGTTGCCCCTTTGTACACCCCTCTTGCCTCTTTCTGCATCTCTGTTGGTTCTTTCTGCACTGCTCTTGCTTCTTTCTGCACCTCTCTTGCAAATTTCTGCACTTCTCTTGCTTCTTTCGGCACCTCACTTGCCTCTCTCTTGCTTTTTTCTGTACCTCTCTTTTTTCTTTCTGCAACTCTCTTGTCTCTTTCATCACTTCTCTTGCTTCTTTCTACCCCTCTGTTGCTTCTTTCAGCACTTGTCTTGCCTCTTTCTGCACCACTGTTACCTTTTGCTGCACCTCACTTGCTTCTTTCTGCACCCCTCTTGCCTCTTTCTGCACCCCTCTTCCCTCTTTCTGTAAATCTCTTGCCTCTTTCTGCACCCCTGTTCCCTCTTTCTGCACCTCTCCTGCCTTTTTCTCTACCTCTGTTGCCTCTTTCTGCACTTCTCTTGCCTCTTCCTGCACCTCTGTTGCTTCTTTCAGCACTTCTCTTGTCTCTTTCTGCACCCCTTTTCCCTCTTTCTGCACCTCTGTTTGCTTCTTTCTACACTTCTCTTGCTTCTTTCTGCTCCTCTCTTGCTTCTTTCTGTACCCCTCCTGCCTCTTTGTGCACCCTTCTTCCCTCGTTGTGCACCTCTTTGCCTCTTTCTGCACCTCACTTGCCTCTTTCTGCACCCCTCTTGCCTGTTTCTGCACCTCACTTGCCTCTTTCTGCACCTCTCTTGCCTCTTTCTGCACCCCTCTTGCCTGTTTCTGCACCTCACTTCCCTCTTTCTGCAACTCTCTTGTCTCTTTCATCACTTGTCTTGCTTCTTTCTACACCTCTGTTGCTACTTTCAGCACTTCACTTGCCTCTTTCTGCATTTCTCCTGCCTGTTTCTGCACCTGTCTTGCCTCTTTCTGCACCACTATTGCCTTTTCCTGTACCTCACTTGCTTCTTTCTGCACACCTCTTCCCTCTTTTTGTACCTCTCTTGCCTCTTTCTGCACCCCTGTATTCTCTTTTTGCACCTGTTTTGCCTCCTTCTGCACCTCTCCTGCCTGTTTCTGCACCTCTGTTGCCTCTTTCTGCACTTCTCTTGCCTCTTTCTGCACCTCTGTTGCTTCTGTCTGCCCTTCTCTTGCCTCTTTCTGCACCCTTCTTCCCTCTTTGTGCACCTCTCTTCCTTCTTTCTGCACCTCTCTTGCCTGTTTCTGCAACTCTCTTGCCTCTTTCTGCACCCCTGTTGCTTCTTTCTGTACTTCTCTTGCCTCTTTCTGCACCCCTCTTGCCTGTTTCTGCACCTCAATTGCCTCTTTCTGTACCCCTCTTCCCTCTTTCTGCACCTCTGTTTGCTTCTTTCTATACTTCTCTTGCTTCTTTCTGCTCCTCTCTTGCAAATTTCTGCGCCCCTCTTGCCTCTTTCTGCACCCTCTTCCCTCTTTCTGTACCTCTCTTGCCTCTTTCTGCACATCTCTTTCCTCTTTCTGCAGTTCTCTTGCCTCTTTCTGCATCTCTATTGCTTCTCTCTGTACTTCTGTTGCCACTTTGTGCACCCCTCTTGCCACTTTGTGCACCTCTGTTGGTTCTTTCTGCACTGCTCTTGCTTCTTTCTGCACCTCTCTTGAAAATTTATGCGCCCCTCTTGCCTCTTTCTGCACCTTGTTCCCTCTTTCTGCACCTCTCTTGCCTCTGTCTGCACCCCTGTTCTCTCTTTCTGCACCTCTTTTGCCTCTTTCTGTACCTCTGTTGCTTCTTTCAGCACGTCTCTTGCCTCTTTCTGTACCCCTCTTCCCTCTTTCTGCACCTCTGTTTGCTTCTTTCTATACTTCTTTTGCTTCTTTCTGCTCCTCTCTTGCAAATTTCTGCACCCCTCTTTCCTCTTTCTGCACCATCTTCCCTCTTTCTGCACCTCTCTTGCCTCTTTCTGCACCTCTTTCTGCAGTTCTCTTGCCTCTTTCTGCATCTCTATTGCTTCTTTCTGTACTTCTGTTGCCCCTTTGTACACCCCTCTTGCGTATTTCTGCATCTCTGTTGGTTCTTTTTGCACTGCTCTTGCTTCTTTCTGCACCTCTCTTGCAAATTTCTGCACTTTTCTTGCTTCTTTTGGCACCTCACTTGCCTCTCTCTTGCTTTTTTCTGTACCTCTCTTTTTTCTTTCTTCAACTCTCTTGTCTCTCATCACTTCTCTTGCTTCTTTCTGCCCGTCTGTTGCTTCTTTCAGCACTTGTCTTGCCTCTTTCTGTACCACTGTTACCTTTTGCTGCACCTCACTTGCTTCTTTCTGTACCCCTGTTGCCTCTTTCTGCACACCTCTTCCCTCTTTCTGTAAATCTCTTGCCTCTTTCTGCACCTCTATTCCCTCTTTCTGCACCTCTCCTGCCTTTTTCTCTACCTCTGTTGCCTCTTTCTGCCCTTCTCTTGCCTCTTCCTGCACGTCTGTTGCTTCTTTCAGCACTTCTCTTG